>RCWM02000969.1:0-220001 GCA_003667255.2 Euschistus heros | reverse complement strand
CAATTTTTTGTTTGAGGTAATTTTACGATAAAACTCGCCATTTTGAAGAAAATCCGCGAAAACCCATTTTTACCCATTTTTGAACTTTGACCTTGAGTCAATTTTTTGCCCATGGTCGTAACGATGGGAATTTTCAAAAGATGTTTTTAATTGTGTTTTTTGAACAATTTTACTCAGTTTCAGCTTGATGGTAATTTTTTAGCTTCCAATGTGTGTAAATTGGACCGGACTTATTTAAGTGGTTGCGGTGTTCCTCCATTCGCACAATCATAGACGAACCACTTAAATTTTTTGTTTCCGTCGACGACTTTCATACCATAAACGACTTCTGAACTCCCCTCCTATCTTCACAATTGGATGCAGTCCCTCCTAGATTTCCCTGCAATACTTCGAAGGAACTTAATCTCAGCTTCCGTTTTTCGGCTCTTTGAATCCAGCTCTCATCAGCTGCCAAAGATATTCTTCAATATATATATGAGCATCATTCATAAGTCCCACAGTCACAGATATAGTCCCGTATAAAATTCGAAAACGATAAGTGGTTAATCAGCAGCCGTTGTCTGTCCGCTTCATACTCAGCATCAGTTGAGAGTAAGAAATTCTGAAAGGTCCGATACCAGTGGTTCCATTATTTGCTGACCGATGATTCGGAATCAATGGTTTTTAATCTTTCAGAGCAGTAAACGATCCATCTGAATGATTTATAATTATGGTTAATAAATTGAGAAAGAAAGTAATACCTCTTGAAAGTTTTTATTAAACACAATTCCACATATATAAAGATTATATAGCAAACAAGACTTGTAAACAACTAATAACAATAACATGGAGTATAGACAAGTGGAGGGGACTTACCTCTCAATAGCCAGGGGCAGGCAGCCATTTGGAGTGCACCGTATTATCAGTATAATAACCTCTTATCAGTTCAATTTTGAGTTTCCTAGACTTTATAACTGCTGTTATTTTATTTTAGTTATGCAACACCCAGTTACGCACGGTTCTTAATTATAGATCTGTAATGCTAAGATGTCTTTTCAAAAATCTGGTGTGTTACTCATGGCTGATCTACTGATTTCGGTCCACGATATACTCAGGCGCCATTCCAATGTTAATATTGTCAGTGTGGTGGCTCACAGAAGACCAGTGATATCTGGTGATCTTGCAGCAGCTTCTGTTGAACCTGCTAGCTTGTTTCCTGATCTTAAACCTAACATTCGTTTAATCTGTTTCAGATCCGGACATCCATACAGAAGTCAAATGCTAAGTTATAGATTGTGAGATTCGGACTGGTGAACAATCCAGGTTTTTGGTTGTTTCCAAGTGAAAACCTCGGAAAGGCGTAGGAGTATCGATTACTCACAAACATAAATCTTTTTCATCGAACTCGAAGTCTTCCCCTTATTGATGACCATTAGTGAAACAAAAAGTCTCTGAACATAACCTTATTTAGCACAACAATGATCGCCGCCAGCGCATACCATCAAATCCCAATCAGAGATGAGAATCGGCATTACACCGCGTTCGAGGGAGCATCACTGGAGGGCTCTTATCTCATTCACACGTATTCTCTTTCCCATTCCTCACTAATGGTGTATAGCTGCTTTCCAACGCCAGATAAAGAAGAGACTGAAAGTTAGCAGGGGATCTTCACGTATCTTGATGACGTGACCGGGTTGTGTCGAAAGACTTAGAAAGAACACGGTATCAATTTAGAGAAATGGGGCACATGCATAGCAGCAAGGAAAAAATACAATCTAACTATTAAAGAAGAATAATTATCGTTTTTCCATTCGTGAAATCCATTATCTTGGAACATGTCTTGGGAAAGGAACTTTGCGCCCGGATATCTGAGCGTCTTAGACCTCTACGGGAACTACGATCACCAAGGACTTGCCATCCCTTCGTCGGGCCTTAGGGATGTTCTCGACATTACTCACATTTTGTCCTCAAAGTTAGCAAACAAATTCAAGTCTTTAAGGCAGTGTGTGCCAAAATTTTCAACTCAGATCTGATGTCAGTCTTCGATTCATAAAGATGGAGATAGAAAACGCAAATACAGTCATCCCTCAGCTAGGTTCACAGATGAAAATAATGCATCTTAACCACGCACGGAAATCGCTGCAACCTTATCTCAGACCGGCCGCCCTGTCGCCGTTTTCTCCAGAACACTTTCGCCTTCCGGGAACGCCATTCTGCTGTGGAAAAAGAAAGCTCACGCTATTATTTGAAGCCGTTAAGAAAATGGAGGCAATTACCTTCAAGGCCGTCGCTTCAGACTGATAAAAGGACCAGAGATTGGTCTCTTTGATGTTTAATAGCCACTTAATCAAGCAAGGTCAAGCATGAAAATATCCAAAGGTGGAGACTGGAACTGTCCTCGCTTCACCTCTGATATTGTCTATACGTCTGGAAGCCGCCGATGGTTTTTCTCGCCCTACCTGTTCTGCAAACAATGGCTTTACTATGTGTATCATTGAGGGAAATTCACAGAACTCCATGAGACGCGCTGTGTCATCTGTTTAATTAACAATGATTTATTGAATATAATTTAATATTGGATTGTAATGGCAACACTGCTCTCCATGTTGTTTTGAGATATAAATAAACAGCACGTTTTGTTTTTCAAGTCTTGTATCTTTACCTAGAGTGGCACTGAACTACATGACTTGCTTGTTGTTGTGGGGCATTCCTAAAAATTTCTTGAACATCACGGCCTCCATGTCTAACCTGCTACAAGCCTTCTGTCACACTCGTCTAACACAAAGTGTTTAGGTTTTTCAAAATTCAGTTTTTTATTTTTCACACACGCTATTGTACGTAGCTTCCATATAGCTTTTCTCGTGGCCAAGCGTTGCTTTGAAGAATCGTCTGTTTTACCGTCATTAGCTTTGTATAGATTATAAAGCATGGCGGCTTGATAATGACAGCAATACTAGCATCAGCATATCCAAAGCTTGTGGTCGGAATTACAATTCTTATTATATTTTAAATATAATCAATGGTACTCTTAACGTATCTTAAACAATCCCATTTTCAAGCATCGCCATAACCCTGTTAAGGATTTACTGGGGATAATGAAGATACAAGACTTGAAACATAAAAACGTTCTGTTTATTTAATCTCAAAACAACGTGGAGAGCGTATAACATCACCCCAGAGATACTCGCTTTTACTAACCACTAGGTGATAAGTAAAAACCTGGCTAACTGCTAAGAAGAAATTAGGAAGGTTATTTCATCATGTAGAATCTGCTCAGAAGTGATGAAGCTTCGAGGCAGCACTACCATCTTACCCAGCTCTGATCAGCTTTTCTTATGGCATACTTTAAGTGAATATAGTCTTAACTTCTCAACTTTTTTGAAGAAAGTTTAGTCTTTCTGTTTCTATTTTTGCGTACATATCAAGCATAAATTGGTTGAGGAGATTACGAAATTAAAGTAAATAAGGTTCTTCACCTCCTCGCTCCATTAACATTTAGGCGTAAAAATCAGCTGCAGACACAGTTTTCTTAAGTGATGTATTGGAGTTTGGGTCACGCTGAGGGATGTTAATACTGTACCTTTCTTCTCCATGGTAGAACATGTTACGATACTAAAGAGAATCATACACTTGGTAGAACTATTGATTCTTATGTGTTTTTTGTCCCTACATCGAACTGGCCTTATATGTCATCACCAGAGAACATAAGTCTTTTAACCTCCTCTTTAACATAAGTCTTTTAATAGCTTCTCTTCACGAAACAACTCAAACTTGTGAGTTGTAAGTAACCTCTGCAGCTACCATGAGTTCACAGAAAGTACCAATATTATAAGGTTTCGACATCGATTGTATTTTTGTTTGTTTACAACTATAAGGAACTTAATCGGTGGTCAAAGTTTGCGGCTTAAAGATCTAACCTATTTTTTAACTTAGCTTATCCAAATACCATATGATAATTAATCTTTTATTATTCACCCAATAAAAATTGAAATCGCATTTTTCGCAAATTAGCCGCGATCCAGGCCGATTTTTTAAAATTCCTTTCTTAGCGAGCACCTACGGCCCTAGAGGAATCTACATATCGAATTTCATTCCAATCCGTTCGGTGGTTTCTGAAATTTCGTGTTAAGTGAGTGAGTGGTATTTGACAAATATATAATAGATTATGAGTAACCTGTAAGCCAGCCAGGTAAAAATCTAACAATATAACAGCTTATGGGCCAGGAAAAGAAGAGATTTATTTATGAGAACGAATATCTCAGTTATGAACTTAAATTTATAATTTAGGAACATGCTGCTAAAAGTTTGACTTTCCCTTAAAAGAAATCCTTAAGGTTTCGTTTATCTAATTAGCGAGCGAAAGATGACAGCTGTGATCTGCCTAACGCAGTAATTAATCCGTTAAGTAAAATACTTTTGCGCAAAACAGCAGAACTGCAGTAAGAAAATAATATGCAAACTAATCTAGGAGGGTAGCAGTAATGAACACAGCCCACCTTCTATATTTCTGTGAGTACCTAAACAGGTTCATATTTATTTTGAAATGTTTTATTATTTCCTTTTCCAAAGTATCGTTCCTAAACATCTTAGCTAACGATGTGATGACTAGAAAACATCGATGTTTTACACTCAGATAGATCGATATCAATAACCCATTCTTACTTTTCCCGCGTTATTCTTGTAGCTGTCCTGTTGTCAGCTTTTCACTTGTTGATTCTTAAATTGCTGATTTCAGTGGAATCTTGATTGGTTATTTTAAGTTTTTAGGACAAGTAGTTCTCAGCTATTCCTATTTGAATCTAGTTCCTTCATTCCATGTTAATTTCATCGAGGAATGATGACTAGTATTCAGAAAACCATAACATTTCCTGCTAAAAAGAGATTTCTGACTCGTTTTCAAGCTAAACATGAAGAAAAAGAAAATAATCCAACTGTAAATGATGAGGAAACAGCTTATCAGTCAAAGGAAAGGACGTTAAAAAGAAGTAGCAATGGTAATTTTATAGTGAAGTTCCATCTTTATTTATTCGTTTAACACCTAAGTTATTTAACAGGTATTATTTATTTTAGAGTTAATCTTGAATGAGAATAGTTGCAGTCCTCCAAAAGCTCTAAAAAATGAATCAATTAAAGAAACTAATGTAAATGAAGGTATGTACAAAGTCTTACTGAAGTAAACTAATTTGTTCATTTTAAAAAAAAGGCATTACTCCCCATTATTATTTTTTATTCATATACTACGACATGTTTCAGAGCTATCAATTGCTCCATCCTCAGGTTCCTGTGATATTCTCACTTGGTCATTCTTATTAGTGAGAATATCACAGGAACCTGAGGATGGAGCAGTTGATAGCTCTGAAACATGTCGTAGTAAATGAATAAAAAATAATAATGGGGAATTATGCATTTTTTTTAAAATGAATAACTTATGTTGGTCTCCTTAAATGAAACAATTAATGTAAGCTAATTTGGAAAATGTGGTTTTAGAAATTAATTTCACACTATTTTGTTTTTCTAAAAGGAAACAGTTATTTTTTCTGTGTATAGTGCATTGGATTGAATAAGTACACTGCTCATAATATATCTAAATAAGAAACTTTTTTTAATATTTATATTTGGAGTAAATAATGTTTGTATTATTTTTATTTGATCCTTAAATCATTTTTGTTTTGTTATGTTTTTAGATGAAAACTTATCTGAGGCTATTAGAGTTCTTCATTCTGGCCAGCCTGAGAAATTGTACCAGCGACATGATAAAATTAATAAAATTTTGGATCTTTTATTGGAAGCTCTAAAGATTAGAGAATCAATTACTATTTATATATCTGGTCCCCCTGGAACTGGTAAAACAGCCTGTGTGAATCACGTTATTTCCCAGAGCAATGTTGGTATTGTTATTTTTGAATATTTTAGAAAACTTGTTAGCATGTAATTAATCAATATTCAATCCTGTAGGTTTCAAATAATTATAAAATTGTATATGTGAACTGTACCGGACTGAAATCTGCAAATGCTGCTTATAAAAGAATTGCTACTGAATTGAAATTAAAGGTTGGAACTAGTGAGAAGAAAACCTTGGATGCTATTCAGAGATATCTTAAGACTAGTCAAAAAATGATGTAAGTATAAATTTTAGTATATCATAAAATGATAGGTTAAAAATAACATGTAATATGCAATAAAAAGATGCCAAATTCATACTACAATACATAAGGACAAACTATGTTTCTTTTGTAATCATTAACCCCGAAAACTACAGAACCAATCTGTACCAAATTTTAACTATATCATCTTGATAGTTCAAGGAAGGTTTAGCGATAATAAAATTATGGATTTCTTCTGTTATTCAAAAAGCGATAAATATGTGGTGCACAGTGAAGTCTGAAAATCTACTGATAAGTGGGAGCCCCATTCCGCAAGTGAGGTTAGAAAGGTGCTGTGTTATATACCAACTAATTCATTAAAATTAAATATTGGATGTCCTGTTAGTACCTGCAATAGTACCAGGTTGAAAATAATAGCTAGGTGTCAAAATATTGAGAAAAATATTTTCAATTGCATGCTACAATACAAGATTTTTATCAATAAAAAATAAAACCTCGGTTAATAAAAATTACTTTAGTTCTTAACTTATGAGAGGAGGGTGAAGCCAAGATGGGAGATGTTAGTAGCTCATGATCGGTCTCAGATATTATATTATATAACATAATAAATCAGATTTTTACATTTAGATTCAACCTAAAATAACGATTTATTTTCATATCTGGAAATTACTAGAAGACAAAATAAAGGATTTTTATTGTGATTGAACGGATAAAGGATTTTATGAATGCATTGATTGAACCTAATCCAATTATAAGGCAAATTAGTAACTAACAGAAACTAAAAACCTTATTAAATAATAAACCAACACCTTATTATGCTATTGTTTAAAATCAAACTCTGTAAGTTTTTGTAAATGAAAACTGTAGATGCCTATCAATTTGAGTTCATAGAAGTTATATATGTTCATTATTGAATTCACTATATCGGCATTCACTCCTCAAAGTTTCACAGGTTTTGGAATACATTTACCATCATCAGACTGTAATTTATATTGTTTTACTTAATACCTTTTCATTTTATTTAACAATACACTCAAATAAATTAATATAATCTACCTATTTTCTTTTATAAAAGAATATAAATAAAGATACATATATGTTAATTTATTTATTTCAACCAGGGGTAAGTTGTTTGTTTTCAATAATTTGTAAATTTAATAGCTGCAAAATTATACCAATGTGTATAAGAAACTTAAGGTTTATTTATTGTTATCGGAAGCTACTGATTAATTTACTGTTTTATCAGTTTATTTATTTTATTTTTATTTTTCAGAATGCTTATTCTTGATGAAATGGATCAATTAGAAAGTAAAAAACAAACCCTACTATATACATTATTTGAATGGCCTTTAATTTACAAATCCAATCTTGTTCTTCTTGGAATTGCTAATGCCCTTGATCTAACTGACAGGGTTCTGCCAAGATTAAAGGCTAAATTGGACATATTACCAATATTAATTAATTTTCCACCATATTCTAGAGAAGAAATTTGTGAGATATTGACTGATAGGTTGAAAGAGGTGATATATGTTTTATGTTATTTTAAATACATTTTTTTGTTTATATCAGATATAATCTTAAAATATTTATTTGAGTGAAGTATGTTTTTTGTTTTTTTTTTATATGAAACGAATAAATAAACTTTATTCTGGGACTTTCAGTCCCCTAAGAATAATAATAATGCACATTTACAGGTACAATTTTCTGGCCTTATAATCTCCAAATTAAATTCTTCAGTAATTACGGCATGCATTTTTGACAGGAAAAAAAAAATTAAATTAAATTAAAAAAAAAAAAATTAAGTAATAATAATAACATAGTGGGCATTTGATGAGAATGGAAGAAAGAAGACTGACAAAGACAATTATCCAACACAACCTCCAAAAACAGAATACAGAAAAAAGAATACATGAACACAAATGGTAAAGGAGGATATGAGGGTGGCAAATGTACAGTGGAATTCAATGTGGGACAGAGACCAATTTCGGACAGTAGTCAACAGGATCAAATTTCCGGAAATGGTTGTAACACAAATTAATAGACGGGGGTCAGATGAAAGAAGAAAGCATCAGGCTGTGGTAATAAAGAGATATTGGAAGGGACAAAATAGCAAGAAATGATTTGTTGAGCGTGTTCCGCAGATGGCTGAACTCGTAAGAAGAATAATAACATAAAATACAATTGTATAAATATGCATATATAAAAGAAAGAAAGACAGAGAGAGGAAAAAAGAAGTAATTCTAGGTATTTATTTAATTGTTTACATATTTGCAGAAGATTGATTGTCTAAAAGGTACAGAAATAATTATTTTTAAAGGAAGTTAGGGATGCTGCTTAACGAATAGAAGTGGGTAGGGAATTCCAGAAGGTAGTAGAATGAATGATGGAGGATTTGTTGAAGGAAGCAGTTTTATGTGAGGGGATATACAGGTTGAAAGGTTGGGATCTAGTGTTTAGGAGGTGGACAGAAGAGCGCAGAATTAATAGATCAAGAATATAGGAGGTTTTTTGGTTTTTAGAGATTAGAATAGGAAATTACCCAAAAAGTATTACTGTTGGAATTTATGAAAAAGCCACTGAAGCTCCGAATATCGGCAAGTAACGTGTGACCGCCTAGGGATCCCGAAGATAAATCTAATGAAACAGTTCATCAGTCTCCCCAGCTTCATCTCGAGATCCCCAGACAGCCCTCAACCAAACAACCGTAATCAAAGCAAGGGAAAATTAGAGAGTAGAGAGGACACTAGAAGTTGGTGTGTATTCTAGGAAAAGGAATCTCGAAATCTATAGAGTTGTTTAAGGATTATGATGGATTTTTTGGAAATTTGGGCGATATGGTTGTTCCAGGATAGGTGTTGATCAAAGGTAACTCCTAAATTTTTAGTAGAGTTTTGGAATTGAATAGGAAGGTTATTGATGTAAAGCAATGGATAGTAAGGAAGGGTGTTGAGGATGGGTTTTGAACTCAAGGATAGCCTTAGTTTTCTTTGGATTCAGATATAACTTATTCTTCACTGCTAAAAAGTTGATGTTATCAATGCCCTCCTGAAGTTTACGAGATGCCTCGAGCATATCTGAAGGATGGAAAGATAGGTAAATTTGCTGGTCGTCTGCATATAGGTGATACTTGGAATAGTGGATAAAGCTGGGTAAATCATTGATATAGATAGAAAATAGGATTGGTGATAGGGAGGAACCTTGTGGAACACCTTGGGTGTAAGGTATGGAAGATGAAGGAGATTGTTGGGTATGATGAAAGCTTGGGAAGGATGAGAAAAGAAGGAGTGGAACCAATTTAGAGCACTATTAGATAGGGAGAAGTTTTGAAGTTTAGATAGGAGAACTGAATGGTCAACACAATTGAAAACTTTTGAAAAATCAAAAAAGACAAGGATTGTATTGTAGGTCCATGGAGGAATAAAGGTCCTGTGTAATTTTTAACAAAGCTGAATGGAAACCTGATTGAAATAGATTAAGGAGGGTATTATGCTCTAAGAAGGAGGCATTGACCAATCTTTCGAGTGGCTTTGATAAATTTGAGAGGATGGAAAGAGGCCTAAAGTCTGATACTTTTGATGGAGAAGGGACTTTATTTAGCAGGCGGACTAATGCCTTTATCTGGGCTACAGGAAAAAGGAATTTTGTAAGGAAAAATTATATATGTGTAGAAGGGCCGGGAGAATAGCTGGAAGACAGTTTGTTTATTTTTATCGGGATTTGATCGGCACCACAGTCATTAGTTCGGGATTGGAGAATAGAAGTGGAGGTCATTGGGAACAATATGGAGGAAATAGAAGTTATCAGAATTAAAGGCAGCTTGAGGAGTAAAGTATGATATTGGTAAAGAAATGGTTTGAGGTTTATCAGGAAAAGGATTTACAAAGAAATAATTTAAGTCGTTGGGGGTGACTGGGAAATTGGAACAAGAAGAGGAGGTGGTTATAGAGAATTTTCTAAGGATTCTCCATTTGCTTTAGATCCGGAGCCAGGGATAGGATGTTACAGAAATATTGTGCCTTGGCACGGCGGAGAGTAGATTGAGCGAGATTTCGAAGATTTTTGAACATGGAATAATCCTCAGGTGTCCAAGTGCGTCTGGCAGCATCTCCTCTCTTCATCATTTCTTTGAGTGCTGGGGTACGCCATAATGTGGATGCTTTAAGAGGAGCTAAGTGATTGAGAAGTGAAAGGAGATTTGATGAGAGACATTCCATCATCTCATCAATGGAATAGGAAGAAAAGATAGGTTCAATAGAATGTGAGGGGTTATCAAGCTAAGGATTTATACTTTCCAGAGATAATGAGTCGAGATTTCGTCAGATTTGCTTCTTAGTGATGGGGATGGGAGTGAGGATGTTGTACAATATTTGAATGAGGTCATGGGAGGAGAGAAAGGGTGCAGGATGTTGGAAGTATGTGAGTAAATTTTTAGGAGAGTTTATAGGTCTTGAAGAGTGTCAGAAAACTGGGTATGATGGGTTGGTTGAAATGGTACAATAAATAAATCAGGTCTATTAGGTATGTCTTGTCAGAGGTATTGGAAAGGAGATTAGTGTTGAGGTCTCCGGCCATTATAATGTTATATTGAGGAATAAGGGTAAGGGTGAGAAGGGAGGTTTCAAAAGTAGGATCATATTTGACTTGAGGTGGGCAGTAGGCTATAATGTAAAGAAGAGAGGAAGTTCCAAAGGTGATTTTGATGAAAGGTATTCTAGTTTCGGAAGAGGGTGATTTTTGAAGGATTTTAACTCTTATAGACCAACGCCTCTTCCATTTCGGTCCACACGGTCATGACGGATGAGAGCATGTTAAGGAATATTTACAGAGGAAGAGGGAACACTTGGTTTGAGCCAGGTTTCCGAGATGGAAATAATATGATAGAATAGAAATTATGTAGAAAATGGAAAAGGAATTCATCATAATGTGCTAGGAGAGATTGAGAGCTAACATGGCACACAGTGGAACGAGCGTTAGGAAGGACTGGACGTTCATTAATATCTCCGCTTCTGCTTATCCTAGAATAAGGCTATTGGGGTATGGTTCTAAAGCTTCTTGAATGGACTATCTAATGATGTGATAAAAGGATTAGATCTTTTAGGAGAATCATGTAAAAATTCTCAATTTAATATTTCGATGTTACATAATTTATCATTTAGTTGCCATTTATTGTACCTATATATTATAAGAATAGATACAGTACAGTATTCTTTGAAAAGACAAATACTTAGGTATTAAATAAAGTTATTCAAAGGAAAAAGTAACAAAGTAACGGCATAGGCACAATGAGCCACAAGGCTGAGGTGCCATTAAAGCCGGGAAAAAAAAAAAAAAAAAAAAAAAAAAAAAAATACTGTAAATCAAAAAATTTAATTATTAAGAAAATTAATATAATAACAGGGTGTCTACTACCCGGGAATTTCGTATGGTCGGGAAAAATTCGGGAATTCACAGAAAATTTGCGAAAGTCGGGAAAAAGTCTTTGCTAATGCTAAAATTTTCTGAATTTTTTCAGTTTTTGCTCAATGTCAGTTAAGGAAGCGTCTCATAGGCGTAGTCACTCTACATACTTTTAAAGTAAACTAGATTTGCTAAAATTTAAGTGGGTTCTGGGGGAAAATACTGTTCTGTCTTTTTATGGTTTATTTATCAATCAAAATTTATTTATTTTTGTTATTGTTAAATATTTTTATTGAAAAAAAAAAAATATAGCATAATTAGGAATTACGTCATCATTGAACATTGTTTTATATACCTACATACTAGCTTGAACAAACATAACATCACATATATATATATATAAATATACAATCATAAAGAATATGCCTAAATTTTGGATTTGGCCGTATACATGGGTTAGTATCGGTTCTGTGAAGGGTGTTCGGAAGATCGTTGGCCAAAAAATTATCTCGGGTAGGGAGGTTCATTTTGAACCTATTTAAGGTCACTTACTTATATACAATAAGTCTAACGGTTTGTTTTTTATGAATTTTTTTGTAAAAATAGCCAAATCCAAACATTTATGCCTTATAACTCTGTTGTTTAATGATATATCAACGCCATTTTTCCCCCTGTAATTACTAATACATTGTCCATGTAACATAAAAAAGATATGGTGCAAAAAACAAATACCAAAAAAACGGGAGATCGTTAAATCTTGTCAAAGGCAAAAATAAAAATGATGAACTTCAAGTTTAGGTTTTTATGCAAAAGGTAACAAATAGTTGTGTTTCTTTATAGGTTAAACTGCATATTTTGTCTTTCTTTCTCGGAATTTCGATTTTATCAGAGTAAACTTTATCTACATTTTTGTAAACAAAAATCAGGGAACAAAATTAAACTAATTTTAAATTATTCATAAATTTAATTTGTAGAGTAAAACAGGTATTGCTTATATGATCTCCACTATTTCTAATACAAGCATGATATCTTTTTCTTATTTCTGTGGTAGTTGTTCTAAAAATAAATTCTTCCTTCATTATGGTAAACGCGGCATTGATGTTTTAAATAAGTTCTTGTTTTGAAAAAGCCCACTACAACTTACCTGTAAGAGAATGTTTAACCCTTTAACGGGCAGGCCGGGGATTTTTGTATACGTTTCTTTTTCTTTTTCCCTTTGAATGGCTATAGCCACGCTAACTCACACTCATGTATCATCAAATTCAAGGTTCAATAAAGGATATTGGACAATAATGAGTAGGATAATCCGCCGAACACTAGGTCATTTATTGAGCAAAAGGTATTAAATATGAGTATCCTCCAAGATACATCGGAGGGGTTAAACAATTGTTTCCCACAATCCTGGATAGGAAGACGGAGTCCAATTGAGTGGCCAGCACAGTCTCCAGACCTCACGCTGCTCGATTATTACGCCTGGGACCGTGTCAAAGATTTGGTTTATAATGAAGAATTGTTTTCAAGACAACTTATTCAAAAAATCAATGCCGCATTTACCATAATGAAGGAAGAATTTGTTTTAAGAACAACCACCTCAGAAATAAGAAAAAGATATCATGCTTGTATTAGAAATAGTGGAGATCATTTTGAGCAATACCTGTGATAGGGTAAATCACTAGTTATGGTCACCTCACCAGTTATGGGCAGGCTTTTACGTTTTTAACAAAAATAAGCCTTTGCTTGTTTTCTTTGTTAAATCTTTTTAAGAGACGTTTCACGGAAGGGCTTATGACTCACTTGCTAATGAATCCTTTTCTCCCATCCATTTCCATTTGGCTTAGTTAATGTTTTCCCGAATTAGTGTTTTTCAATAGCTCCTATGTGTAGTAGGTGTGATTTTACAAGTGAACATTATTAAGGAATTGCTTTGAAATTCTTCGCCAATTTCAGGTTTTAAAGGTATGTATCTGTTCATTTTGATTTCTGTTTTTCCTCAGACCCCTTTGTTTTTCATTTTGTCACTTTAATCAATTAAAATTTTCAGCTGACCACAACCGGTCTACATGACCATTTCAAGTTTTTTGGCATAACAAGTGTTCTTGCTCCTAAAAAAATGTAGATTTTCCCTGGTTTAATTGTATTATCTTAAAAGTAAAATACGATAACGTTTACTAGTTTTGGTCATGGGTGACCATGTTAGGTCTATCAGTCACCATAACTAGTTATGATCAGTGTATAAATGTATAATGGTCACTTGCTTTTACAATTTTATTTTTCTTCAAGATGCTTTTTTAGAATCTTCTTTTTTTTTACAAATACTTATTTGTAACTATACCTAAAAGACGATATTCGTATTTTGAAGATGATGTCACACAGGCAAAAGAAGAAATTCTTAAAGGGGCTTCTGTAAAATCTATAGTGAAAAAGTATGTGTTTTTGAAATGGATGTTTTTCTTACTTAAAATACCAAGTACCAATGTTATTACCCCCTTTATTATAACAGGTACAAAATCCCAAGGATGGCGTTAACTCGAAGATTAAAGGGCACAGAAAGGTTTCAGTGCGGTGGCAAGACCCCATTTTGTTTGCTGAAGAAGAGGACTTGTTAAAGAAATGGATTATTCATTGCTATAGACGGGGGTTCCCCAAACGAAAAATTGATTTATTCTTGAGCGTTAAAGAACCAGCAATAGTTTCAAACCAACGGATGGTATGCCCAGTGACGGATGGTAAAGGGGTTTTCTCCGTCGCCATACAAATATCTCCAGTAGAACCACTGAAGCCATTTCACCAGCCAGCTCTTGTGTGTCTGAGAAAGACATCCGTGGTTGGTTTGACTCAGGGGAAAATATTTTGAAGGAAGAACACGTCTTTGATGTTTTTGGTGACGAGTCTGGATTTCTTTTAAATTCCGGAAGCAGCAGTAAAACTGTAATAATAAAGTGTTTTCGGAATTTTATTTTTGATTAATAATCCTTAATTTTTTATTAACGTCAAATGATTGATAGGTATGCATAAATAGTGAATTTTAAAATAATAAAAACAATTGTTTACAAAATTTTTATTCATATGACCATAACTAGTTTTTACTATGACCATAACTCATACACTGTGCCCATAACTGGTATTTTTAAGATATTTGCATAAAAACTGTAAAATATATTTCAAGGAAAAATGCAGAGCTTTAGTAAATTTACCATTTAATAGAACAAGAATTTGTGAATCTAAATATGTAAAAAAAATAGTAATCTGCGAAACAGTCTAGACGATATCCTCTTTTGCATCAATCAATTTCCTTAACTATGACCATAACCCGTGATTTACCCTACTCTACAAATTAAATTTATGAATAAATTAAAATTAGTTTAATTTTGTTCCCTGATTATTGTTTACAAAACTGTAGATAAAGTTTACTCTGATAATATTGAAATTCCAAGAAAGAAAGAGAAAATATTCAGTTTAACCTATGCTATAAAGAAACACAACTATTTGTTACGTTTTGCATAAAAAATATGATTTGATTCATTATTATTGTCAGTGTGTGCTGGTGGCACCCTTTTGTTACTTTATAAAAAAAAAAAATAGATGTGCTGCGTGCCTGCAAATGGTATTTTTTTAAAGAGTATTAAATAGAGAAGTTTTTAAAACAATTTGGATTTGGCTGTTGCGCTTACTTTTTTTTATTGAACCTAAACTTGAAGTTCATAATTTTTATTTTTGCCTTTGACAAGATTTAACGAGCTACCGTTTTTTTGTTATTTGTTTTTTACACTATATCTTTTTTATTTTACAAGTACAATGTATTAGTAATTACAGGAGAAAAAAATGGCGTTGATATATCAGTAAACAACGGAGTTATAAGGCATAAATGTTTGGATTTGGCCATTTTCACAAAAAAATTCATAAAAAACAAACTGTAAGACTTTGTATAAAGGTAAGTGACCTTAAATAGGTTCAAAATGAACCTCCCTACCCGAGATAATTTTTTGGCCAACGATCTTCCAACACCCTGTATATACATATATATATATATATACACATATATATATATATATATATGTCGTATATCTCAGGTTATTATATGGGGTAGAGGGGAAAGGGTTGAGAATCATAAGTTCACAGCTGTTTGATCAAATAATTCGGAATCCGTAATTTGTGGTACATTTTGTGTTCTTCATATTATTAGAACCAATCACATTTTGAAAAAAAATTGATCCTATGAATTTTTTTTTCTCAAATCAATAGTTTTAAAGCTGTAGGAGAGGGAAAGATTGAAGAGATTGGCTAACTCGCGGTGAGTCACACTACTCCGCAAAAACACGTTTTTCTATATTATTTTTTTTTTACTCCAACTGCGAAACTGTTTGTCCGATTAAAAATTTATTTTTTTCGTTCATGAATATATAATATATATGAAATTTTGATCAAGTTCCGTAAAACACCCATTTCTCGTAAATAGTTTCGGAGTTTTTGCAAGAAATAAACTGAAAAAAAGTGGATTTCACAAGAGTATGGAGTTCTCAGCGTGATGGCGTGAGTACATCATGGGATCAAAATTTCATAGATGAGGTCTCATAGTAAATTTAACCAGCTTTCAGATGGAAAAAAAAGAATCAAGATCGGACATATATTTTTGAAGTAGTTTTATCCGACAACCCAGTGTAACCTCGTAACTATTTTCAAACCAAATGGCAATACTCGACATTGATGTGTTTCTTGAAATTTATCTAGAGTAATCTGAAATATAAAAAAAAAAAAAATTTATATTGTTTAACTATGATATGTTAAGTAGCAAAGTATGCTTAGATTGATTTGTTTAGATCATTATTGAAACAGCATTAAAATATCGATTGACTAGGATTCTTCTGTCTAGACGTCTTCTGTCTATATTTGTTTTACATGAGTGAATTATTTTAAAATAATTGGTGCTTATCTAGTATTTTATAATTGTAACACTTGTACTGAGACTATTTACAGTAACATAACTTAAATAACTTAATAAAAATATAAGAAAGTTAAATAAAAATATATAAGAGTGAGGTATAAATATAAAGAAGCAAAAAGAACTAGATAAATAATGAAAATAAGTAAAATATGAAAATGAGTGCAGGAAACTGTTTCTTTTCTCTCATTTAAAAATTTCCAAATCCTCCGGTTTATTTACAATCACGACAGGCTGACTATCATCATGGGGTGGTACCTGACCCTTCCTCAGGCGAACCAGACATACTTCACCTAGAAACTAAAGCTGCCTGCTGGCTGGAGTCATCTTTTCCCCGATGTAGATTCTATCGTTACCTTCCCATCTGAGGTGTCTAGTGGTAAAGTCTCTTTTAACTTTCCGAAGATGGATAAACTTATTCCGGATCGGCTGTTGTACAAAACGCATGACGATCGACAGAGGGCGTGCATCTTCTCTTCTCTGCCTCCTCCTCTCAACCATATCCTGATCCTCGACCCTGAGCTTTATGCCCAGTGCCTCCCCGACCAAGCAAACAACTCCGTCTTTTGTTTCCCCCAGATTTGAGAGGAATCCCTCTAATCTCTGAGGGATTAACCAGCTGATTTTGCTCAAGTTGGTTAATTTTTACCTCAAGGGTTTGAACTGAGATACTTTAAATTTTTGTTTTCTTGTAGAAGTTTTTCTATAAGTTCCTCGTATTTTTTAGTTCGTCCCTCCAATGATTTAAGCCTCTCAGAGGTTTCAAAAGATAAGTAGGCCTGCTTATCTGCAGTTTTCTTAATTTCTTTTATGTCCTCTGTCATCTTTCCGATCTCAGATAAAATCACCTTAATGTTTTCTTCCATGTTTCGTCCCTTTAAAGTTTTATCTGTGTTAATGCATGAGGCACTGAGCCAATTTTTCTTTTTATGTTGCATTTCTTGTTCTGAAATACAACAGCACTTCTGTGGTAAATCAGTTGGCATCTAATGCAAGCTATGGTAGTTTTATCATCCTGTGGGATGTTTATATTGCAAGACACACACTGTGGCATTGTGAGTAATCAGGAGCCTGACTGACAAGTGAAACAGTGGGGAGTGCAGGCGTACTGGGAGGATTATACAGATAATTTAGTTCTAGTTACCTATATTAACTGAAGTCCTGGGACGCCTTATTATTTATTTTACTGTAAATAGTCTCAGTACAAGTGTTACTATTATAAAATACTAGATAGGCACCAATTATCTTAAAATAATTCACTCATGTAAAACAAATATAGACAGAAGACGTATGAATAAATGTAATAGTTTACCAACCACTCAAAGATGCTTACACTACAACGGCTTGAGCCAGACTGATATAAAATTGTTAGCATTCAAAATTTTAAATTTCATAATTTTTTAAGTTTATGTGTATTTCAACATTACTTACCAACATTACAGGCAACATTATTTACCTTAGAAAATCAGGAGTAGGGCTCTGGTATGACAGCTGCTGGTGTTCAAAACTGGAATACTATAATTAATATTATACTTAAATTTTTTATTTGCAAGGTTAAGGGCAGTTTGTTTGTATGGGTTTTACTCAATATCTCTTTTGTATCACTTGGCCGATTATTGATGCCCACTCTCCATCTATTTATTTCCTATCTCAAGTAATTTTTCTGTTCTGTAGGAAATGCACTCAATTCTCGTCATTTTCCATCCTGCAATTTAGTGATTATTTTACAACAGCTGATCTTATTTTCCGGATTTTAGATTTTGATCTCATAGGTTTTCAACACTGTACAAGTTACCTCTCCAATATTTCTCATGTTTCTATATTTTGTAAAAGTTTTTGTTTGTTTTTATACTGTTTATGACCATTTTTTAAAAGCAATATAAACTTTAACTCTTAGTACAGTTAATAAAAATTGCTGTAAATCTCTGATACCTATATTTTATATTTGTAATGTGTCATACCTTGCTTATTATTCATAATAGTATTATCACTCTGAGTCTGTTTATTGTTGAATTGAAAATTTTTTAAAACTATTTTTATAAAACAGCTTCCTTCTACAAAATACAATGATTCTTACTCGATTTTCAGAAATCTCCGGACATCTCAATTTTTCTTGACATTAAATAGTGTTTAGTAAATAAGCGATTAGTTGTCCACATAATTTATGTTAGGCAAAAATGTTGAAACTATTACAGTGCAACCTTGACATATCGAACCTCAATGGGAACGAGAAAACTTTAAATTATTGAGGTTTGATTTATTGAGGTGATTTCTGGCTAACTACGATATTTAGAGGTTTGAGGTTTATAATAAAATACTTAATGTAACTATAGAAAATATGTTCATATTTTATTAAAATAATAATAATGAAAGTATAATTATTAAATTTGTGAAAAATTTAAGGAGACCTTTGGAAGAAATCTGAAATAGTAGTTTGTCTACCTGAAAACAACACTTTGTCTAATTCATCATCCAAAACCGCTATTTCTATTGATTAGATTGCCCGATCACTCATTCACAATTTTCTTTAGTAAGAATCTCCACTAATACTAGGTGGTAATAATACATTGAGCATCACGAAGTGTAGGGTCTTGATCTCGTGCTTCGAGCTCGCTGTCCACATTGTCCTCGCCAGCATCTTCTGTGTCTTTAGGAACGGATGCGATGATGTCTGCATCGCTTAACTCCTCACATATAGCCAGATCAAAACTAAGAAACTCCTCAAATGTGAGTTCTATATTGAATAGTGAGTTCTATATTCAATATTGAGCTTCTTTGTAATTTTGCTCCATCGTTCAGGTGTTTCATCTCCATTAGGTGGTGTATCAACAGTAATAAGATCGATCCTGTTCAACTCTTTCTTCACCCTCTTGATATTATCATTTAAACCCGCATTTCTTGAAACCATTCTCAATTGTTTTTTCCGTCTCGTTTGTCCACACCCTTGAAGCTATCCTCATGGCATAAAGTACATTAATTTTCGTAATGTTTTTATCGTCGATATCACGGAGAAACTGGCGCACCACTTCTTTCCTGTAAAGAAATATAAAGTTTTTCTTGATCCAGAGGCTGTCGTTTAGATGTGGCGTTCAGAAGTAGAAACTCAATTTTTATGTTTTTGAGTTTTGGAAGATCCCCATGTCGTGTACAATTGTCTACAAACATGAGAATTTTCTTCTTATTTTTTTCTTTGTATCATTGTGTACACACATTATTGTCAACTCTTGCATTTTCTCTGGTAATTTTTTAAAAAACAATCTCATTCCTTTTCTTGAAGTTCTGAAGCCAGCCATTACTAGCATGGAAATTTGGTTTACTAAGTTTTTTAGGGATCTCTGTTGCTTTTTCCTGTTAGGTTGGACAACTTATTGATAATTTTTTGTCAAGGCACTGCTTTAATCATTTCACAACACACTTGTTGATATCTTGGTATTCAGGCCCTTTTAACCTCTTTGATAATGAAAATCTTGTTTTTCATACTTTATCCTATTTTTCAAAATTGTGGATAAGGTGTTCGCTGGTATTCCAAACTCTTTTTCATTATTGCACTTTCTGTCAACCCTGGCATTTACAGCGTGAATAATTTTCAATATTTCTTCATACATTTTATGAAGAAATTTTTTCAATATTGCTTTACCATTTTCGACAATAAAAAAAATATTGAGAAACAACAGAAAACGGAGCGTATCGCTCAAGTGTTTTATCAAAAACTGAAACAAACCGGAAACAAATGGGAGTTAAAGTTAATCCTTTGTAGAATCTTTGATCAGTCTAAACTCTAATTATTTAACAAATTGACTTTGACATATTGAGGTTTTCGTATTGATAAGGTATTAGTTGACTGTGAAGTATTTAGAGATGTAGATTGTTGGAGTAGATATAGATACACAGCAATACCAATTACTACTCTCTATAGATGTTTTCCAATTAAAACTTCGTTTTGTAGAGGTGTGGTGTAAGCTAAGGAATCTTTGAAAATTCGATATATCAAGGTCTTCTTAACCAATCCTTCGATGTGAGAGGTAAAAATAACATAGGAATGATAGGCAGATTCAAGGGGAATAGAAAAACTTCGATTTATCAAGGAATTAACTATATTGAGGTTCCACTGTATTTAAGCGTAAAAACATCAACAGATGGACATATAAAATTAGATATTTATATAAATACTATTTAAAAAATGTATATGATTAGTAGTTGAACTGTATTACTAAATTAACATTTAAAAATCCCCAAACAATAAAAACCCTAAGGTTTTTAAAAAAAGCTTGAAATTTGTCAAATTTTGAAAATAGATTCTCACCGACGTTAAGTGCTATAATTTTGTTAATATATATTTTTTTCAACTATTAAGATTATAGTGTTAGACTCTATATAGTATTATCATGCTCTAGTTTGAGTTTCATTAAAAAATAATAGTTCTGAAGGTTTTTAGATGGCCGTTAATATGACTGTGTTAATATGATCATGCACATCTTTCTCCACGTTTTTTTAATTGTTGATCTATTAAAAATTATATTGTTTATTGAAAATAGGTCAATAAATATGCATTTAATATTATACTCCTTTAATATTGTTCGTCATTGGCTGGCAACATCTAAAAGTAGTTATAATCGTCCAAGTTTCTCAAATTTCATTCTTTACTGCTGACAGGTAGCACTAAAAATGTCTTTTTACTGATGCTTCAGGTAAAAGGCCACTTATAGATGTTAGATAGTGTTTCATTAAAAAAAAATCAATTCTATATTAAATAATTATTTATTTTTTTGTTTGTGATATATATTAGTTAAAATAAATTATATATTTTGTTAATAAAAGTGTTTCTATTATGAAATTCTAAAATTTAAAACATCCTTTGCTTATCATATGATCCTGATTTTCAGCATGCCCATTAACAAAGAAAAATATAAAAAATCTTATTTTGATAGGAAAGATTTTTACTCGTCTTTGGAGGGTTAACATTATCTGGTTCCATTTACTTACTGGACACAACTAACTCCTTCATAGTTTATGAATGTCAGAAAATTCTACTTTACTCATTTGTACTTGTATAGTAGTGAAATGAACAAATAGCACATTGCCTCTTGTTTGCTTTGTTCTCTGGAACATCAGAAACAAGTTTAAGATAGATGAAACCTCATGGGTAGGATGCTTGTAAATCCCAAAATACTTGCTCTTTAGCCGTTAAGAGGATTGGAAAGTTGTAAGAACTGAATAACCTCCTCTTCAGTGTGTGTGGGTGTTTTTTTTTACTAGTAATCCAGTTTTTCCACCTTTTTGCGTGAATTAATTGAAATGTTTGTAGTCCATAATACTCAAAAAAATTTATGATGTGTTAATGCTGCGTCTCACCTTTTGGTATGTGTAACTAAAGTTTTTATGTGTCTTGTGAGATAAAGACCAAAATGTGGACATTTAAAAAAAAGGTAGGTGTGTGTGAAATCTAAATTTACAAATGTATATTTTTGTAAAACTCATATTGATGATTGAATTGTGATTTATTTATTATTTTCTTAACTGTTTTACTTTGTTTCTAGGGTGGATTAGATGATGTTCTGAAAGGAGGGGCTCTTCATCTCCTTGCCAGTAAGGTTGCAGCAGTGTCAGGTGATCTACGTAAGGCATTAGATATTGGGCGGAGAGTACTCGAAATCACTCAAAGTAAAACTGAAAGTAAGTATTTAATGTGATGTCAACTGGATTTGTTAGTTATCCATTCACTTATGTGTTAAGATATTGTAGTACTTGTTGATTCTTCTGATCTAAATAACAAACTTTGGTACCACTTTATAAAGCCTGTCTAGGCTGATAAGGCAAAACCTGCAATGCATTACTCCGGTTCCTACCTATTATTACAGCAAACTGTACTTCAATTTGCTTTTAAATTGTATTTGGTTTAGTATATACAAAATTGAACTTATGGTATTTTATGAATTTGTTATTATAAAAGTTGAGTAAAAAATAGTCAGCAAACCAAATAAAAAAAGTATTACACTTTTCATTTTTATGATCAGTCTATAAATGGAATTAACAGAATTAATTATAAAATATTTTAAACTCTGAGAATTCATAAATAAGTGGTAAGGTGTGAGAATGATATAACTGAAAACTAATAAGGAGTGAGAAAATATTATGTTGTTAATATTATTATTTAAATAATATAGTAACATATGAATATAATATATTTATTTGATGTTACAAAGTGATAAGGAAATGTTAAACAATAAAAAATGAATATTTTCTGCTTGATTTTAGCAAAAACCACCATTGTAGTCATCAGCAGTTGCCTACTTTGAGTAAAAGCATATTCTCATCCAAGTGGTCCGAGAAAGGTGGGAAAGACATTGTTGCAAGGTTGGTGATCGGGTATTTTGGGTGGGAGCAGGGGCCATCCAGCTTTGTAAAGTGATACAAATGTGAAGTGATAAGTTTTTATAAATTCAAAAAATAAATAAATGAAGAGACATTTGAACGCCTGGTCATGTGTCCTATTTTTTCTCTTAAATTTTAAGAAATTCTTACTATTATAAAAAAAAAAAAAAAAAAAAAAAAAAAAAAAAAAAAAAAAAAAAAAAAAAAAAAAAAAAAAAAAAAAAAAAATTACGAGCCATTTTTTGTTTTTGATCACTATCCATGAAAACTACTGAATCAGTCTGTAGAACATTTTAACTACACCATCTTCATAGTTCAAGGAAGGATTAGAAATAATAAAATTTACTGTTTTTCAACTAAATGTTTATTAAAAATGCAATAAATATGTAGATTCCAGTGAAGTTAGAAAAACGACTGGTTGGTGGTTAGCACCATTTTGCAAGAGAGATTGTATCCTCTTTAGGCATGTTGTTATCTAGAATTTGAAATTGATAATAAAATGTACTTATTTTCAATTAAATTTTTATCAATAAGAGATAAATATGAGGTGCAACAAATGGAGTTTGAAAATCGATCGGTATATCACTAATAATATAGTAAGTGTTCTCTGTCCATCTGGATTACTAACTCATACATTAAAATTAAAAATTGGATGTCCAATTATTTTTTAGGCAACCTTCAACCACCTAATCTGCTTTAAAGTTAAAGTTAAAAACTATAGTTTTGCGTGGAAATATCATTGAGGGTACAATTCTCATGGGAACAGTGACTGAATAAATAAAATTTATTCCTAGAATCCCATAAAAAAATTCCTACTAATTACCATTTCAATTCAAACGATTAAATTTTCCAATTAAAGTTTTTTTTGTTATTACAATTAACAAATCGCAAGGCCAGACATACAAAATATTACAGTGGATCCTCAGACTGACTGTTTCTCTCAAAGTCAATATGTATGGGACTGGAAACCCTAACAATCAAACCATTCTCATAATATCAAAAGGCAAAATTCGAAATGTAGCTGTTTTGTACTACTTATGAATTTATTTTTTCCTTTTTGCAAGCTTTCTACAATACAAGATTTTTATTGATGAATAAATAAAACTTCAGTTATATAACTATCCAAGTTCTTTACTTATGAGAGTGGGCGAAGCTGTGATGGGAAATGCAAGTTAATATTTATTAAAGTTTTTTTAGTGGGCCTTCAGCTATTGTAATGCTGTCAGCCGTATAATAGTTATGTTTTTTCTCTGGTCTTCAGAATGCGATTAGGACATTATCCTTCTTGATATTCATTGAGTGGGACACAATTGACTTTTGTTATTTTTATAGTTAGCATGATAATGGCTGATTCTATGAATGTATTTTTATAAACGATTAATAATAAAAAATAAAATATTTTTACTTGTTAATGATAAATAAGCAAATAATGGTGTCATCTATTTAATTATTATTTGTGGAAATGGTTTTTTACTTGATTCTTTTTATAAATTAAATTTCTTATATAAAGGTATTAAAAAATTGATATTTAACTTTTCTATCTTATATAAGTATGTAAAAAATAAGAAATCAATGCTTTTTATATTGTTTTGTATATAGGTAGTAAGCAGGTGTCATTACAGGATGTCCTCTCAGTGGTTAACAGTGTGTATGGAACTTCCAGTACCTTAACTGCCTCTATTAATTCAGAGAACAGTGAAAGTTTTCCTTTACATCAAAAAATGTTAATATGTACAATGATTTTAATAAAGAAAAATTCTAAATGTAAAGAAATTACTGTTGGCAGGGTAAGTTTTAAATTTCCATTTTAAATTTTAACCATTAGAATAAATTTTGTTCAAATTCTTTAAACTACTTTTTTATAAATTTCTACTCATATTTATACCCTTTTGTTGGGCCATGTTTTTGAAAAGAATCGTTGAATAAAATAAATATTCATTTATGAAGGGCCAAGTGCAAAAACCGGAGTAGTCCACTTATTGTTGATTTTAAACTGGTGGAACCATTTGTTAGTAGATGCAGTGTACTTCATTTTCGTATTACCATTGGAAAAAAAAAAAAAAAACGATAGTCCATGTAAAATCTATACAAAAACAGTTGAAGCCCTGAGCATCCAATCCAAAGCCTCTGCAGGGTACTAGTTTTGTGAGGATATAACAGGACTCTAAATGATATCTGTTTCAGATCTGCCAGAATCTTATGACTTTTGATGACCGTAGAACATTCCATCATTGTTGTTTTAAAAATTGATTGAATATTAAAACACAGATTAAATATACATAGTCTTAAAAGGACTCTCTTTCTTCCCGTTTGATCTTTTGGGTTTTTGCTATTTTATCCAGTGTCTAACTTAATTGTAGGTTGGAGATAGTCTATTGGCAGTAGGGGTTTGAGGTGAGATTCAGAGATGGCCATTGAAGGATAATAATCCAATTTCCAATTACTGGCTAGGTTGGAGTACCATGTGTTTTCCTCTAGACCCTTCCATTTACTGGTCAGAAACAAGTAAGCAGTGGAATAGTGTTTTCCCGCAAACAAGCAGTTTGGTGATGCCTCATTATTTCTGAGGTACTAAGAATTATTTTTTGGTTTTGAAATTTTATAAATAGGGATGCGACTATCTGGGTATTGAGAATATTTTTTGAAAAAAATTCCCTTTTTTTTTTTTTTTTTTTTTTTTTTTTTTTTTTTTTTTTTTTTTTTTTTTTTTTTTTTTTTTTTTTTTTTTTTTTTTTTTTTTTTTTTGAAAATTGTTCATGGCAAGTTAAACTTCGAATTTCATTTTTCTCAAAATTGACTAGGTTGGACTACTATGTTTTTCCCCCCTGGCCCTTCATATTTTATTGGTTTTAACCCTTAATACTTAAAAATTAAGTTAGGCCAAGAAAAATACAACTACAGTTCCACTCATTTCAATCTTGTTTGAAACAAAACTTAGTTTTGTCGCACTATCATATGCCTAGTATGATCCTCCTCTTTTCTATTGGCATGTACCTGATATTACTAATTATATTTGACTGTTTTAAAATATAGCAGTAAGATTTTTCTTACTGCATTATTGCATTATTCTATTATATTTTGAAATGTTGAATGTTTTTTTACACTCGTTATTTAAGCCTTTTATGGAAGGCAACAGAAAAGTGATGAAAAAAAAAATATCTAAGGGAAAGCCTCTCAAGAATATAAATTTAATTTATATTGTCAGGATCTTTTGAAACATGCCATAGAATCCATTCACAAAGCCATTTTTAGTATTTTAATTTTTTATATGAAAACAAAAAACCTTAAAATCGATTTCAAAAGCATTTTGTATATAATAATAATTCTATATTTTAAAAAGGATTTCTAAGTTTAGGGAATATCTCTTCGTCATTAATTTCACCTGGTAGATTTTTTTAATTTACTTGTAAACAGTTAATTATTCTTGTTTTTATGTTTCAAATAAATTGGACTATCTTCAGCCTCCCATAGAATGAGTTAACAACGAATTAATATCCTTCCGCCATCTTAAAACAGTTAAATCGTTAAACATTTTTAAAAAAGTGTCCTTTTTAAATCCGCTATCTTAAAACCGTTAAATATTTTAAAACAGTATCCTGGAGGACAACAATAGCGGAAGTTATCCTTCGGATAGCTTAAAAAAAAGCGTTAAAACAGCAATCCTTAAGGACGAAAAAGCTAATTCTAATTGTGGATGGAGAGAGTGGCCAAGGATGTCCTTCGGCCTCGAAAAATCGTCAGATCCTGGCAGATCTGTAAAACAGTGTTCAGGTATTATTATTGTTAAATTAGGTTGAAACTAAGAAAAACCTTCCTTCTATTAAAATAGATTCCATTGATTAAAATGTAATGTGATTGCTGTGGGACTCGCACAAGGTGATGTGATCACACTAATCGACTGATCACACCTACAGAGAATTAAAAGAAAAATTTTTATGGACAACCATTTATATTACGTACATATAAAATACACTTCTTTTCAATTCTTTTCCTACTATGTTTCTTTTCCAACTTTTGATTCTCATTTTGCAGAAATGAGCTTTCGATATTCTTCCGCTGTTTTAATAGTTTATCGATGGCTGAGAAATATTCAAAGTTATAGCGGCTTTATGCTGACTTATCAGTCTGGCTCTAGCTGTTACCCAGTGCACATTTGTATACTCTCGTTCTCTATCTTTTTTTTTTTTTCATTTTAAACCAATAGTTCATTATAAACTAGCTGATTTCTGCTATTATATGAAGCATTAGTTAGTAAAGATTTATAATAACTGGAATCAAGGCTCAGTAATAATTATTAATAGCCGTATTACAGGTAGGCTTGCAAGCTTATATTATCAGAATAGTCAGTACCTAACAAGATAAGACCTGACCCTACTCTCACTTATCCTCTCCGCTGTCTTCTAAGAACTAACAATATCGCAAAATAACTCAGTGCCCGGTCTGCAATACCAATTTTGTCAGGGACGATAAATTGGCCATTGCATGCACTACATGTAAAATAATTTACCACGTCAAATGTTTCAATTTAACAGAGAGTCAGAGACAGAAAAAAAAATGGCAATGTCCATAGTGCATATCGTCAAGACCAAATAGCCCTGTTATAAAATGCAAGCCACCTCTGTGGGTCAAACCATGGAGGATAATATTTCAGCCATTTTAGCTAAAATGGAAAAAATAACGGAGGATGTAGGGGAGGTTAGGGGCACTTTAAATGCAGGGTGATTTGGCATTTGAAAATAGTGAGAGACTAAAGAAAATGGAGGAAATTGCCTTAAGCAGGAAAAAAATAATAGAAGAACTACTAGCAGAAAATATTTCCTTAAAAAAACAGGTATAAAATTTAGAAATAAAAATGAATTATTTAGAACAAAATAATTTATCAAACTCAATAGAAATAAGGGGCAATCCAACTAAAGCCGGATAAACCACAGAGGGCATTATTTGTTCTATAGGAGCTGCTCTGGGTGTTAAGCTCGGAGTAGAGGATATAGACTATGTGCAGCGAAAACGACCTCGAGGAGAAGACCCCAGGCCCCCGTATATTATTGCATGTTTCCTCTGGAGGACTGTTCGTGATGAAGTCATCCGACTCCGAAAGGTGAAGAGAGATTTCTCCACGCGACACCTAGGATGGGACAGTGATGAGAAAATTTATATAGGTGAGGAGATGATGCACAATAATCGACATCTCTACTGGCTGGCGAGACAAAAGAAGGCTAACGGCAGGATTAAATACGTGTGGTTCGCAGGAGGACGTGTGAGATGTCGTCGCAATGAGATGGCTCTCAATGTTTGAATTCTTAAATTTATATTTTTATTTTTTTTAGAAGTAAAACAACAAAATTTTGCTTTTTCCTTAATTAATTTCCCAGTACATTATGGGCTTTTCTATAATTTACTATCTTCCCTCTCCTCTCATGACTGACATCCTTTTAACCTGCCATGTTAACTCCCAATCCCTCATTGCTCATTATGATGAATTCCTTCACCACATCCTTCATAATTCCTACCATATAATTGCCGTATCAGAAACCTGGGTCAATCCAAGTATCCCTTCTTCCTCTGTAAACATACCTGAATATGCTCTCATTCGTCATGACTGTGCAGACTGAAAAGGTGGAGGGGTCGGCTTGTACGTTCATGATAGCATGAGAGTTAAAACCCTATACAAATCACCCTCTCCTGATTATCCACACATAGAATATATATTTACAGAAATCTCCTTTGACTCATCCTTACTCCTTTACGTCGTAGTCTACCGCCCTCCTCAAGTTAAATTCGATCCAACATTTGAATCCTCTTTCCTTACATATGTACCATTGTACAATAACATAATCATAGCAGGTGACCTCAACACTAATTACTTTCAGACTCTCCTGATTGGACATACTAGAATTGATATACTCCCTTGACCTAGTCATTGTTCCTTTTCAACCAACCCATCATTCCCAGTTTACGGATACATTACTGGACTTCATAATTATTGACTCACCTAAGAATCTACTCTCGTCTTCCCAAAATCCAATGCCATTTCTGTCTTACCATGATCTCATTCAGATATCCTATAACATTCCCACACCCATCTTTATCCCTAAGCAGATTTCCTGGCGAAATCTTGACTCTTTAACTCCTGAAAGCATAGATCCTTTACTTGACACGTTATCCCATTCCTTAGAGCCCATATTTTCTTCCTACTCCATCGATGAGATGGTTGAATGCCTCTCATCAAATCTCCTTTCATTCCTCAATCACCTAGCCCCACTTAGGACATCCACTTTCCGACGGTCCCCCTCTCCCTGGATTAGCCCAGCAATTAGAGAATTGATGAAGAGAAGAGATGCTGCTAGGAGGCGCTTCAAGTGAACTTGAATTCCAGAGGCGAACTTTCAAACATCTCCGAAACCTTGCTCAGTCTTCATTGCGACGTGCCAAGGTACAGTATTTTAATAATATCCTATCCCAAGCTCCTGATCCCAAGACTAGGTGGAAAATCCAAGAAAATTCTCTATTGCCGGCTCCACATCCTGTTCCAACTTCCCTATTTCCCCTGATGAACTTAACTTTTTTTTCGCTAACCCCCTTCCTAACGAGCCACAAATTAATCCCTTGCCCCTAACATATCCTATTCCTCAAATCCCATTCAATCCCGATAACTTCTATTTTCTTCACATTCTTCCCAATGACCTAATCACATCTGTACTCAAATCCCGAACCAATGATTATGGTTCTGATCAAATTCCAGTAAAAATTATTAAACTCAGTTTTCCTGCCATTCCTCCCGCCCTTTTACATATTTACAACTTTTCCCTACAAAACTCCACCTTTCCCTCTGCCTGGGAAAATGTCCTTGTGAGCCCCCTCCATAGCTTCCCATTTTAGGCCTATTTCCCTTCTGTCAAACCTGTCAAAACCACTGGAAAGATTAGTCCATTCACAACTCTCCATCTACCTTGAGCACAAAGATCTCACTCATCTCCAATCAGGCTCAGGATACTTCACTCAATCAGCCCTATTAAAGATAACACAAGACCTTCATTCCTCCATGGACCAACAGCAAATTACAATCCTTGTCCTATTAGATTTTTCTAAAGCATTTAATTGCGTCAATCATACAATTCTCCTCTCCATATTACATAACCTTTCCCTATCCAACAGTGCTTTAAGCTGGTTCTGCTCCTTCTTGTCTCACCGCTCCCAAACAGTTATCATTCCCAACAAACCTCCCTCATCCTCCCTACCTTTAACACGAGGTGTTCCTCAAGGATCCTCCCTGTCTCCAATCCTCTTCTCTGCTTATATTAATGACCTACCCCATGTTATACGCCACTCCCATTATCATTTGTATGCCAACGACCTCCAAATTTACCTGTCCTTCCATCCTTCAGACATGTACGAAGCATCTCGTAAGATTCAGGACGATATAGAGAACATCAGTAGATGGGCAGTGAAAAGTAAGTTACGTCTGAATCCAGAGAAAAGCAAGGCTATCCTTATCGGTTCAAAACCTACCCTTAATTCCCTCTCTTATTATCCATTACTTTACCTCAATAACCGTACAATTCAATTTCTAATTTCCATCAAAAACCTCGGAATCTCCTTTGATCAACACTTATCCTGGAATAACCATATTTCCCAAATTACCAGAAAATCCATCATGATCCTCAAACAACTCCAAAGACATCGTGACTCTTTTCCCCGAAGTACCCGCCAACTTCTGGTATCCTCTCTCATTTTTCCCCACTTTGATTACGGGTGCTAGGTGTATGGGGGGCTGTCTGTTGAGCTAGAGATGAAACTAAGGAGACTGATGAATTGCTTCATAAAATTTATCTTAGGTGTCAACAGACGGTCTCACATATCTTGCCGGTACAATGAGCTAGGGTGGCTTTTCCCCGATTTTCAACGGTAATACTTCCTCAGCACTTTTCTATTCCAGTCGTTAAAAACCAATGAACCTCCCTATATCCTAGACCTACTTACTCTGCGTTCCTCCATTCACCACCTGAATACAAGATCCCAACCTTCCAACCTATATACCCCCCTCACATAGAACTGCCTCCTTTGAAAAATCCTTCGTCATCCGTGCTACCTCCTTTTGGGATTCCTTACCTATCCATATTCGCAAAGCCTCTTCCTTAACTTCTTTTAACCATCTTTTATTTATCCATCTCCTCGATCTTCAATCTTCCACAAAAATGTAAATGTACATAAGTGTGCTAAAATTTTTACTGTTGTTTTTTTATTTTGTTTTGTTTATTTATTTATTTTTTTTTTTTACTCAACTTTAATTTTTTATTTTATTTTTTCTTCTCTCTTTTTTTATTTATTTATTTTTTTTCTCATAATTTAATTTTTAACACCGATTTGCTGAGTTTTAACTAATCTCAGTCAGACAATTGTACCTATTATTGTGCACTTTAAGTATTCTTAGGGGACAGTCTGTCCCAGAATAAACTTTATTTGTCATTTCATTTCATTTCACTTATTTTGGTAGACAGTTCATCGTATGATTTTAAGATCTCCATCTTTTCATATAAACGACTGAAAAATCACTGGAAAGATGGTCCAAACACTTCTGAGGACGAAATCATACTGAGCTAAGCCAGTAAAATTATTTTCATAGAAGTACAGAGAAGGAAGGGGATGATTATATTGTACATTTTTAGAAAAAGGGATGCTCTTGGAAAGTATTATGCCAGCTTTAGCCGTCCCGCATCCGACAAAAAAACAAAAAAGCCGAAATTCCGAGATTTTGAGAATGATCACAATAAACAGAATTTTTATAGCAATAAACGGAGAAATGGTAACGTTTGGGCCCGTGCCAAGCCATTATGATCACACAAAGTAGTTGATAACATTAACCGTGATCACATTATGCAGTGTCGACTGTATATATATTTATGAATTATAGCATCAAAATTTCATTTGATATATAGTCGTTAAAATCAAGAAAAGTAACTCCTTAAATTTTCAGTATTTTTATTTATTTTAGATATAAAATTAAAAAATCTTTTCCTTTTTTCATTATTTTGATCAATAAAGTTATAAGTTTGTGAATAAGTTTTTATGTTTTGTGTAATCTAATTTTTATAATAGTTATATTATACATAAGTAGCTATGATAAAGTCTTGTATGAAATGTTTGAATTTCTTTGCTCACTTTTATTTTTTTTATTTTTTTCTTCTAGCTTCATGATGTTTATAAAAAAGTTTGTGGCAAAAAAAATATGACTGCAATTGAAATCTCTGAATTTCATGGTCTTTCTGAACTAGTTGAATCCCGAGGAGCTATAAAAATTCAAGGGAAGACAAGGAATAGATTATCCAAGGTTTGAAATATCTTTACTTATACTGTTATTGAAGTTTTCTAAATGTTTTGGTATTTATTTATGCAAAGTATTGTCCCTCACTTTCCACTACTTTGGCCCATCTTTCAGGCAAATCCCGCGCAAAAAATTCAGATCCAAGAATCGATCCATTCTTGCACTTTTTCAAAAGAATCGAAAAGGCCGTGTGCCATTAATTTGGGTTTGGAGCAAGAACCCACAATCTTGACAAATTTTTGTCGTGTTGCAAAATTACTTTTTCGTGTCTCTCTGGTTTTGCTTTTAATGCCTTACCCATACGTTCGATAAAGTTAATTGTTTCAGAAGGTTTTAGCAGCAACCCACCAAATACACAACATGACCTTGGATCCATGAATATTCTGTCTAGGTGTCGCCGTAGGAGTTTGGCCGGCAATCCCCATGATGTGCGTGGCTTAGGGTTGTCGTAGTGCACCCATTTTTCGTCCCCAATCCTTTTCGTTTTTGTCTTTCAAGCAGCTGTTCACAAGCAAATAAACGTCGCTCAACATCTCTTGGTTACCCAGTATCCTATTTTTTCATTTTGAAACGTGAGACATTAAGGATTAGTCACATCAATGTTTTTCCCTGTTGATAACAAACGATGGAATTTTAGATGATTTTTTTTTTTCAAATTTCTTTCAGTCCATGTTTATCATTCGTTTCATAAATATGCCAAGACTAGTGGAAGCTGTCATTCAAGCCAGAGGGGGCAATATGTCTTGTTAAAAACGATATATTTTAAATTTAAAATTTCTTTCAGTCCATGTTTATCAAAATTAAAATTGTAAAAAGCCAGAGGGGGCAATATGAAAAATTTTTTAAAAAGTAAGTTTTCTAACTTTTTTATTTATTGGAAGAAATATTGTAATTTATCTTAATGAAAGTTGTTTATGTCTAGTTTAGGAATGTAATTAAAATTCAAATATTTCAAAGTGTTGCGATACTTTTAGCTGAGAACAAAGTGGGTATTTTTGGTTAGGTTATATTGGTTATTTTTATTTAAACTTTGGTAGTAAAAAATATTTAATTATCAAATACCATAATTAGAATAAGGGTTATCAAAGTCATTTAAGTTAAATTATGGCCTTTATATTCTTAAATTAAACCTTAATGAATCATGAGGCATTAAAACCTCAGTTCTAATTAAAATGTCAGTTACCTCTTTTGTGATTAGCATAGCAGCATTATAATTTTTATCAAAGTATTGTACTATTAGTCAAATATAGATATGTTATGAGATGAATTATTGATAAAAAAATAAAATAAAAAAAATAAAAAAAAAAATAAATAAAAAAAAAGTTTTTATATATTGTGAGCAACAGAACAGTTCAACAAAAATATGAAAAAACCAGTTACTCATTTCCAGAGTTTATCAAATCATTTCCATACAAAGTAATTAAGAAAGTTAAATTTTTTATTTTTTCTCCTATTGGCTAGATTATACACCTACTTTAAAATATTTATTAATCATTTACTGTTAAATAATATTTAATTTTTTTTAATTTTTTTTTTCAGGTTTTATTAATGTGGGATGAAGCTGAAATTGAAAATGCATTACAAGATAAACAGTTACTTGCTACTATATTAGATGATGTGTCGTGTTTGAAGTGATAAGTCGTATGTTGAGATGTCTTTAATGACTATTTTTATCAATTGTACATACAATTACGAACAATAATTTTATATTTATTTTAGGCTTTATGTTTGGCTGACATTTTTGTATTTCAAGAAAAATTATTTTAGTTTATTACATATATTATTTTATTAATTTTTTTTTAATTTTAATTTTATTATTTATTACCATTTGGTTTCCTTAATTTTATACTTATAAATATTTTTGAAACCTTCAGGTATTTTAACTTTGCTTGATGAAATGAATTCTTAAATCCAATGAAATTATGATAAAAACTTTTATTTTGAATCTAAGAGCACCAAAGAATAATAATTTATAAGTGATCATTGACTGACTTGTATTTATTCATTCAAAATTTGGAAGTTGTATCATATGTACAGAATTTAAAATAAATTTATTTATTCATTTATGTGATGTGTTGTTTGTCCCATGTATTTCCTTTGCTTTATAGATTTTTAACTTTTTTGAGGTTCATTTTCCATTCAGATTATTTCAATGATATACATCAATTAAATTATGTTGCAAGTTTATTTTGTTTAGAATATATTCATGATATTAATAATATATCTTATGAAGATCCAATCTTAAGTTGTTTTTTTCTTTGTATATTATTTATTAAGATAGTGCTACGTCCCAGATAATAGAGACTTAGCTTGCTCTAGCATTGATCACCAATCTTCAAGTTTGAGTACAGCTGCCTTCCAGTTTTTGACATCTAATATGTCTTTAACCTGGTTAAAATTGCATTTATGAGGTATTTGAAGAGTATGTTAGACCATAATTAGACATCCGATTTGTTTTATCAATCCATCTGGTTGGATTTTTATTTCTAACCATGAAAGTATAAGACATTTTGCAAACCTCGATTGTGGGTCTCAAACTGTACATTTTAATAATTATTACAGTAAAATTTATTATTATAAATCTTCCTAGAACTAAGATGACGTAGTTAAAATTTGGTACAGTTTGGTTTAATAGTTATACCATTGCAAACTCGGTTGCAGAATGGTCACATATCGGTAGATTTTTAAACTGTTCGGGGATCCATATGTCGCTCCATATATTTATAGCTTTAATAACTATTAAAAATGATTGAATTAATAATAAGTAAATTTTATCATAAATTACTAACTCTATATAACTTTATAACCTCTCTCGAATGGTGCTCGCCACATATCCGTTGATTTTCAAACTTTACTGTGTGCCACATATTTATTGCTTTTTTATGGCAGTATAATTGAAAATCTGTAAATTTTATTATTGCTAAACCTTCCTTGAGCTTTGGAGATATGTTTAAAATTTGGTACAGATTGGTTCAGTAGTTTTTGCGGTTAGTGATCACAAACAAAAAATGGCTTATACTTTTATATAATAGTTTAGATATAGGCTTGATGAATTGGCTGATATCCATATCGATATAAATGAAGGTTCTGGATTTCTGTGTTGGATCTTCTCCAGGTTCCTTCAGAGATTATTCTGCCAAATATTCTCTGGGGAAATTTCCTTTCGAACTTAAGGGGCAACAAGCCATTGTTTTTAAAAATTGTCCTGCATAGGTGAGGACATGTTTAACTAAATTGGGTCGATTAGATTCTCAGCCTAGTATTTCCAAGACATGGTGCTGCCGATGCTGCCATAATATAATACCCTGTCCTAATTGATTATCGATGTCATTATGAACATAAACCTGCATGCCCAGAGGTACAAAAAGCTAAGCTTTACATACTCAATAGATGAATGACTTACCGCCTTCATTCACTTGTCCTTGAGATTTTTTTCTATTCCTTAGTATATATAATAGTATTTCAACTTAATTAAATAAAAATAATTAGACATTCCTTCAGAATTTGCATTTTTATTATTTTAATGAGGATTCGTTATCCGTCCAATTTAAAGGGTTTGTCTAAAAAGCATCACTTAACCATTTAATAATTACTTTGAATTGAACATCAAGATCAAATATCTTAAATCAAAGATTTAAATTAAGAACCTACCTGGTTACTGTTCAGGTTTTAGAGGAAGAAAAAAAAGCTTTATTAATTATTTTTTAATGCCAAACCCTTGCCTGTTACATAATGCAACGCCTAAATCAGGCATCAATAAAACCTGAGGATGTTACTAGAATGAACCCTTGCTCATCCATTGCATTACAGATAATAATAATTATAATAATACTATTCAGCATCAGACCCTCTCCAGTCACAATAGAGGGAAAAAATAATTTTTTGTTTTTAGGATTCTATCACCTATGTGTACATACATTCAAGTGTTTTATTTAGTATTACTTAAATATATAATTTGATTAGAATTTTTAATGTTTTGCTATGAAGCTCCAAAGCTTAAAAGGCTACAGAGCATCTTTTTAAAAGGAGATTAACGTCTTTCATTCATACAAGCTGTATTTTAAATAAATTCATTTCTGATCATAGTAAAGGAACTTAGAGTCTGACAATATATATATTATATACACACATATTTATGCACATTGCAACATTATATATTATAAACATTCTAAACATACATAGAAATATAATTTTACATATTATACATAGTTTGCAACAAGTATCCAATTATCTTGGCAATGGATATTTCTGTACCTCATATGTAAACTATCAGTAATGATTACTTGAAAAATATGTTATGGTCCATTTTACTTGATCATTATAAGAAGGGGCTTTTAGATAAAGAATATTTTTAAAATGTCAGTGAATATTTATTGTTTTCTTAAAAAATATTTTTTATGAATTTTGGGCTTTATAGTGTTACAATAATACCTTAAACTAAAAAAAAACAAAAACAGTTATATATGATAGTTTACCTTTGTGGTACACATTTTTGTTGTAATTAGGGCTTTCCATAATATAATTAAGCTTCTTCCATTTTTTTATTATTATAAAATTACTATTAGCCTTAAATGCATATAGAACAGTGTCAATAGAAAATACAATAGTTTTGCAAATTATCTTCAATCATACTACGGTTTCATTGGTAGTTTTTAATGTAAGCTGGAGTTTTTCCCCTAAACATAATGGACCGATATGTTAGAGCTAATTGTAAGCAGAACTTTAGAAGAGATTAATGAATTAAGGCAATAAAAAAGGGAATCTAACATAAAAATTAACAATTAAAATACAGAGGATGCACTTATTGTATAACTTAACTTCTGAAACAAAAATCAATGAAATTTAATGGTGAAAAACATCTAAAAATGATAACTGATTCTTCTAAAGTCATATTACCTTAAAAATTTAATATAATTAATAAATATTAATAAAGAGGATATTCCAACATAAAGTCTTAAGTACCTTTAATTTATTAACATGTTTTTTGCAATAGTGTCAGCAATTCAAGTAGTACATCTCACTTTTTTAATAGCCCAACATTGTAGCTCTAGATTATTTTCAATTCACACCATTCTGAAAACTATTGTAGTTTACTTTTTCTTTAGTAAATTTTTGGTTCTAAGTTTATATTCATGATATTGAAGGATTTTAAAAATATATTAAGGTAATGCTAAAATATGTTTTAAATTCTTTTTTATATATATATATATATATAAAATGGATATAATTGTCTACTACACAATACAAGATTAGAAGGCACAGAGATTAATATCTAAATAATAAAATAACTTTAAATCTTTAAATAGAGCTAAGTTATAATCAATATTTTCCAATGACTGAGCAAATAAAATATATTTAGCTTTTGTGGTTAAACAATTTAAAATGTTATATTGAGAATATTTTATATTCTCATTGTCAATGCATTTAGTTGGAGATCTGGCTTGCATATTTATATGGTTCCAAATACATAAGTGTATCTCTATGCAATAAGTTAAAATGTAAGATAAGACAAGAATGATTTTTTGTTAATACTTTTTGGTGTATTTATAGCTTAGTACAATTATTATCAAATATATTTTCTGCATCATAAAAATGGTCTTATGTACATAATATTTTGTATTATAGTACACTATTATTATTATTTTTTTCATAATACTGTTTATTTTGAAACTTAGAGTATATATATATGTACACATATGCATATATATGTACTGTATATCTAATGTAATGCTTACATGCCTTAATCTAAGGTTTGCTTAAATTTAGCCCCTGTAAGGTAGATATAGATGTGCATTTGAAATATCACAAAGGTTTTTCCATTTTGAAAATTCTTTAAATAAGTATAAATATTAAAAGGAAATGCAGGCTGAATCTAAAATTAAAGGACAATTTGATCATAATTATATGTAAATGTGTGCACAGGAAACAAGGGGTGTTTATATCAATATATTTATGCATATACATAACACTATGAAATAAGACAAGTAGCTTAAACAGTTATGGAAATTTCAACATTTTACATAGTAGGTCCCTATGTACTTACAACTTTATATGATTCTATTTAATATAGCTATTAACAATATCTATATTGAACAAACATACCTTTTTGATACAAACTATAAACACTAAATACAAAATTTACAACAGGATTATGTCAAGATTATAGTTAATTCTATCACTTTTCATTCTATCAGCCCTTAATTCGACTTACAATTATTTAAAAGTAACAACCTATATAAAAGTGGAGAAATGAAGTAAAATTTAAAGATACTTAACATAATTAGTCTCAGGTGGTCAGCCTTCTTATTTTTTAAACATAAGTAGAAAAACTAATTGTGATGAAAGGATTTCTATAAGTATTATTATGAGCTTGGTGTATTTACAATGAGTGTTGTTGGACAGGTTTTAAGTTACTTTATCACTACTCTCTTCTTCTTTTATCAGATTTGTTGTAGACTGGTCGTCACATTCTTCTCCTTTTTCTTTTTTCTTCTTCATGGCTGTTTCTATTAAGTAATAGATATATTGTAAATTTTTAAGTAAAATTATGAGTATTTGTTACATTAGTGAATATTAACCCTCCAGCAGGCACAGGTAATCTGTGTGATGTGTACTCTTTTTTTCTGATAGCTTGTTCCCTCCATGGTGGAGGTACAGTTGTTATACTCATTTATTTATCTTATTTCAGTATTCCCTATGACATTGTTGGGCAATGAAAAGTCTGGGGCTGTAATTATATATGATCACCCATGATATTTTGTATGATCCTTTAAGAAATCATACAACAAGATACCAGGTATGCAAGTTTAAAATGTCGTTTTAATTCCAATAGAATGCGCTCTTAGCCTATTGAAGGATTTGCTTATCTCTAAACGCTATTTTGTTTGTTAGTCATTTGTTTACAAAAGTCAGTTGTTTTTAAGTCGTTTACGTGGACGTATCATACCTTTCTTTGGTGTTAAAAATGTCTGATTTTAAGCCAAATAAAGAGCATTTGCGGCATGTCATGATTTTCTTATTTAATCAATCAAAGAAAAAAGGCATCTGAATGTCATCGAATTCTTGTTGAGACTTATGGCGATGTTGCTCCAACCGTCAGGACATGTGAACGTTTTTCAAAGTTTCAAACGTGGTGATTTTGATGTTACTGATCAAAAACGAGAAAATCGACCAAAAAAGTTTGAGGACTTCGAATTGCAATCTTTATTAGACGAAGACAATACCCAAACCCAACAAATGATGGCAGAACAGTTGAATGTCACTAGGCAAGCCATTTCCGATCGCCTGAGAGCTATGGGAAAGATTCAAAAGGTTGGAAAATGGGTTCCACATGAATTGGACGAACGACAGATGGAAAAACGAAAAAAAACTGTGTGCGAAATGCTGCTTTTACGCCACGAAAGAAAGGGTTTTTTGCATCGAGTTGTAACTGGCGATGAAAAATGGATTTATTTTCAGAATCCCAAACGTAAAAAATCATGGGTAACGCCAGGACAACCATCCACATCGAGTGCAAGACCGGATCGTTTTGGGAAGAAGACAATGCTGTGTGTGTGGTGGGATCAGAAGGGAGTAGTCTACTACGAGCTTCTCAAACCCGGCGAAACAGTCAATACCGAGCGCTACCGACAACAAATGATCAATTTGAGTCACGCATTGATCGAAAAAAAAAACGCCCAGAATGGGCTCACAGGCACGCCAAAGTCATTCTTCAGCATGATAACGCTCCTGCACATTCAGCCAGATTGACTAAGGAAACGATTTCTTCGCTTGGTTGGGAACTCCTACCCCACCCGCCGTATTCACCTGACCTGGCGCCTTCTGATTATCACCTCTTCTCATCGATGGGACACTCATTGGCGGAGCAACACTTCAACAATTTCGAAAACGTACGAAAATGGCTCGATGAATGGATTTCAAATAAAGATGAAGCATTCTTTTGGAATGGTATCCATATATTGCCCGAGAGATGGACAAAATGTTTAGAAAGCGAGGGTCAGTACTTTGAATAAAATATATTATACTTTTTTTTAAATTACTGTGTATATATTTTAAGAAATAAACGACATTTTAAACTTGCATACCTGGTATGTGCCTGATTGTGATTTTTTTTTTTTTTTTTTTCAGAAAAAAATAGCAAAATACAAGAAATTTTAATCTTATAATTAAACATGTGATAAAACTTAAGTTTGATGTTCTTATAACTATATATTTCCATATCACACATTTGAGTACTTAATCTCTCAGATGAGTTGTGTCTGACATAGGGTCAAAATCAAATTATCATTTTGCTGAATAATACATTAAGTTGAAAAAGAAAATTATAAATAATTACCATGAAGGGCTTTTTCTTTCCATATTCTCTTATTCTCTACTAGGCAGCTTACCCAAGGTTTTTTAATTGCCATTTTATTCTCGGGTTTACTAGGCCCAGGAACTAGAATACAATTGAAACATTCAAAATGGTTAGTAAAATTAATTTTAGTTTTGAAAAGAATTAATGTTTTAAAATACCTTCAGAACATGAAGGTATTTTCATGATGGTATTACACTTTATGTTTTTGTATACATTTTCATATTTAATGAGATTATTTAACTTCCTAATATCATGTAAGGATGTAATATTATCTGGATGAATTAAGAACTATACTGTAAAGATTATAAAATTTCTGAATTCCAGGTTTGAAGTGTAAGGATTTCTAAATTTTTGAAAGCTGACTCTCAAAAATCATGTAATTGTGGAGCCACCCTCCTGTACCATTCCTTAATTGTCATAGATGAATATTTTAGATCCCTAACTGATATTCAGTATAAATTCAGATCTAATACAGAAAACATTTTATCATTCTTATTCTTCAGTTTGACAGATGACTTGATTCCTCAAAAGCTATATAGTTATAAGAAATCCACTACAAACAATAAAATGGATGGATTGAAAAGTTTTAGGATTCTAAGGATACTATATCAAATAACAAGGGAGCACTTATTCTATAATCTTATTGCACTCCAGATGGTTTCAATTATCAATGACCAGTACTATAGAGTTAAGAAATTTCCATAGACTTAGTGGATTGATATATTCAAAGAGTTTAGGATATAGTTCACATTAAAGTGAGTATCTCAGGTTTACCAACCCATCTCACTCCCACAAATGGAGTGGTAAGCAGTTTCATCCTCTGAACTGAGAATCTTCATAAAGGGAGAAATATGAGATCGAATAGAACTTTGTTCAATACCATAAAACAGCGTTACTTTGCACCACTTATGTTGAACTTCATTCTTTAACTACCTATCAACAATGTTTAAAATGCATGTATTAAAATATTCGCTTTGAATAATTAGCTTAAAAATGCTGTTGATTCATCGCATAATCTTGGAATTGCAAAATTTACAAAACTAATAATTAATTTTATTGTTTTTAAAAATCAACCAGATACCCATGACTTTGCACTGCCATATTAAAAAAGCATTAGAAACATATTCAATACAAAGTCAACTGGAGCAAAGTAAAAGCTTGATAGTAGTTATGAGATGTCAAGTCATTTCTTGATAGTGTTTGTAGATTAGCCTAGTGATTTTTTACTCTGTTTGTAAGGATTTTGTTAAAGGAAACGACTGTAAATTACAATATTTTCATTGAAATGACAAAGAAAATTGTACAATTTTAGAAGGTTTATTGAGGAACAATAGAAAATACAAGAACACACCAACAAAATATTACATAGAAACAAAATAACAACTTAAAACATGCCTAAATAACGTAAACAATAATTTATAATTTTGGTAAACAAGGAACAAAACGATACCTATAAAATAAATTGCACACAGATTCTTGGAGAAACACTTTTCGAAAAATGCAATCTGCAATAATTAAAATAAAATTGTTAAAATATGAAGACAAACACTATGGCTTGAAAAAATTTAAAGCTATAACTAGGTAAAATTCTCACAGCATTTATCAATAAACTTGAACATAGATGGCCTTAAAACCTTATTAACGAGAAGCAAAACGTTATTCAAATAATTTGGATTTTAACCAGCCTATTAACTCCTTAACTTCAAAATACCTTCGTTTATTGATTTGTTTAGGAGGAGCAATGCTGACTTCTTCCCACAGGAAGAACACCTTGTGCCAAAATATACTTGGTGCAAAGTCATTCCTAATTCATAACAATAAGGGGATTCCATTTTATTTTCAAATACTATGACTTTTGGCAAATATTTTGAGCAAAATGAATATCATATATTGAAATTACAATATTTATAGAATAAAATTGATGCAAAACCTAATCGATTTGAGAAAAATTTAATTGTTGAAAGCAAGACTTTATCCCACAAAGGAATCACACCTGTTGAAACACTACAATCAACTAACTGTTATAAAACATGAGAGGTAACTAGTGAAAATTCCTTAGACCCAATCAGTGTAGTAAGAATAAGTGTAGTAAGTAAGAAATATAAAATATCCCTCATTTAGACAACAAAACACTTTTTCTTCCACTGAAACTTTTTAGTGATTATAAAACATGAGAGGTAACGTAAGTAAGAAATATAAAATATCCCTCATTTAGACAACAAAACACTTTTTCTTCCACTGAAACTTTTTAGTGAGCTTGGTGCAAAGTTAACTCACTGGTGCAAAGTCAGGCCGTTTTACGGTAGCTGTTTTGGCAATATCCTTCTATGTTCTCTAAAATCTTTTTAATAAACATTATCTAATACTTTAAAATTATTTTTACAAAAGTCATTTATCTATATGGAATTTCCTTATACACATCAAACTGCATAAAGAATAAGACATTTGTAAAATAATGAAAATGAATTAACTTGCAATTATAAATTTTAGAATTAGGATTGATCCTTCTATATCATCATGCGTATCTCAAGAGATAAATTTTAGAGTACGAAAAGAACCTGATGAAAGTTAATCCTGAAACATATTGCTTAAAAGTTTTGAATAAACATAGGACATGGTGTCTACCAATTTCAGTTATCAAATTTCCCGACATATTCCCGACTTTTCCAAAAATATTTCGAAATCCTCGCCAATCGATATTTTAATGCTGATGCAATAATAATCCAAACAAATCAATCAATGCATAGTTTGCTACTTAACACATCACAGTTAAAAAAACAACAAAAAAAAACATTTATTTTTTATATTTCACATTACTCTCGATAAATGTCAAGAAACACATCAATGTAGAGTATTGCCATTCGGTTTGAAAATAGTTACACGGTTACACGAGGTTGTCGGATAAAATAATGTCCGATCAGAAATTTTCTTTTTTTCCATCTGAAAGCTGGTTAAATTTACTATGAGTCCTCATTCATGAAATTTTGATCAAGTCCCATGTATATACCTGGGTATACCTACGCCATCACTCTGAGAACCCCATACCCTTGTGAAATCCACTTTTTTTTTTTTTTTTTTTTTTTTTCAGTATATTTCTCGCTAACTCCGAAACTATTTACGAGAACTGTGCTGAAAAAAAATGGACTGGGTATTTCATGGGATTCAAAACACATTTCATATAATAGGACTCATAGCAAATTTGATCAGCTTTCAGATGAAACAAAGAAATTTCGGATCAGACAAATAGTTTTGGAGTTATAGCTAACAGAGTAACGACAAACGTTTTTTCGCGGAGTACAACTCGCGATAACCTGAGGAATATAATATATATATATATATATATCCCGTTTTGAATCTCTACAATTTAAATTCTTCAATAAATCCACAATGCTCCTGATTGTGTCACAAATAATCCTATCCCAAATGATCTAAATGTCCAATATGTTGCAGATTTGACCCAAACAAGCTACATATACACTCGAATCCACTAGTCTCCCAACTTGCTTCTGAGGTGAACCTTCTGCATCTGAAAAGAAGACGGGCGAGGGATTTTCTAATGTAATTTATTGAAGTGCTACTGATGGGCAGTTCTATGCAAGTTATGGACATGCCATATATATAATTACAATATATATATGTGATGTTTGTTCAAGCATTTTAGTACGTAGATAGGTATATAAAACAATGTTCGATGATGCCGTAATTCCCGATGGGTATATGATCTTTTTCTTTTTCACCAATCAATTATTTAAAAATAACAAAAATAAATAAAATTTGATAAATAAACCATAAAAAGACGCGAGAACAGTATTTTCCCTCAAAACCCACTTATGAACTGTTTTTTGTTACCAGTTGTATTTGAGAGAACCGCTGGCTGGACCCAGAGGTACCAGTCTGGTCTCAAATGAAAGCTAATTAAATTTTCAACAAAATCATATTTGGTGTGGGATTCTTATTTTAGGAGATAATTCACTAAGGGAGATTCTTATTAAGGGACCATATCGAAGATGATATTCCTGTATCTTGGGAATCAATGGCTCTATAGAGCTCACCCTGATCTAAAATTGTAGCAAATTTAGTTTACTTTAAAAGTATGTAGAGTGACTATACCGATCAGACGCTTCCTTTACTGACTTATTGAGCAAAACTAAAAAAAATCTGAAAATGTTAGCATTGACGACTTTTTCCCGACTTTCGCCAAATTTTCTGTTCATTCCCGACTTATTCCCGAATTTCTCCCGACCACACGAAATTCCCGACATATTCCCGAAATTCCCGACTAGTAGACACCCTGATAGGAGGAAATTGCTACAGGAAAATAACTATTTACAATTTAATTTTGTCTTAACCAGCAATAAAAAAATCTTTTGTCAATACATAATGAAAAATGTGTAATCCTATTTTCTAAGAATAGTACTATTAAGTTCTCATAGCGATCTACCTCTAAGCTATAAAAATATAGCTGCTATTTGCTTATCCAGCAAAGCTTAATCTCTTGGCTATTTATCATTTTCCTTGCCATTTTAGCATGGCATTGAATAGATGAGAGAGATATACCGAGGAAAACACCCATATATATATATGCTGTTTGTTCAAGCATTTTAGTATGTAGGTATACAAAACAATGTTCGATGATGACGTATTCCCGATTATGCTATATTTTTCTTTTTAATCAATAAATTATTTAACAATAACAAAAATAAATAAATTTTGATTGATAAATAAACCATATAAAGACGGAAAAGTATTTTTCCACAGAACCCACTTTTGACTATTTTTTTGTTATCTGCCGTATTCTGGTCTCAAACGACGTATTTTAGGAGATATGTCTCAAAATTAGTGACTATATCGAAAAACATTTTGGAAACAAAATGGCCTCCATTCGAATATGATATCCCTGTATCTTGGGAACGAATGGATATATAGAGTTCACCCTGATCTCAAATTGTAGCAAATTTAGTTTACTTTAAAAGTATGTAGAGTAACTATACCTATCAGACGCTTCCTTAACTGACATATTGAGCAAAAACTGAAAAAATTCTGAAAATTTTATAGCATTAACGAAGACTTTTTCCTGACTTTCGCAAATTTTCTGTAAATTCCTGACTTATTCCCGAATTTTTCCCGACATATTCCCGGAATTCCCGAAATTTCCGACTAGTAGACACCCTGCACTCCATAACATTGATTTTTGGCCATGTAACATATATATATATATATGTCGTATATCTCAGGTTATCGCATGGGGGAGAGGGGAAAGGGTTGAAAAGTTCACAGATGTTTGATCAAACAACTCGGAATCCGTTATTTGTAGTACATTTCGTACAAATCAAACAAAAATAAAGAAAATACTTACGTGTACTAGGTAATTATAATTTAAAAAAAGTTAATTATTTAATAAAGGAAAATAATCATTCGAAGTTTCTAATCGACACATTAAAGCAAATCAAATTTGCAACAAATTTGGTTCTATCCATTTTTTTTTTTTTTTTCTTTTTTTCTTTTCGCAGTCAGCTAGTTTTATAGCTGTTGGGAAAGGAAAAATACAATATTTTGTCGAAAACTGTAAAACGCCACATTAAACTTACTTTTTAATAATATTACATCCAAATCGGTTGAGCGGTTTGGCCGCCACCAATTCCTAAAGATTGGCTAAGTTGCGGTAAGTAACACATCGCGAAAACACGTTTGTTGGTACTCTTTTGGCTATAACTCCAAAATTATTTGTCCGATCCGAAATTTCTTTATTTCATCTTGTAAAAATTATATCAATATGGCATTGACCTCATTGTAACCTTTCAGTGTGCTACACAACAGCTATGGCGGAATATACATGTATCAACTCTTAACTCAGTGTTTTTTATCCAAGTAATCCCTAAATATTTCTACAGGTTATGGGCCCAGTTAATCTCAAAAAAGTACTTTGAATGAGTTAAGAGTATTTTACCGGTCGTTTGTTCCTGGATAGTGACGTGTTTTATTTAAAAAAATTAACGTGAGAGAGTCATGGCTATGGGACACACGTTAGCATACCCTCAATTGAGGGACAATAATTTTCACAACTGGAAATTCCGAGTGTTAATGTTACTGGACGAAAAAGGTGTAAAATCAGTTCTGGATAAAGGTGTTGAAATCACTAGTAGTAACAAGGAATTGGACAAGAAGGCCAAAAACATTATTATCAATTGTATCACCGATCGTCATATCGATTACGTGAGAAGTTGTGAAACGGAAAAAGACATGATGTCTGCTCTAAGCAAAATTTTTGAAAGGAAAAGTGCTATATCAAAACTACTGGTACGTAAAAAACTTTTATCTTTAAAGTGTATGACTTCTCTACAAGAACATTTTAATAAATTCGACAATCTCGTTAGGGACCTCGAGTCAATGGGCTCCAAACTCGAACAAGACGATCTCGTTTGTCACCTACTATTGACAATCCCGAATGAATACGATAAAGTGGTTACTGTATTGGAGGCGATGGATACCGAATTGACTCTTGATTTTGTTAAATCTCGATTATTGGATGCTGAACTGAAAATTAATCACATGAAAAACGGTAATGATGAAGCTGATACATCATTCAAAGCATTTAGTCAAATTAAGAAATGCTATGAGTGTGGTGATAGCAGACATCTGTCATATAATTGTCCTAAAAAGTCGAATAATAATTTTAGGAAGAATGATAAGAATTTTCCACCGCAGAGATATTCTTCAAAACCATCGAGAAATTTCAGTCAAAATCATTGGAATGAAAACCGAGGAAGTCAGATGACCAGCAATATTTGTCAACAAGATGAAGACATATCCTTTATTGCCTCAAGTGATCTAGAAACATCTGGGAGTCTTCGAGACGTATCGTTTGTGGCATTTTCGGCAGATGTTGAATCACCAAGAGATGGCTACATGAATTTTGTCCTCGACTCTGGAGCTACGAGTCATATGGTTACCACGGAAACAGCTGAGTATGTCACGAATATTGTGAGTATTCCTCCTATAAATATTAGAGTTGCTAACGGTGAAACATTATTGGCAAATAAAAGTGGCATTTTAAGGGTTCGACCCGATAACTGTGATAACATTGTTTTCAGTATTCATGTAATTATAGTAAAAAATTAACATGTAATCTACTTTCAGTCAAAAAATTGCTTGATTCGAATTTCAAAATTATTTTTAAAGACAAAAAGGCTTTTGTTTTAAGAAATGATAATATCCTATTTATGTGTGAGTTAATAAGAAACCTATTTATAGTAAAATTTAGATATGTCAGTAATGAAGTAAATAATATATGTGATGTAAGCAGTGAAATTTCAAATATTTGGCACTTAAGATTAGGCCACTTGAACAGGGGAGGTTTACGTTTGATGGGTTTGCCTTATAATCAAGATCCGTGTGATTCGTGCCTAAAAGGAAAGGCTACTAGAGCACCTTTTAAAGATGTCATTAAACCCAGGTCAAGTCGCGTAGGTAATTTGTTACATTGTGATGTATGGGGTCCTACAAATCACACTAGTATTAACGGGGAACGATACTACCTTGCAGTGGTAGATGATTTTTCACATTTTACGACGTTGTATTTGCTTAAACAAAATCTGAAGCTACCCAACGGGTTATAGACCACATTAAACAGTTAAGAGCGTCTGATATTTATGTTTCACGGCTGCGTGTCGATAATGGTACCGAATTTACTTGTAATAATTTAAGAAATTTCTGTGGTAATAACGGTGTAAGGATGGAGTTTAATACTACATATTCACCCCAAAGTTGTGGAATCTCTGAGAGACTCAATAGAACTTTATTAAACAAAGCACGAGCTATGTTTGTTGATACTAATCTGCCCAAATATCTATGGGGGGAGGCAGTGAGATGCGCTGCTTATCAACTTAATCGTTCCCCAACTAGAGCGCTTGATGGTAAAATTCCAGCAGATATATATCTTGGTAAGACAGATTTAGGGAAACTAAGAGTTTTTGGTTGTAAGGCTTGGTATTATAAGTTACCTAAAGGGAATAAATTAGAGCAACGAGCTAATGAAGCTAGAATGGTAGGCTACGCTTCGAATGGGTATCGTTTATGGGATCCTCAATTAAATAAGATCATTATTTCACGTGACGTTAAATTTGACGAAAACAATTATTTCTTTGATAGTAAAAATTTTGCTCAAGAAACAAATGACAATGTATCTATTAGACATGGTTTCCCAATTGATGACGATATAAATGTTGGACCAACTGTTCCTGAACTAAATTCTAATAACATCCCACAGATAGAAGAGCAGGCGGAAACACAAAGAGAGGGGGAAAGAAAATCAACTCGGGAGACAAAGCTTCCTTCTCACTTAAAGGAATATGAAATCTATTCAGCTTATTGTCTTATGTCTTACGATGGTAATCCTAAAACTTTTCAAGAAGCCGTTAAAGCTGGACCGGAGTGGAGGAAAGCTATCGATGATGAATTGGCAGCACATAAAAAATTCGAAACATGGTCTTCGACAACATTACCCGAAGGTCAAAAGGCCATAGACACGAAATGGGTATTTACCACAAAGCAAAATGGTGCAAAAAAGGCGAGACTAGTGGCTAGAGGCTTTCAGGAGGAGTGCACGTATGATGTATACTCACCTGTCGCTAAGATGAGTACTATCAGGACTTTATTTTCATTTGCGCTTAATCATGACTACGAGATTATACAATTAGATGTACCGACAGCATTTTTGAATGGGTTTTTAGAAAATGATATTTATATACGGACACCTGAAGGTGTCAATAGTGATTCTAATATTCAAAAGTTAAATCGCTCGCTGTATGGTTTAAAAGCAGCTTCCAAAAGGTGGAATGAACGTTTCAACGATTTTCTAATTGAGTTGGGATTTAAAAGGTCCGAAAGAGATGTGTGTTTGTACTATAAAAATGTTATTTGGCTTTTAATTTTTGTGGACGACATTCTTTTAGTTGGATTACAGGAGGAAATAAATGAAATGGTAAATCTATTAAAAAAGGAATTTGATATTAAAGATCTAGGAGTTGCAAATCATTTTCTCGGAATGGATATTAAAAGGGATTATCAAACAATAAAGATATCTCAACAGGGTTTCATAGACATAATTTTGAAAAAGTTTCACATTGAGAATTGTAAAAAAGCAATAACCCCAATGGCTCATGATGCTGATCCAAATACCTATGAATATACGATTGATGTCCCTTACAGGCAACTTATAGGTAGTCTGATGTATTTATGCCTGGTGAGCAGACCTGACATTATGTATGCTGTTGCGTATCTCAGTCGCTACTTGGATAAACCCACTAAAAGTTTATGGAATGCAGGCAAGCGGATTCTAAAATATTTGAATGGAACTAAAAATTTTGGGGTGGTCTACAGAAAGGGTAAAAATGATTTGGTGGCTTATACGGATGCTGACTGGGCAGGGGATAAAAGTGATAAAAAAAGTACGAGTGGATCTGCCATATTTTATGGAGATAATTTGATTTCGTGGGCATCGGTTAAGCAGCAGTCTGTCGCATATCAACAGCCGAAGCAGAATACTATGCTGCATCTCAAACTTCGTCTGAGCTTATTGGTTTATATGATTTAGTTAAAGATCTATATATAAATGACTCCATCCCCATACTATATTGCGATAATCAGAGCGCTATTCACATGATCAATAATTATGAGAATTCGAAACGTTGTAGGCATATAGACATAAAGGCGAATTTTATAAAAGATTTAGTTTCTAAAAATTTAATAAAGCTAGAATATATCGAATCGGATCTGAATAAGGCAGACATCTTTACTAAACCTCTGTCCACTCAAAAATTTCAAATTAGTTGTGAAATGTTAGCTGTTTTATCTATTGATGAGAATTGATAAAGTTTCGCTGCATTGACTAAATATGTTGTTTGAATTATTGAAATATGTTTTAAAATAATATAAGATTTTGTTTGATTTACTGAAACATGTTTGTAAGCAATTTAAAATACTTTTGTAAAGATACTTTAAATTGAGGGGGGGGGGGGGTGTAAAAATTATATCAATATGGCATTGACCTCATTGTAACCTTTCAGTGTGCTACACAACAGCTATGGCGGAATATACATGTATCAACTCTTAACTCAGTGTTTTTTATCCAAGTAATCCCTAAATATTTCTACACATCTGAAAGCTGGTCAAATTTGCAATGAGACCTCTTATATGAAATGTGCTTTGAATCCCATGTACGCTCTACTCCAGCACGCTTAAAATCCCATACCGTTGTGAAAACCACTTTTTTCAGCACAGTTCTCGTGAATAGTTTCGGAGTTATAGCGAGAAATATACTGAAAAAAAAAAGTGGATTTCACAAGAGTATGGAGTTCTCAGCGTGATGGCGTGAGTATATCATGGGACTTGATCCAAATTTCATATATGAGGTCTCATAGCAAATTAACCATCTTTCAGATGGAAGTTTTTTTGTTTTTTTTTCTGATCGGACAAATATTTTTGGAGTTATTTTATCCGCCAACCTTGTGTAACCTCGTAACTATTTTCAAACCGAATGGCAATACTTGACATAGATGTGTTTCTTGAAGTTTATCTAGAGTAATGTGAAATATAAAAAAAATTCCTTTTTTTGATAGCTGTCGGGAATTTTGATAGCTGAAATTGGGAGACACCATGGAGTGGTATGCGAAGAAATAAAAGCACCATAGGAAAAGTTTGGTAAAAATTTCGACGAGGGCCATTGTGAAAATATTTAATTTAATAATTTAAGAAGTTCTGGTGCAAAGTAAAGGATTAAGAGGGAAAAGAGGCAAGCCAATAAGAAATATCAAAGATTCAAATAGGAACATTATAACTGAAGAAGCTATTATGCTTGAAAGGTGAAGGTGGTTCTATCAAGGACCATTCTGAGGAGGAGGACCTAATAAATCAGGAGAACATTTTCCATGAAAAATGACATTCTGGAAAGCCAAGAAGTTATTAACGAGAATGAAATAGAGTATGCCATTCAGAAAGGGACTGTACAGCTGCAGAATTACTGAAATTACCTTCTTCAACGAAATTGTAACAGAATTAGTTCCTGTATGCCTTAATTCATTTAAATAATTAGCATATAAAAGTCTTCTAACTTCAAAAAATAAAGGTAGTTTTAAGATAATTATTGTTATGATAACAGTTATTTAATGAACAGTTTCTTACCATTATTACCAGCTTCTGTAGCTCCCTGTTGTGAAGGCAGAGGGCTTGCAGTTGTAGGAGGCTGTGGTGGAGTTAAAATCAGTTCCAGCATGTCAGCACAAACTGCCATGCTGGGTTCAACAATGAAATCTATAAAACCTAAGACATAAGAAAGCACTTTACAGTTTCCCATTATTTGCCTTATAGTGTGATTACATAAAAGTAATTAATTTGTTATTAATGATAAACATTCTAATATATCAAGTTTAGTATATTTTCGTACTCCTTAAATTTGAATTTTTATAATTTGTTATGTATATAATGAATGCTTATTTCGTTTAAGTATATATTGTTCATGATCAGAATGAAACTCAATAACAATTAGAGATTGGACATCAATTTCAAACATGTACATGGTACAGTATATAGCACTATTGTGTAGGAAGTTAAAGGGTATTTATTATCTCCGGAAGGAGTGGGGTAGCTCAGTAGGCAAGGCATTGAACTCATTGAGGCATTGAACTAGCTCTGGGACCAAGTTTGACTCTAGCTAAAATCAGTAAATTTATTTTTCTGTTTCTTCGGCCATAATTCGACTTCGGGGTCTGGAGACCCTTCTGCAGTACACCCAGGCTCTATAAAGTGGCTACCCTTCATTATTTGTGATTGAGAATGATTACTGATGACATCACCTCCTTTACAACTGTTAGTCACAAAGCAATATGTCCTTAAGGCTAAATGTCCCCTCACTCTGGTGTGTTTCTGCCTCAAGAGATCGCAGCACCTACGGGGTCAATTTTAGATTCCTCCTAATTAAGAAACCAATAGACATTTTTTAGATCGGAAAACGGATTTATTAATAAAATGGACATAGAATCTGATGAATCTATTTTAGAAGGCCATATATGTGATATTTACAATTTTAGGTTCAAAAAAACTACTTTTTATTATTTTTTTAAAAAGAAAAGTCAACTAATAGGCAAGTATAGAATAATAAAATATAAATATTGGCGAAAACAAAATTTTAATTATACCAACAACATCGGCCGAAACTCATAAATACGAATTTCTATGCAAATGTTTTTGTTTTGTTTTTCAGGTAGCATCTACATCTATCATGACTATAGCAGCCTCAAACTACAAATCTAAAATAAGATTTCCATCGAAAGGTTGTTTTGGAACTCAAAATAGAATTTACACGATCCGAAATGAAAATTTCGAAAAATTATAAAAGTAAACAATAATTAAAACTATATAACCAAAACAACTGCATACTTATTGTAAATATATTTAAAAATGCGGGGTGCATCAAAATATAAGAAGGAATTAGGAAAAATCACGTTAGAAGTATGGTAGAGGATAAGCGATTATAAACACTGATCCCCCAACTTCCGCCGCCGGGTATAAAGACATGCTCTAGCGCCCTATTTTGGAGCTCTAGCCCTATTTTGGAGGGCCTACAACTTTTGTTCTACTTCACTTCCCCAATGATGATTTTATTGACTAGAATTATAACATTGTTCATATATAACGGGAAAAGGATATAAATAAAAACATTATTTTATTATCAATTTATATAAAACTAGTTGAAAAAAAAGGAATTCACAAACAATAAAGTATTATCTATTCCTATTACTAATTAAAAAAATTAAAATTACTTATGCTATATTACTGCACATTAAAAAAATATATATTATGAACAAATATGATATATTATTTTTGTATAAATGTTGCTTATTCTTAATAAGGAATAATTATATTATGAGCTGTATTCATTAAAATTATTTACTTTTTTAATACCAAAATCAAAAAGATTTAGTACTTTTACTGATTTCATATAAAAGTGATGAGTACAAAAAGTTATTGAATTTTTCAATTGAATTTAGGTTTAATAAAATAACACCAATATGGAACACCAACGCACAGAGAGGTAACTTGTAGGTCTAGCCGGCCAAAAATATCATCTTTTCCTATATATTTTGTGTTCCTGATTTCGAAAAAATATTGTATAAAAAATAAAGGACCTTTGGTTTTTTAAATATGATTAACCTTACAAATAACCAATACTATCAAGTTTATCTGGGCTTTGCAGCCCAGATTAAATAATCCAATTACTTTAACAAGTTTGAATTTCAAAACAGGTCGCGGTTTTTAATGTACTGGTATGGTTATTTTACGAAACTTGATCATAACTTTATATATAGGTTCTTATAGTAAATTTAATGAGCATTCAGATGAAAAAAAAAAAAAATTTCGGATCGAACAATTAGTTTCGGAACTGTAGCCAAATGAATGGTGATATAGGTGTTTTCGCAGAAAAAGTGCGACCCTAGTCAAAGAGTGTTGAAATGAGGGGTGTAGATTGCATGAAATATGCGATAATTTCTGATGTCACAGCTTCGCCAGGAGCAATAAGAAGGTTGAGCTAAGGTTGGGGGGGGAGAAGAGAGGTCCCAATTTCGTATTTTTCGATCTTATCCCGAAAACAGTGGACTCAAGAAAAATATGCTACAAATCGGAATTAAAGCTAATTGAATTTCCTATAAAATTTATTATATACATATTTGTCGAAATTCAAACGGTTTTCGAGATATATATTATTTAAAATCGATAATTTTAGAAATAAAAAAATGTTTACCTCACTTTTTGTTAAACATTTGCTTCAAATACCAAAAACTTATATATGAAATTAAATTAAATTTAATGCTCTACAATTTTTGATTATGTAATTTTTTCTGAGGAACGATCGGGGAAGGTACTAGAAATAAAAGTATTACAAAAAGTGAGGTAACATATTTGTTTTTTTTTTTTAACATTTGTTTTTCCCCGAAAATCACCGATTTTCAATAACGTATATCTCGAAAACCATTAGAATTTCGACAAATTTATACATAATCAATTTTATAGGAAATGTAATCAGCTTTAATTTAGATTTGTAACATATATTTTCTAGAGTCGACCATTTTCGAGATATAGTCAATGTCAAAAATAAAGTACGAATGTTTTTTCGGAATCAAACGTTTCAATGATGTTTTTAATAAATTTATTCATACAGCTAGCCGTTTTCTGATTGTAAGCTTGTAAATATCAATATATATTCTCTCAGCAATTTAGTCACCAAACAAAAAAAAATGAATAAAATGGAATCATAAGGGGCAAAATATGCTTATTTCGCAGTAAAGGGGTTTTAAAACGTTCACACTCCCTTTTGCGATCAAATACCTTATTAGATCCATTGTAATATATTTATAAATATTTTCTTTGTCTTTGTAGCCTTCCGTGTTTGTTGACCAAATCAGGGGCCCGAATAGACTAGTGAAAAGAGGGTATGCGGAAAATAAATAATTTTTAAAAAAATAAATAAAAATAGTATTTACGAAATCAAATTTTTCCCAAAATTACTTCTTATTTAAATCAAAAGGTTTGTAATGAATTACTTCTTATGTCTAACCGTTTTCAAATGTTAAGCAGTAAAAAAACACATTTTTTCTACAATTTAGACCCCGGGACGTAAAAAAAAAAAATGTGGGAAGTTTCTCATACAAAAAAGCTTGCAATTATTTATTATTACCTTTACGTTGAGATTAGGGTTTTGAAGGAGGAGAATAGTCAAACAAGCCTATACTGTGTGTGATATGTCGAATAAATAAGAAATGAAACTACTCTTGTGAAACAATTAAATGGATTGATCAAAATGAAAAAAAAAAAAAAAAAAATTCAATTTCACAAAGAAATGGTTGTAAACATCTTGTCCTACCAGACCATTGTTGTTTGAACCTACGATAGTATTAGAAATGTTGATATTTCCTTTGATCCTATGCCGTCTAGGGATTTCGCGTCTTTTCTACCTTCTTCTTTTTACCCGAACCTAGCATAATCTTGACTGTGGATTCCTATGGCAAAACGTAAGATAGAAAAATGAGTTTTATATCTCAGGAATACGCGCGGCAGGAAGGGAAAGAAGGAAACTGCCTATTTAAACTCATTCAATTGAAAAATTCAATAACTTTTTGTACTCATCACTTTTATATGAAATCAAAAAAAAAGAAGAAAAGTACTAAATCTTTTTGATTTGGGTATTAAAAAATTAAATAATTTTAATGAATACAGCTCATAATATGGTATTCCTATATATTGCGATGATGAAAACTGTTACAAGAGCGAAGGAATAAACAAACGATGTATACAACTCAGCGATATACGTTGAAGTAAGAAAAAACGGTTATTAATTTCCTAATAAATTTAAAGGGATGTGGTTGTGGTGGGGGGGGGGGTGACAAGAAATTGGTATTCCTGGAAGGCTGAGAAAGGTTAGGGATGCGAATATCTCGGGCTGAAGGGCGGGAAAAGAGCTAATGTGTTGCGGGCTCTCGTACTGAGGCCAGTACCGAGTTTGCTAGTAATACCATATTTTTTAATGTGCAGTAATATAGCATAAGTAATTTTAATTTTTTAATTAGTAATAGGAATAGATAATACTTTATTGTTTGTGGATTCCTTTTTTTTTTTTTTTTCAACTAGTTTTATATAAATTAATAATAAAATAATGTTTTTATTTGTATCCTTTTCCCGTTATATATGAACAATGTTACAATTCTAGTCAATAAAATCATCTTTGGGAAAGTGAAATAGAACAAAAGTTGTAGGACCTCCAAAATAATGCTTCATAGAGCGTCTTTATAGTCCAGTAAAATAAGACTCCAAAAGGCCGTTTTGAAGAAAAAAAAACTGCGGAACTTTTATTCTCAACGGATCTTTATGTTCTTTGGGGTGCTGAATCCGAATCTGAAGTTTGCTACCACGGCAACCATCGGCTTGATATTCAAAATCGCAAAAAACCGCCAAAAAAACCATTATTTTTGTTTTTCTATCTATAACAAGATAACGTACCTTTTTTCGAAGGAAGTCTTCAAATATTAATTGTAGCTGGAACTAGTACCTACATAATGAAAAAAACGAAATCCGAAATTGGACCATTTTTCGCGAAGTTACGTTATTGGGAAAAAATGGAGAAATTGTCCAATTTGCCGTCAGTCCCAAAGCTCCGCGAAAACACGTTTGTCGTACTCTTTTGGCTATAACTCTGAAACTATTTGTCCGATACAACATTACTTTTTTTCATCTTAAAGCTGATTAAATTTACTATAGGAATAAATTTTTAACCAAACTCCGTAAAATGTACATGCCAGCCCGCTAATAAAAACGTACTATTGTAAAATCCTAGTGTTTTTTGGCACATTTGTCCCTCTAACTCCTCAAATATTTGTTCGATTCCAAATTTCTTTTATCTATCTCAAAGCTGATTAAATTCGCTATCAGATGCTATATATGTAAATTATATTAAATCCTGTAAACCACCCAAGCTAGCACGCTAAATGTGTATGTTTTGGCAAAATATGTAAATTATGACATGTTCAGTAGACTGGTGTGGGTAATTCCCGGCGTTAATTATAAGTTAGATATATAGGAGCCAATAGTACATTTAACCAGCTTTTAGATAAAAATATTAAATTTTGGATCCGACAAATGGTTTTGGTGATATAGCGATAATGTGCCAAAAAAACATTTATTTTACACAAAGTAAGTGATTTTCAGCGTGATAGCTTGTGTATTTCAAGAATTTTGATAAAAATTTCATATATAAGATCTAATTGTAAATTTAATCACCTTTCAGATTTCAGATAAAAAAAAAACATTTTGAATCGGACAAATACTTTCGGAGCATTTGTTAGAAGACTTTCTTCAAAAAAAGCTTCGTTATGGTGTTATAGATAAAAAAACAAAATAACGGTTTTTTTTTTTTTGCGATTTTGAAATATGAAGCCGATGGTTGCGGTGGTAGCAAAACTTCAGATTCGGAATTGACACTTCAAAAAACATAAAGATCCGTTGAGAATAAAAGTTCCGCAGTTTTTTTCTTCGGCAAACCCTTATTTTACTGGACTATTATAGGAGGGTAGGGGATCAGTGTTTATAATCGCTTATCCTCTGCCATACTTCTAACGTGATTTTTCCTAACTCCTTCTTATATTTTGATGCACCCCGCATTTTTAAATACATTTGCAATAAGTATGCAGTGTTTTTGGTTATATAGTTTAATTATTGTTTTCTTTTATAATTTTTCGAAATTTTCATTTCGGATCGTGTAAATTCTATTTTGAGTCCCAAAACAACCTTTCGATGGAAATCTTATTTTAGATTTGTAGTTTGAGGCTGCTATAGTCATGATAGATGTAGATGCTACCTGAAAAACAAAACAAAAACATTTTTGCATAGAAATTCGTATTTATGAGTTTCGGCCGATGTTGTTGGTATAATTAAAATTTTTTTTTTTTTCGCCAATGTTTATATTTTATTATTCTACACTTGCCTATTAGTTGACTTTTCTTTAAAAAATACTAGAAAGTAGTTTTTTTTTTGAACATAAAAATGTAAATATCACATATATGGCCTTTTAAAATAGATACATCAGTTTCTACGGAAACATGGAACAAAATGAACTTTACAGAACCAAAATCGGATGATCTGTTGAGATTTGAGGAGGAATCTAAATTTTGTTTATTTTGGCACGCTACGTGGTGGTAACATTTGGTACTACAGAGGGGACATTTAGCCTTAACACGCACTGAACAGTCCCTTCATGGGTTGTAGTGGTACAGGTTCTTATCTTATCTCTAATCTATATTAATGTGATTCATTTTTTCTATCCTTCAACTGTGATGGTGCCCGTACTGACCTAATGTTGAACTGCTCTTTATTAGCTGCTATCAAGGATACTACAGACTTTATTTAATCTTTTAGTAATGTAATAATTGTTATACATTTTTTGTAGTTTTTATTTTTAAACAAACTAAAACTTAAAAATTTACTTTATATGTGAATATGGTTATTATAATTTGACAATTCAACAAATTAATAAAATAAATAAATGAAACAAACTTTTAATTTATAAGAAGAAAAGAATAAACAATTTTATTTATTTATTTTTTTATACTTTCTTCTGTAATAGTGTGTAAGATATTTTATCAATAACTTATTCAAAAAGAATAGTAAGATTTTTAGTTTATAATTTGTAATTATATTGGGGATATTGAAATGCTTTTTCAGTGTTTTCTTTTTTTTCATCATGTAGAAAGAAGATTATTTATTTGGACCCTTTTGAATTAGTCCAGAGGTTAACTATATACTCTTTAATAATTAAGCTGTAAAATAAATTAATATTTGTTTGGAAAAACTTTACATTAAAAAAAATAATAAACAAAAGTGAAATTGTGTAGTATGGTTGAAAAAAAGACCAATTACCTATTTGCGATTCTGCAATCATAGTATTGTTTCGATCACACAATGGACTGAATGGTAGACCTAGCTCTCTTTCCATGTCCCCTTGCCTGAAGAATTCTTCAAGAAGTCTTGTTGTCCACCTATGATGAAGATCCCACCTTTTGGCAGGGTGTGAAATATCACAGCAGTGAAGAACAAGAGACAGTACTTTAGACTTATCCACACTGAAATAAAAATAGTGCTGGTTAAATAACTTTTTCAGAATATTGAAATGAAATGAAAATAGCCTTTCATTTATGCTAATGAGATTGTATACATGATTCAACAATAAATATTCAAAATATATAAACAGGAGAAAAGAAAAATTTAAAGAATATTGACATTTTAAAATCTTTTGTTATATAAATATAAATCATATATATTTTCTTTCCTTTCTTCCTTTCTTTCATGCATAGGCCTTCCATTTCAGGAGTAATCACAGAACACATAAAGGACTAGAAGCGGCATCCAAGGCTAGAAGGCCAGGGAACTGTGTCACCCTAGCGCTCGGTCATCCCCACCACAGCCACCCCCTCGTACCAAGCTGTTCAGTTTACGTCTTTCATGTATTACTTAGTTTTAGTTCTACACTTTCGCATAAGTACTGTCGTTTCTTGATAGTTGGAAATAACCATATAAATAAACCATAGCCATGAAAATCAAATTATACAATATATTTAAAATTATTTTATTCATTGCCAAACTGACATAACAACAACATGACTGGCAAGTTGGCAAGTTAAAATAACACGAACAGTTATTATTGGCCACTCAAAAGAATATGCTTATTATTATTACTTTTAATTTTTTTCATGTGAAGATCTTCATTAATTTTTTTTACATGATGGAAAATTCTAGTTCGAAAGTACGAAATTCCTATCGATCTAATTAGTAGTGAGTAGTGAGATTTGTCGACCAAAAAATGATCGCATCAAGAAAAAAATTGTTTCCCGATACATTGATGGATGGAGAGATCCAGGATTCTATTGAAGCTAACACATTTTTCTCTTTTTCTTTAGCGCGAAAAATTTGTTCACAAAATAGGCAAATATCGACCACGTCGTTTCCTGGCAAAACTAATCCACCGCGATTCTTCGCAGCAATCAATCCATTTATTTTAGTAATTGAAAACGCTTTCAATCTCTTACCGTAAATCTTCGAAAGTTTGGTGTTATTTGATTTCGAGACTTGTCGTTTTATGAGAGTTGAGATAGTTTGTGATATGTTTCCGAGCATATCCGCACATTAATCGGCAACTAGATCTTTTTTCTTCAGTTCAGCAATAATAGTTTTCAATTGACAATTTCTCTTTTTCAACCTATTTGCCTGTCGTCTCAAATTTATCAATTTCTTTTTCTTTTCGCTTACAATACTTTGAGTGGAGTGGAGGGTACTTTGAGCAGAGTTCAATTCAGCTGAAGTACTTTCAAGCTGTGTTTGTAATTTTGTTACGTCGTTTCTAGCATTTGCCAACATTGTCTTCAATTTTTTCTTGTCAGGAGATTTGGTGATTGTTGTAGGACAACTATGTCTTTTTATCGCTCTTCTCTCCTATTAAAAAAAAAAAAAAGGTATAAAAGAAACCTCTAATATGCATCTGATAAATATTAGAGCACATACATTTACAAAGATATATATACAATGTGTATAGGTTTTATTTTTTTAAGAAATTTTATTTGTTATTATTTTATTTTTTTATCACAATACATCCCCTTTTCCTACAGCTAATATATTTTATGATTGGCTGAATCAAGTAGCATTATCTGACTGGTAGATTTCATTTTTTGATTGTAAAAACTTGTTGAATACTATAAGGATTCAAAAAACTGAAGCCATAGGTTTCTTTAAACAATGTCAATTTTTTCGTACTGGCTATCGGACTATAAGTATTTCGACTCTATTGATTTCGGACAAGCTATTCACAGTAATGAAGCCCCTAAAGCAAGGGAATTTTTTTTTTAAAAATAATTTATTGAAATTTACAACTGTATATACAAAAAAAAATAAAATACATCAAGTAAATGTGATGAAATAGATAAAAATGACACGTCACTTGTTTTTAAAGCAACTACCCATTGGTAGCACTTATTAAGGTTCTACATGATGAAGCACTATATTAGAAGGTCCCGAGGCCATCTTCTTTTCAGGCGCCTCGGAGGGTTATCTGGAATGGAATGAGAAGCAAGTTGTGATACTAATGGATTTGAATGGTTGTGGAGTTTGCTGTGAAAGGATTGATATCTGGTTTGAGCTAATTCAGAAACGTAAGGTATATTAAGATCTTTGTGGATAAGTTTGTTTGTGACGAAGTAAGGAGTATTTAGGATTTTTCTAAGGATTTTGGATTGTAAGGATTGGATACGAGATGAATTAGATGGTTTAATGGAGCCCCAAAGGTCAACTCCGTATGTCCAAATTGGTCTAATTATTGTCATGTAAATGAGCCTTTTGTAATTAATTGGAAGGTTGGAGCGTTTGTCAAGTAAATGTTGAAGTAGTCGATAGCGACGGGCAGTTTCTTGTCGTTTTAGTTTTGTATGTGGATTCCAAGTAAGACGTTTGTCCAGATGGAGTCCTAGGTAGCGGATCTGTTCAACGGGGATTAGCGGAACATCGTTAAAGGATATTGTAGGACAGGAAGTCGTGGGTTTACGGTGGAGGGTGAAGATTATTTGATGGGATTTATTTTGATTCTCCATTTTTGACACCATTCTTGAAGTTTTATAATATGGGATTGGAGTGTCTGGGAGGCAATGAAGGGATTATTGTTTACTGATAACACACACGTGTCATTAGCATAGGTGGTGAGGATGGTACTAGGATGCGTCGGGATGTCAGCTGTATACACTGTGTAGAGGATTGGACCTAGGATACTTCCTTGGGGAACACCTGCAGATTGGGTAAAGAGAGAGGAGTAGGAAAAGTTATGATTAACTTTGAAGGTTCTGTCACTAAGATAGGAACGAATGATAAGGAAGTTAAGCAAGGGAAAGAAGCTTGTTCCTAATATGCTCCACGATTACAAACGGTCCAAATTTCAGGTGTTCTATCAACAATAGAAACTAAAAATAAAATCGGCACCTCAAATTCTGAATTATTCCTTTGGCAACGTTAGAGTATTACTTGACGAGAAAATTGATTCCTAATTTTTTTTTTTTTTTTTTTTTTTTTTTTTTATGAGAATAGCGGCTCTATTGTGGTAAAAAATAAATAAATAAAAATACCTTTAAAAAAAAATAAAACCTATATATTATATAACAAAAATTCACGAAAATGTTTATCTTTTGGTCTCAATTGGTCGGGAAATTTGTCAAATACTGATGGGACTACGCCTTTTTTCAATTTTGTGAGGAAAGGAGAGGATTGGTCGAAGTCGGTTTCCTTAAAATGCATTGAATACAAGCAACTGGTTTTTGTTGGATTCAAATTCTCTAGTCTGACGGCATTAATCCATTTAACTCGTTCATCTTTATCCGAGGGGAAAACTAAGGACAAAAATAAAATATGATATTATTATACAATATAAGGCATATTTAAAGCTATGGTTTAACTACAGTAATCTTCAATCTTCCGAGCAATGTGCTATGCAAACACAGACTAATCAAATGAAGACAGGTTTGATATTTTTTCTTTGTAATTATCTTTCCGTCCAATGTTTCCGGATGAATTATTTTTTCAAGTGTATTACTAAAAAATAAAGAAAAATACTTTTGATTGCCACAAAACGTTTTCAAATCATTCGGCTCATCATCAGTGCATTTAATGTATCCTCTTAGTAATTCCTATCTCGTTTACTAACGTTTACGTTACGTTTTAATTACTAAAACTTTTACGTTAGTTTTTTACTTTGTATTACTAACGTTGTGAAGTTCATTTAGTCATACACTTGAAAATAGGGAATCGTTCCAATTTGAAGAAAATAAAATTTTAAGGACGAATCTACTTTATTTCGTTAGATAGCTCAGAAAAAATAAAGAACTTAATTAGAATTTTAAGAAAATTTTACTTATAAATGGAAGGTAATTGGAGGAATAGCATTCTTATTTTGAGCTTTGGTACTGCAACCAAAAGCTACACAACACGGCATTTCACTAGTAACTGTAAAACCTCTTCAAAACAATCAAAACATAAACAGAGCGTGGACAACAGCGAGGCCATCCACGTTTGGCATCCATAAGTAACCGCTGGGCTTATGCAGCTGTCGAAGACCCGTCTTTTTAACTGCATACTTATATTTCCTTTCATAATATATTTGAGGGACCAAAACTTGTTCCAACCGAGTGCCATTCTCCTCTGGATTTCTTTTGATACTGTCTGACCCAAATAGATAAACTCCTCTACATATTCCAAGCTGTAGTTTTTTAGTTGGTATTCTTCTTTTCTCCTATTTGTCATTGATTGATTCAGAATATTAATTTATTGATAATAAAATATTAGGAAATTAAGAAAACATTCAATTTTGTTTAAACAAAATTATTTTGGTTTGAATTTTCCACTGAAAGGGAACAAATCTGCAACTTCACGCCTATGATATAATAGCATGGTGACTTCTCTTTTCAGTAAAAATGTAGTAAATAAGGACGTCAAACTATTAGAAATGTTTGAAAATTTGCATATAAATATTCAGAATCGTTCTGTTGATTAGTTCATTCATTCATAGTCATTCCTCATTGAACCGCTTAAGCAGTGTGAGGCGGAAGTCTATAGAGCCTTCTCCAGCTCAGTCGGTAGTTTACTAGCTGTTTTATGCAGTTCCATTCAAGTCCTTTTTAACTTCGTCCTCCCATTTAGTTCTAGGACGGCCTCTTCCTCACTTTCCTTCTACTTTCGCCCTATAGACTTCATTGGCAACTCTGTTCTGATCCATTCGTAGGAGGTGTCAAGCCATCTCAACTGGTTTTCCTCTACCAATCTGTTGGCAGGTTTAAGGCTGAGGTTTGATCTGTTGATGAGTTATCAATTAAAAAAAAGAATTACAAATGATGTAAGCCTCGGCATATACAAATGAAATAACAGTTATATGAATTACTGGAAGGTAATTGTTTTTACAAATTGGCCATTTAAATAAACAGTTATTACAAGGAAGAATAGATTCTATTTTGGTAAAATGTGTTCCTTTAAAACCCTAATATATAGTTGAGAAGTAATGAAACAAAATTTTGACAGTGACAGAAATATCAAAGTTATGTATGTTCTAGTTGAATTTACTTCTGATGCCTTTGACTGATGATTCATGGGATTTTGCCATCGGGGAAAAAGTCAGGAATTAAAAACAACCACAGAAACAACCCAAATAGAACATTGATTTAAAAGTTTAAATAAATTTGAAATTCTATACTCATTTGAAAATCAAAGTATAGTAGTGCAAAAATAGGTTGATGAATGTGAATTCTGACTTTCATGAACCCACTGAGGTTGTTTGAACAGAGCAAAAGAGTTTACATCACTCTCCATGAATCAATAAACATCACAAATACAGTTTCCACTGGAACAAATTTTTCATAAAAAACGGAATTTTTTCACGGATACATTGAAAAATTCATATAATGAAAACATTTATAAAATATAAATTCTATTTTATACTCAAATAAAGATCGAAAACTCTGAGGGGAAAAGATATACATCTCGAGTAAAATATGTCAGGACTTTGGACTCATGAAAGCCTATTGATACTATCTTGGTGCTTCTGTTGTGCCAAGCCTATGAGACATCTGTATACCAGAAAAAAAAACAAAAAAAAAACAGTACCCTCCACTAAATGTTAGCATTATCAATAATGTTCCTTCTTGGCGCTACAACCCATCACTAATTCATAGCCTTCTCTAACATAGTCTGCCATCTGTCTCTATTTTGTGCTGCCGTTTTCCAATTTGTCACACCCTGAAGGGACCTAGCATCATTTAACACACCATCACTCCATCTGGCCCTGGGTCTACCTACTCTGTGTTTGTTGTGGATCCTGTCTTCCAATAGCTTTTTAGGGATCTTCACGTCTGACATCCTGGCAATATGGCCCGCCCACAGAATTTTATATGCCGAATGATATCCATATCTTTATCAAGCTGAGCTAATTCATTTATTGACCTTTGTCTCCATATTTCTCCATCTCGGATGGAGCCAAAAATTTTCCTTTCAAATCTTAGGAGACATAGCTCATCAGCTTTGGTTATGGTCCAGCATTCCGAGACATAGGTTAGAACTGGCCGTATAAGGGTCTTATATATCTTAATTTTGGAGCTAAAGGATATCAGTCTGCTTCTCATAAATTTTAGTAGCCCAAAATAACACCTATTAGCCGCAAAAATTCTTCTTTTTACCTCAGACTGCATGTCATTGTTGCGGTCTATGTGGCTTCCAAGGTATATAAACTAGTCAACTGCTTCAAATGTGTAACCGGAAATAGTGATTTCATTCGCTTGTTCTGCTCCAGTACACATATACTTTGTTTTTTTTCTCGTTGACTTTCACTTGCAGATCTTTCTAAACTAATGAATGCCTATTTAACTGCATCTACTGACTTACTAACTAAACCGAAGTCGTCAGCATATGCGAGTAGTAGAATGCTCCTATTAAATATTGTTCCACCCAATCCCTGAAATGTGTATTGCCTTGTTTAGTGCAATGTTGAAGATAAGACATGCCAGGCTGTCTCCCTTTCTAACTCCTCGTTTTGTTGTGAACCGTTCTGAGATCACCCCATGTATGTTCACCATACATTGCACATACTGCATTGTTATCCTGATTAGACGAATCAATTTGGGTGATACATAAATTTCTAACAGGGCACAATTCTCTGGCCCTGTCTGGTCTGCTGAAAGGCTGGTCTGAGAATACTATGGTAGGCAGCTTCAAAATCAATAAATTGTTATTTTATATTCATGAGCCTTACCCAGGATCGTACAGAATGAAAAAATCTGGTCTATCATTCGTTGTAAACTACGCACATCCCTTTTCACACGGCGTCAGCACCCTGGAGCCTATAAGAACCCCTGTCAGGAGCAAGATGGCGTCAGTCCCAGTCTGTAGTCATTAGATGCATTATTTACTTGTTATTTTAGTGCAGTTTGTATCATTGTAAATAAACTCCTTCTTTTAAAAAAGCTACCCCTGTATCAGTCTTCATAACTGGCGCCCGAACAGGGACTGCGAAGGTTCCAGTTAAAGTTTGTGACCTATTGTCCCAAACTCAACAAGCATTTTCCGTGACCATTTGTCCCCCAAGGAACTGGAGTTTTAACTCCTCATTCGCAGTACAGCAGAAAAGAAGCGGAAGACTACAGCATCAGAGTGAGTACTCACATATCTCAATCAAGTATCAGGGAACATACCTAATTTTGCTAATTATAACATTGTAAATAATATAATAGTTAAGATGCCTAATGAAGTTTCAAAAATATTAACTCCGGAATATTGCAAACTTATTCCCAAGTATGAAGGTACTTCCTTCAAACTGTACCATTTTGTCAAAACGTGTGAAGAACTGTATGCCCTATATTGTAACGAAAACGTTAGAGAAAGGGACACAAACCATTGGTTGTTGTTCAAATCTGCTATGAGACATTTAGACGGGCCAGCAGAGGCTGTAGCTCTCAATAATAATTGTAATCACATAATAACTTTATTGAGTACATTAAAGAAAAATTTTGCAGATAACAGGACTGCGCCAGATTTAATAGCAGAATTGGCCCTATTAAAATCACATCCGAAGGAACACCCTATTGAATTCCTTAACCGTCTAGATGAAAAACGACCGTAAATATAACTAGATACAACTTTGACGGAATTAATGGGGATATATTAATCAATATGACGCACCAACTTTACGCGACACTAGTAAGAACTTTCGTACACGGGGTACATACACTACTCGTGGCACATTTACAATTATTCCAAATACAAAATTTGGATGACGCAAGGAATAAATTAACGACTGTAGTATAGTTCTAGAACAATTAAGATATAATACTTCACTTGATGCGATTTATAAAATAGCCTCCAAAAAATATACACACCCCTATCAAGTTCCAAATTACGACCCCATAACAAATCAAGTAAAACCATATAATCCTTTTCAAAACCATAACCCTTTTAAGCAAAACAATCCTTTCCAAAATAAACCAACATTTAATCATCAACCTCAAAATTTTAATTACCAGCAGAAACCTAATTTCCAAAATTTCCAGTATCACCAAAAACCATTTTTTCAACAGCATAATCAATTTAATAATAATAATAACAATAACAGACAATACTCTCCTACCGTATCCATGAGAAACCAAAGATCAAATAAACCAACCTCGTCACAACGTTGGATTTCCCCATACGAAATCACTCACATTAAAGAAAAAACAGAACCAACACAACTACAAATCTACGCGAAAATTTCAATAAACTATCTGAACATTTTTTAGGGTTAAGCCCGTCACCCCAAGAAAACCCCCCAGGACATTCGAATTAAATATTTTAAATAAACCCCTACCGCACTTTATAGACTATAAAAATAGGAAATGGTTAGTAGACACCGGATCGCTAAAAAATTACATTAATCCCTCAATAGTAGGTACAGACATACCAAGGAACCAGGAAGATTTTGTAGTAAGGACGCCTACAGGAGAAAATTCAGGTAAAGAATTTATTTATTTTAACATAAAAAATGATTTGGTCAGAATAAATTGATAAAATTATATATATATATTTTTTTTTTAAATATGATATATTATTAGTATATGAAACGTTGCATGATATTAAGGCAATAGTCGATTATAATGACGAATTATTGAAATATAGTAATGGAACACAAAAGTTATTAAGATTAATTGATACAAAAGAAATAATATTAAAACCGGGATACAATGTAATAGAATTACCAGTCAAATCAAAAGAGAATATTAATTTTGGTTTAATAAAAGATATTGATAATGATAAATATAGAATTGAAGAAGGGATTGTAGATATAAAAAATCATAAATGTAAATGTATTGTCTATCCTCATGAGCTTATGACCATTTGTCCCGAGCTCATGGTAATAGACGAGATAGATGAAATTATTGGACCAGGTGGAATTGTGACCAATTGTCCCAAGGAAACCAGTTCAATAAAAAAGGATATTCATAAATTAATTAGAACTGACCACATGAACAAAGAAGAAAAAGATAAACTTATTAATTTAATAAAACAATATCCTGAGATAATAAAAAAGGAAGATGATAAATTAAGGTCTACTAACATTTTAAAACATAAAATTAACACTAAGGATGACATACCCAGTATATACAAAAAGTTACAGGTACCCTTTAGCTTTTAGAAAAGATGTTGAAATAGAAATAGATAAGTTATTAAAAAATAAAATAATTCAACCATCAAATTCACCCTATAATTCGCCTATATGGGTGGTCCCTAAAAAATTGGACGCTTCGGGAAAACGGAAAGTAAGACTTGTAATTGGCTATAGAAAGATAAACGAAAAAACGATAGAGGACAAATTACCCAATTCCTATCATTGAGGACCTTTTTGGTAAAATAGGACGTGCCATGTATTTTTCAACGATTGATCTAGCCTCCGGCATTCATCAAATAGAAATGGAACCAGAATCAATACCAAAAACTGCATTTTTCACAGAAAATGGGCATTACGAATTCTTAAGTATGCCTTTTGGGTTAAAAAACGCACCCCCAACATTTCAGAGAGCGATGAATTTTTCAAAAATGCCCAACGTTCTTGTTTATATGGATGATATAATAATTTTTTCGGACAATTTAGAGGAACACCTACAACACAAGGCGGTTTTCGATAAATTAAAACACAATTTAAAAATTCAAATAGATAAAACGGAATTCTTCAAAAAGGAACTTTTGTATTTAGGCCATATTATCTCGGAAAACGGAATAAGACCTAACCCGGCAAAAATAGAAGTCATTAAAATTTCCCCATTCCAAAAACGCATAAAGAAATAAAACAATTTCTTGGTCTAACCAGTTACTATCGAAAAATGATCAAAATTTTGCCCACATAGCGAAACCTGTAACTAATGCTCTAAGGAAAGATGCTAAAATAGATAATAAAAAAAAAAAGAATTCGTAGATGCATTCCAGACATTACTACTACTACTACTACTACTACTAATATTACATTACTATACTACTTAACGAACCAATATTACAACTACCAGACCTCGAGAAACAATTTATTTTAACGACCGATGCCTCTAATTACGCATTAGGAGCCGTTCTTTCACAGAATTTTGATAACAAAGATTTACCTATAGCATATGCATCGCGAACATTAAATAAGCAGGAAGAAAATTTATCGACCATAGAAAAAGAACTACTCGCCATCGTTTGTGACTGTAAACACTTTCGACCTTATCTATTCGGAAATAAATTTCTAATTCAAACCGATCATAAACCATTTCAGTGGCTACATAATATTAAAGAACCAAGTTGTAAACTGTTACGTTGGAAATGTTTACTTGCAGATTTCGATTTCGAAATTAAATACGTCAAAGGACGCAGAAGCGGACACAATATCTAGAATGCAGCCGGTGCATGCGATAACGGAGATTAATGATCCCGGGGAGATTGACCCTGACCAAGTACTTTGAGTAATTCAAGTAATTCTAGATCTATTACGAAAATATCCTCCTCAAAACGAAGATAGCGATAATGACTCTGTGGTCACTATTCATTCTCAGGAAAGCTCAAATGAGCAAGAAACTATCGCAGACGACGACAAAATACTAAATATTGAACAAAATCAAATCATTCGAGAACGTGGAACTAAAGCCCCAATAGTAAAAAAATTATTCAGTAAAAATCGCTTTACCTTTTACATTCCAAATTCTTCGGACATTCAGAAAATAAAAACCTTATGTATTAATTATCTAAGACCGAAAACAACCTACGGAATTTATTGTAATCGGGGAGGAATATTAAATACAGAATATGAGTCAATTTATAACAACTTTAAGAAAGTAATAACCACTAACTTCCCAACAATCAAAATTAAAAGATATAAGAAATTAAATTTGGATGTACCCACTCCAGAAGAACAAACAGAAGTGATATCTAATTATCACCTTGGGAAAACGTACCACCGCGGGATAAACGAAAGCTATCAACACATTCGTAAAAGATATTACTGGCCCTCAATGTTAAGGGATATAACTGACTACATAAACAAGTGCCCGATCTGTTTAAAGGTAAAATACGAAAGAAAATAAATACATGCCGAATATAAAATTACACCAACACCCGAATAACCTTTTGAAAAATTACAAATAGATATATTCCATTTTAGCAGAGACAAATTCCTAACAATAATAGATTGTTTTTCCAAAAGACTTATGGCATACCCAATTAATACTCCAAATCAAATTTAAATTCAAAATTGTCTCTACGACTATTTTTCGTTATTTCCGATACCAAGAACAATCCAAATGGATAACTTAAAAACCGTTAAATATTTTAATATTAATAAAACAGTATCCTTATAAGGACAACAATGGCGGAATATCGTTTTTGTTCTAAATAAACCACTTGTTAACTCTCTCGACAGGCGTGGTCCACGCCTGAAAATCAAGCAGGTTTGATACCGAGCGTGAGCGGTCGTGGACTCCCTTCTCTCTAGACGACGTCAGAGGCAAACTCACGCTACCTCGTTCAGAGGGAGGAAATTCTACGAATGCGTGGATCACGCTAGCGCGCCACGCCCCGTGAGAACGTAGCTTTACGTACATTAGCAAATCAGCCGGAATTCTACCCATCAAGATTCAAGACTCATATGTAATTAACAAGACATATACGTACATACATGACATTAATATCAAATAATTACAGATTGAATTAAACAATATAAAGACAGCTCTAAAAATTCTTAGCACTAAACATAATGATATCTCTCAAATTAATCGTATCAGAACTCATCTAAGATACACTCAAGCAAAATTAGATCACCTCCATCCTAATAATTATGGAGTAAAAACCTCTTTTTACTTCATAATTATTATAATGTCCTAATATTATATTATATTTAGTTAATTATAAAGTCCTCACTTTTCAATGGCCCCGGGACAGCTATTACGGGGAACATGGACGCTAACGACAAAGACGAAATACTACAAAAAGTACAGACAAACAAATAACAATTAGAACCCAATGTAGAAAATCAATTATCTATCAATAAACGACTAATGGAGGAATTCAATAAGGACATCAAAATTATTCATATTCCAATAATTTAAAAATTAGTAATTATTTTGAAACCTTATCCAATGAAACATCAGATCTAGGATTTAACCAACAATATTTGTTTTTGTCTGATAATCTTCTGCTATTATATAACAAAATCAGCGATATAGACCCCAGCCTGGAATGCTGCAAATTAAATATATTACATTCAAGTATATTAACGTACAAGGAGATAGAATATATAATTAAACAATCAAAGGTACTCCTAATCTCTAACAACACTAATACAGGGTGAGTATCTCTTAGTGTAAAAAAAAAAAGTGGGCTAAACTAGATCAAAAATGTAGCTAAATGCCGCAAATCCTACCTTTCTATTCCAATCCATTTCAAATATTCGATAAATCAAAGACTTTTTTGAGGAAATCACGTTTTTTCCCCATAAAAACTGTAATATCTCCATTTTGTCTAAATATTTTTCAAATTTTGGCCACATTTTCGGATTTAGCATTAAATTTTCTATAAGAACAGAGTACACGTAACCTTGAATTTTACAAACTTGGTATCTAAAGAACAGCTTGATCTTCACCTTATTTGGGGAAGTCACAATGTCTTATTTACTTCAACGCTCACCGTTTTTCGTAAAAACTATCCACAAAACGTCAAATCTCACAAAAACTTGCAAATTTAATCAGCTTTCGAATGATATGTTAAACGTAATGATTTTGTTTCAATTTCATGGTGATATTACTTTTGAAACCGAAAAAAACATGGTGTTCTCATTTGGTATACAAATCGGTTACTTGGGTAAATAAAACATTATGACAATCCCTTAATGGAAATGTACATTTTAAACATAAAAACTCTTCATTGGAATAAAAAGCAAAAAAAAAAAATATATTATTGTTTAATAGAAAATAAAGGAAAACTGTCAATAAAGTGACACCAGATCAGAGGATCTTATGTTATTACATTTATTTATTTATTATTATTATTTTGGATTTTGCTATGTATCAAACCTATAGGGTTTAATTTGATAGACATGACATTAGCGTGTTGCAAAAGGGGTGGCCCGTTGCGGGTGGTCCGGGGAGTCCGCGCCCTTTGTTGAGACTTTTTTTCTACCTGCCTATCCCTTACCGGCAAAATATTTTCAAAGTCAGTTTTTGAGAGGAGTTTGAGTCGATCAGTCGAGCAGTCGAGGAGAGTATTTGAGAGAGTCTAGATGTCTGGTCTGGTCCCTTCTGAACTATGTAGTTCCTGGATCCTTCGGAGCTTGGGAGCTCCCGGCTTACCACTATGAACCCACACGTAGCATCACCCATCATAGCATCATTAAGAAGATAAGTCTAGATTAAGTTATTTGTTACAATATGAGTTTAAACTTAAGAATGATTCCTTTTCCTAACTGTCATTTTTATATGTCAACCCATAATGGAATATATATGGTTTTAGTTCAACCGTCATTTATTCACCATTTGCATGCCACTCATTAATTAATATATTTGTTTACCCTTATTTATAATTAACATACACAATTATCTGGCCCCACGATCACCTTCTGGAGAAGAATTAATTAAATCAATTTATTATTTAAATAATACATATTTATCATTTGTCAGGAGATTAAGTCCTGGCTGGCATCCCGATAATTAGATTAATGCTGATCCGGACTCAAACAGAGACGGACATAGCATTAAGAATGGCACCCCTTGCGTGGAACCGATTTGTCAGATAATTAATGTTGTTGATTAGCGTTAATTATTTTAATTAGTAATTAATTAATGAGTGACATAATTTTTTTTTTTTCAATTTAATTCAAATAGGATAAGTGTGTGTTGAATCAGTTTATCATTAACGTTTTATCAAATGACTTTAATAAGGGCTTTCTTAATTTTGCATTTAGATTACCATAAAGGTTGTGTATAATAAGAGCTATTAGAATATTTTTGAGGGTTTTAATTTTTTTTATCATCATAAGCAAGATGTCGCAGAAACTTAATGAAAATGATCTGAGAACGATCATGATGATGTTTGAAAGTTTAAAAAAGGAGTATAGCGATACACAAACAGAAATATTATCGAAAGTAGATAATTTAAAGGTGGAATTGAAATATTTTAACAAAGCTTTCCAAATTGATAAAGAGGAACCTGAAGTTGAATTAACCTGCTCGCTCCCGACTGTAAGCGAAGTAATTGTGAAACAAACAAAGGAAGAGCCTAAATGTGAGATATCTAACGATTGTTCGACTATTATCGAAGTGGAACAAAATTTTAAAGAAAACCTCCCAGCACTAGAAATAGAAGAAATAGCTGAGGAAGAAGTAAATGAGGAAACTGAAGATGAAAATTCCAGTCCTCTAACCTTTGTCAAAGAATTTTATGAAGTAGACCTCTCGATATGTGATGAAGAAATCACTGTAGAAGAAACAAGTAAGAAGAAAAAAAGAAAAAGAAGAACAAGAAAAAGAAAAGTAAATTATTATCAAAGAAAAAGAAAAATAATAAAGGAAAAAAGCTCAAATATAGAAATAGGAAGGGGACAAGACCAAAAACGCTCAGAACAGTTACAAGAGTTAAATTTGTGAAAAGACTACAATCAGTAATAGTTAAAAAGAATAGTAAGTTAAAATTAAAGGTAAAGAAGAACCATAAGAAAGGTGAAAACAGGTTTGAAACAAAAGGAACGATATCTTATGGAAAAGAAAACTATAGTGAAGATAATGACAAGAATAATCCATGCCAAATTACAGAAATGAAAAGGAAAAAAGTATTTGCATTACTAGGGGTAGAAATTGTTAGGAGGAGGTATTTCAGCAGTGTAAATACCCAGAATCCCGTTGATGTGCGAAATTATCTGCGGGGGAAGGTTAAGAAAAAATTATAATTTTTGACAATGCCTATTGGACTTTTGGTGCAGATCTGGATAATATTTATGGAAAATAACAATTTTTTAGGCTGAAAATATATTTGTCATAAATAATGTAAATAGTAGGTTATTGGAAAATATTAAATATGTTAGAGACCTCAACAAAGTTTCAATAAGTTTTAGATAATTACAGTTTTTAGCAGTTTGAAAGTTCTCAGAAAAGAAAATAAGCCATAGAATGAATAAATTATTGTGTATCGAATTTATAAAGATCTTTAATGCAAGAAATTTGGACATAGCACCTAATGAATAGCCTAAAGTTGCCCGGAATGATCAGTTAGAACAAAAGAGGCGCATCCCATTGGAAACATCAAGAAGTTTGGATCATGAATATATTGATTTATCGTATTGTATATTTTTGTCGAAGTAATTAGGAACATTACTCGAAATTTTTGTAGTAGACGTTGTCCTCCTATTATCCTGTTATGAGGAAAGAACCCTAAAGGTAAAGAAGAAAAAAGGAACTTCTGTTGATACCCAGAGCGATGGGAAAAATAATTTGTAAGGATCCAAACTGAAGAAGAATTAAAATATTTTATTAAGTTAATGGGGCTCAATTATTATCTGTATTATACAACTATTTTTCACTTACTGTACATGTGACACCTTGGTAGGCTTATTTAAATTTGTAAATGGTCATATTTAAATAATGGAAAATATTGAAGTAGGGAGATATACTTATTCATCATTTTTATTCAGTAACGATTTAGTAGGGAAATTTGTTTTATTGTTTTAGTATAACTGGTTGAGGTCAGGGGTAAAAGGAAAGATTTTAGTTGTGGAGTAAGGAACTTTGTTCATTGTAGATATTAGTGTTGTTCTTGTAAAATAGGATAAAAAATTCATTAATAAAAAATAATTAAATAAATAATTAGACAGACCGTATTCATTTAAATTGTAGAGATTATTTATCTTTTTATTAGTTAATTGTTTGGAAATGTTTCTAGGATTGGTTAGGTAGTAATGGAAAGATTTGTAAATGTTCCAAGATATGCTAAAATTAATATAAAGCTATTTGTGCGTAATATCACATTTTAAATAATAATAACGTTCTAAAATATATTGTTTCATATAAAAAAAGACGGTTAAAAACAATGTAGGAGTTTAAATTGATTTTCTTTTATGTTAAAAATAACAGACATAACTATAACCAACCCGTTATTAATTAGATTGTTTAAAGTAGAATCATTAACAAATTCTGGTTGACATATAGAAAATAGAAATAAGATCATTATTTTATATTTTGCTTTGTATAGCTTCATTTAGGAGAACGGATATGCAGCAACCTGCAGTTCCAGGTATATCTCCGTACCACGGCAATAGCTTGCAAACGGTCGGTGTAAAGGACACCCTCAATCCTCAGGTAGCGAACCCTCTTCAATAGGATTACAGAAGCAATAACATCTGGAGTGAAGAAGTGAAGGTGACATAAAAGCCCAAAATAACCATAATAATCATCAGTAGTAAGAACCACTTAAGCTTTGAAAAAGGGGTCAACAGATAAAATAAACTACTAGGAGGAGAATTTCAATCTCGAATTACTCATCATAAGGTTTCTGTCCAAGGACGTACAGAAAGACTCCTCAAATGGATAAACAAGAAAAGAAACATATCATGCAGTTGATTGAAGGTACCTAGTCATTCTTTATCGCCCTCGCAAACAATAAGATGATCCTTACGAAGATACCTAGTTTTGTGTGATTACAAGTGGTTGGACATCAATTAAAAGTGGTCAAACCCAATAGAGCCTTGCCCTATAATGATAGTTCCGTCAAACCAGGAGCTCCCTAACTGGTTGTTCAATATATTATTTCGTCAGTTGAATCACTGACAATGAAGAGGTGAAAAATGTTAATTTATTGTTTTATTTGGTAAAAAGATGATATTTAAATAGTGTAACATTGAAAAATCTTATAGTACATATACTTATGATAGAAATATGGTTGTTTACAGGGTTTGTAGAGCTTAAAAGGTATACATAAATACAACGCCTTAACATTTTTCATAATTTGTTTTTTATATAAATAAGTTAAACGTTAATTTCATTTTTGTATTTACTATCATTTGTTAGTATTAGTATTCGTAAATATTGACTTAACTACATTGTTTTTTATTATTAAATTGTTCATAAAAGTATGATCATAGGTGGTATATTTTGTTTATTTTATTATTCTAGGTATAAATGGTCCTAGAGTTATTTTTCTGGATTTAAATTTTTAATATTGATAAGGCTTATTTTTGATATTATCCTAACTTTATGTAAATTATGTATGACTATTTGTTGTCAATATATACTTCTCTGAAGAAATAATACTGATAAATTTTAGGTAGTCATAAAATTCATTTTTTTAAACTCAAATTTGTAAACAAGTTTATATTATATTCTAAATCACTGGCTTAGCAGATAAGTCCTAAAATCATGTTATTCCTAGAATTTAAAAATAGTCTTACTGTAATATTTTGTTGATATCATGAGGGTAAAATGGCGTTCATTTTTATGTTATTCAATAGTGTGATATTCAATTTTGTTTATTGAATTTACCTCAGGGCTAGCGATATATTATTTCTGTTATTAGTTGTAGATTATTTTAAAGAAAAATCAATAAGTTTTGGCCGCTTATTAATTTTTCTTTTCTTGTAAGAGGTGGGTAATGCTATGTATCAAACCTATAGGGTTTAATTTGATAAACATGACATTAGCGTGTTGCAAAAGGGGTGGTCCGGGGAGTCCGCGCCCTTCGTTGAGACTTTTTCTCTACCTGCCTATCCCTTACCGGCAAAATATTTTCAAAGTCAGTTTTTGAGAGGAGTTTGAGTCGATCAGTCGAGCAGTCGAGGAGAGTATTTGAGAGAGTCTAGATGTCTGGTCTGGTCCCTTCTGAGCTATGTAGTTCCTGGATCCTTCGGAGCTTGGGAGCTCCCGGCTTACCAATATGAACCCACACGTAGCTTCACCCATCATAGCATCATTAAGAAGATAAGTCTAGATTAAGTTATTTGTTACAATATGAGTTTAAACTTAAGAATGATTCCTTTTCCTAACTGTCATTTTTATATGTCAACCCATAATGGAATATATATGGTTTTAGTTCAACCGTCATTTATTCACCATTTGCATGCCACTCATTAATTAATATATTTGTTTACCCTTATTTATAATTAACATACACAATTATCTGGCCCCGCGATCACCTTCTGGAAAAGAATTAATTAAATCAATTTATTATTTAAATAATACATATTTATCATTTGTCAGGAGATTAAGTCCTGGCTGGCATCCCGATAATTAGATTAATGCTGATCCGGACTCAAACAGAGAAGGACATAGCAATTTATTTTATTAGTTTTTCAATGTAAGGTTTAAAACTCAATGATAATGAACATAGACCTCAATTTTGCTATAAGCTTCTGAATGCAGATGATATTAAAGAATACCACTTTTTGCGGTGAATTTATGGCTAAATGAGTCTTATTTTTACAGGGAATTTCTACCATTCTATGTGGAGTATTGTTGGTATATTCATATTTGTATCGCTGTTGAATAGTGTTGAAAAATCAAAGTTTGCCCAACAGATTGAATGATGAAATTACTAAGATTTGTTACAAAATATCCTACCCCAACTTCATTACGATATTCCACCTAAAGTTTGGCAAAATATGATTTTCCAACACTATGGAGCTCCTCCACATTATTCGAAAGCAATACAAATATAAACCAACGTTTTCAATGGATGGGTAGAAATGCCATCCCCTGTAAAAACAGACTCATCTGCCCATAAAATTCACTTAAAAAAGTAATATTCTTAGACACAATCTGCATTCAGAAGCTAACGGCAAAATTAAGGTCTATGTTCATTATCACTGGATTTTAAACATTACATTGAAAAACTAATAAAATAAATCCTAAATGATAATAATAAATAAATAAATGTAATAACATAAGATCCTCTGATCTGGTGTCGCTTTATTGACAGTTTTCCTTTATTTTCTATTAAACAATTATTTTTTTCTTTGCTTTTTATTCCAATAAAGAGTCTATTATGTTTAAAATGCACATTTCCATTAAGGGATTGTCATAATGTTTTATTTACCCAAGTAACCGATTTGTATACCAAATGAGAACACCATGTTTTTTCGGTTTCAAAAGTAAATATCACCATGAAATTGAAACAAAATCATTACGTTTAACATATCATTCGAAAGCTGATTAAATTTGCAAGTTTTTGTGAGATTTGACGTTTTGTGGATAGTTTTTACGAAAAACGGTGAGCGTTGAAGTAAATAAGACATTGTGACTTCCCCAAATAAGGTGAAGATCAAGCTGTTCTTTAGATACCAAGTTTGTAAAATTCAAGGTTACGTGTACTCTGTTCTTATAGAAAATTTAATGCTAAATCCGAAAATGTGGCCAAAATTTGAAAAATATTTAGACAAAATGGAGATATTACAGTTTTTATGGGGAAAAAAAAAAACGTGATTTCCTCAAAAAAGTCTTTGATTTATCGAATATTTGAAATGGATTGGAATAGAAAGGTAGGATTTGCGGCATTTAGCTACATTTTTGATCTAGTTTAACCCAATTTTTTTTTTTTACACTAAGAGATACTCACCCTGTATATTATGGCAACTGGCATCTGTAAATTGTTCTTTACATGATAATTTCCTATCTTATTTTATACAATTTCCTTCAAAATCTGTATTGTATGAAACACTTTTTCTCCTTTCCTTTCCTATACGGTAAAATAATGAAATATAAACTATACATGAACATCCCTGATACTGAGGTATGATGAGACTTTTACTGGACAGTGTTTATTATTAAACAATAATTATTATTGTAAAAATGTCACAAAAATTGTAAATAAATGTATTAATCAAATGTTAGATGATAAGGATTTACTTGGCTGTAAAAGCTTAGTCTTAAGAAATACCACCTCTTTTGTAAAATATATTCCAATAATAAATATGTATTTAATATATGATACTAACCAGCTAGTTATTACCAATATTCACTATAATGTCTCTATTCATCCTAAATTAACTCAACTATTGTATCTACACGAAAACGAAACATTGTTAAACTATCCAAAACCTCTTATATATCTAGAAAGCTATGTATCTGTATCCCCTCAAAGTTCTATGACACCTAAACATATTACTTATTTTATTTTCGAACAAAATCCACTCTGCTAATATAAATTTTCAACCATTGTTAACATTAGATGAACTTCCTCAAGAGACGCATATTGTATTATTATTTTTTTTTTTTTATCAGGTCTATTATTAGTTATCTTTCTGTTATCCTTTCATTATTGCCACCTGTTGTTTACTAACTCTTGTTTACCAAATGAAAACCATCAACAAAGGACTTCACCGCCTCATCTGTCAACAACTCTTTGCTGAGGACAGCAAAGATCTTCAGGAGGGAGCCGTTGTAGCCTGGTGAACTACGCAAATCCCTTTTCACATGGCGTCAGCGCCTTGGAGCCTATAAGAACCCCTGTCAGGAGCAAGATGGCGTCACTCCCAGTCTGTAGTCATTAGATGCATTATTTAGTGCAGTTTGTATCATTGTAAATAAACTCCTTTTTTTAAAAAAAGCGACCCCTGTATCAGTCTTCATAACTGTTGACATGCTCACTCTATAGCCTGGCTGGTACTCTTTCTGCATAAGGCAATAGTCTCTGATACATGATACTGGACAAGATTTTATAAATAGAAGTAAGCAATGATATTTCCCTATAGTTGTTGCATTCCAGTGTATCATCTTTCTTATAAATAAGGCAGATCATGGTGACGCTCCAGTCTTCAGGCATTGTTTCCTCTGTCCAAAACGTCAAAAACATGGTTCGGAGGGCTTTTACAAGTTACATTACCACCATACTTGTATAATTCCCCCTGTAGGTTATCATACCCTGTTGCTATATTATTCTTTAACCTCTCCATGGCGTCCAGGATGCCATCTTTATCTGGCTAATGCTTCATCAGCTTCATGGGTAATGCATTGCCCAGCATTATGCTCCTTGTTAAGCAGAGCATCAAAGTGGCCCTTCTAACGCTTCAAAACACTCCTCTTTTCCATTAAATGTTAGCATTATCAATAATGTGGTTGCATATAATATTACAGTTGCAAATAGAATCATAAGTTAACCAACATCTATGGAACTAATTATATGAATTCATTATAAACTGAAGAGATATTAAAAAAAAAAAAAAGGAACTGATTTGGCCACTATCACGCTAAACCACTTGAATTATCCCAATTAAGGAAATCCACAAGGGTATTGGGCAAGTGCTCTAACCATAGATCCTTTACTGCACCTCCTTATATATTTAAATTACTACTTATAAAAGATAATAGTGACATATATTTTGTTGTTGTAATAATAAAGGCAATTTAACCTTCCAATTAATAGTTTTCTAATTAAAGTTAATTATAATAATTATTATATCCATCAATTTGCTTTTACTTTTATGTATAAGGTATACTTACTTATTTTCGCCAAGTGATAATATACTTTTCATATTTTTCAGCTGTTGAAAATGAAAACTCATGTCTGTAGCTAATACCATATCTATCACAAGAGATCGAAACTCTCTGTATTCTTCAGTAGAGAAGCTCTGAAGTATATTGCAGTCCTCTTCTTTTAACAACCTACAAATGGATTTTTATTGATAAGTGAATAATTAACATTTTGTGAATGGCAAGATAATCTTTTTTTTTTTAATTAAAAAAATGTTCTGAATTATAACCTGAAAGCAGCACTTATATGATGATTTTCTAATACAGCCCTGTCATTGTACAATAAAGCCGTTTCAGTACCAGACATGACATGGAAGTTATTTGTTGTACCAGTGTGTTCAAAGTCATGTATTAATGCAGCCAAGAGTGTAGCGAATATTTCAAGATCTGTTAACCAATTCTGCAAAATATATAGGAAATACTTTTTAACAAAAAGAAACTGATCAATATTATAAAAATGAGTAGTTAAACATTTCTATCCAAGAGATTACATTCACACTAATATTACCAATATATAACATATAGATGTGTATTGCGGCTGCACACAAGTCCACAAACCATTTATATTCAATGTAAACTAATTGTAAGGTAAAATATCTGATAATACTTCCTCTTCTTCTTTCTCTTCCTCTTCCAGCCATTACTGGCATAGAGGGGCCTCAATCCAGTGCCACCAATCCTCTTGGTCCCTGCACAGCAACTTCATTTCGGCGAGGGTTTTGTTCCTTTTGCCCCCAATTCTTTGGATATATTCCTGATAGGAGATCCTTGGGCGACCTTCTGGTATTTTACTTGTAGGTCTTGCTTCCATGGTCTTTCTGGGTTTTCTCACTTATTCCATCCGACAGATATGTCCAAACCATTTAAGTTGTCTGTTTTAGATGGTTGCCTTTAATGGAGGAACCTCTAACTGTTCTCTGATTCTTTCATTCCTAATACAGTCTCAGTTTACTGCTGCTCTGTGTAGTATCAGCAGTGATACGGCTGACATGCTTATCAAGCATTACCCAGCTCTCGCTGCCATATGTTAGGATCGGAAGGTACATAGCCTTGTATATATGCATTTTGACATTTTTGCCTACTTCACGGTGAACAATAATGCTATTATTGATCTGGTAGTAAACCTGGTTTGCTAAAGATATCCTATTAGCTATTTCTTGGTCAATCCTACCAGATCTATTTATTATAGTTCCCAAGTAGTTATATTCGTTAGCAACATCCAGGACCTCCACGTTGCAAAATATTTCAATATGTTCTTCATCATTCCATGAGAGAATTAGGATCGTGCTTTTTGAATTGTTGATGGACGGTCCTTTCTGTAGTAGCTCCTCCTCCCATTCCACCATTGCCTGTTGCAGCTTTTCTTTTGAATCTGCAATTAGGATAATATCATCTGCTTGTATTCAATAATACAATTACCTATTTTTGGTGTTTCAAATCTGATGAGAAAGAAAAAAAAAATTAGGATTGATCCTTCTATATCATCATGCGTACCTCAAGTGAAAGAAAAAAACATTGTAATTACACCATTTCATCTCCTACCTATTTGCATATCCAAGACTATGATCTAATCAAGTGACTTCCTTGACTTCCTTTCTCTAAACCAAGAACTCAGCCAAATTAGAACAAACGATTCTGTCAAAGGAGGAGAATCTCCTTTCTAAACAAAATCTTCTCTCCATCCAAATTTTAATGTCAATCCTTTAATTCTAAAATCCTAGGAACTACAGCCAACACTATGCAAATACATCGTGGAGTTATTTGGTATGTCCTAGATCTGGTACCTTTCAATTCTTATGTACTATCCTAATTTTTAGGTTCAATCTGTATGAAGATGTGCACATCTCTATTATCCCTCTTATAGACCAACACTAATCTAACCACAAAACTTTCTACTTTTGTCACTCCTTTATGCTTTAGATTTTTCTTGCACTTAGACCTCTTATTAATTAAAGAGTTCAGTAAATAGAAAAAATTGTTTTTCAATTGTTATTGGATCACATATTTTTCTTTTATATGCTGAGTACAAAGCAAAATTAGGCACTTTATTATTCAGCCTAACAAATTCAAAGGTGAGTGTGGTGATTACATTCAAAAGGAGAATTGGGCAAGTCAGTCTGATGAATCGTGATTAGAATACAATGCTTTCATTAAAAAATCAGTTTCAAAAAATGGTTTAACTATGTCACAAATAAAGATTTTTAAAACTGTATTGTCATTTAAATATACCTGTCGTGAATAATGGAATTGAAGGATGGAAGTGGGGGAAAAAAATATGTACATGACTTGTTACTAAGGAAAAAAACAGACAAGGAACTTCAACTGTTTGACAGAAATGGAAACTGAAGACATGAGTGAACATAGATCTTTGATGAGGTTAGAGTTGGATTAGTGTGGTTCTCTATTTGGTACAATAAGACCTAACAATTAAAAAAAAAAAAGAAAAAAAAAAGACACTGTTCTACCACCTATTATTTTAGCTAATGTTAAATTACAAATTATTTTATGATTTCTTGTTACAGGAACTAGTTATCATTATTATTGGTTCTATTCTGTGGCAAGCTGGCTGTAATTCTTGTGAATGGTTTCACATTTATTGCCAATGGTCACCAAATCAAGAACCATCTTTTTGGAATTATTTGAACAGTCACATCACAAGACTAAATAAAATCAGTTATTTAAGAGTTTGGTTGTCTTTGTCATTAATCTGAGAATGAGGAGCAGCACTGCCTTATTATACCATAGATAATCTAATATTAAAATTAATCATTAAGTTTCATCTAAATTTTTTTTTACTTGACTAAGCCTGATTGAATACAAAATTATTTTGAAAGGAGTAGTATATTATTGAAACAAAAAGTGTCATTTGATTAATGACCATAATGTGTGAGTGATTTGAAAAAGAAATGAATAAAAAAAAAAATTATTTTATGAATTTAATACAGTTGGGGAGTAGTTAGTGGAAGTAGAAAAGAAAACCTTCAAAAGACATGTTGGAACGTATGACAAGAAGTGTTGAAAGAATAAAAAATATTATGACAAAGGGAAAATTTAAAATTATGATTTCCTAAAAATCAATAAAATAATTGCACCATTACTGATAAGTTACGGAAATTGGGATTTAAATTAACTTAAAATAATGAAAGTTTTTATAGTTTGTTGAAAAGTAAGTGGAAGTTCTGAAACACATTTAATATTTCTTACCATTAAACCTGTCTGGCAAAGCATGTAGTGTACAGTTTGGGCTACATCAGTTGCATGCAAATTATTGTGATAAGGATTACGAAATTTACAATAACCCTCTTCAACTTTTGTTAAAAAGTTTTCTAAGGTTGTTGGCACCATCTGAAATGCAAACAATAATTAATTAAAAAATTAAATTGCTTAAAATACTCATTACTTGTGAGGCTATTTTCACCTTAAACTTATGGAAGAGACCATATCTGTTAAGTAGATCATAACTTAAGTACTTGATTGGCTGACGATTTGTTGCATCATTTAGAGCAAACACATCAAAACTCCATTCATCCAATGTCTAAAAATGACAGTAAATATGTAATAACCTATGATTATTAAATTTTAGTGATTGTAAAAAATTAAAAAATAGATAATTATAATTAATTTATAATGTTATATACCTGATAGTTTAATATTTATATTCATGTTTGAAAAAATTGTATTAAAATTTGAAATAAGGAAAATAAGAATTTTAAAACTGCCTTCAAACAGATGAACTAAGTTAAAATTGTAATGGAAAAGCATTATAGACCTGGATTCCAAGTAAGGCTTTTATTATACTCTAAGACATGTAGATAAAACATTATAAATTAAATGAAGTTATTTTACCTTTTAAAGTAAATAATCTTTAAAGTATTTAATAACATACTTATGTAATTATAAAACAGAAGAGCATTCAATAAATACAGTTTGAAAACTAATATAGTATTATTATTTTGCTAACCTTTTATATTCGTATAAGTTTCTTATGAATTTAAAAGAATTTTAAAATTTTAAAAATTAACATTACCTAGACTTAAAATAATTAAGGCTTACCTATTCTATAAATTAAGAGATAATTTTTATACTTATTTTCATTGAGAAAATTTTTTCATTCGGAATGAGATGAAAAGCTGTATTGATTAAATCTAAATAATTCATAATAGCAAAAAAGTGTTGCCCACCAAGGGAACTAGTTATTCAAATATTGTTCTACTGTGAATAATATTACAATAAAACCTCTACTGACAAAAATTGGTTACATAAATACTTAAATTTTTTTATTAATTTTGTTCAATATTTTTTTAAAATACACACACAAATTTATATATATATATATATATATATATATATATATATATATATATATATATATATATATATATATATATATATATATATATATGGCTATACAATTAGAGTTCTAAAAATATAATGTGTGTTAATAAAACAAAAAAAATTTAATTCAAACATTACGGACCCATCGTAATAAACATGTTAAATAAATTTTTTAATTAATTTTATTTTTTAAAGAATTCCTAATGGACAAAAACCAAACAGGCAAAATAATGGACCAATCCACCTGAACCAGGAATGTTCATTGTGAAGAGATTTTACTGTATTAGATAAAGTAGTCTCAGCTGACTTATTATCTTTACTTTAAATTATGATAAATTTCTATTTAATGATAATGAACACTATTTATAATTGCTATTTATCTAGAGTGTGGACCTGCAAAAAATGTAAATTAATTTAATAATAGAACAAATGTTGAACAATTAGTAGAATTCAAATATCAGGAATATTAAACAGCTATGGATAAAAACAAGCCGAATTATTCAAAGCGTGTGGAGAAGCTGGAGTATCTAAAATTCATCTATTAGTAACAATGATTTGGGAAAAAATACCAGAAGAATGGAAAGAATCTATGCTTATTCCGATTCATAAAAAGGGTCTAAGAACAGAGTGTAGCAACTATCGTGATATTTCCGACGTGTAATAAAATATTTACATCAATTCTAACGAACCGGATTACTGATTACGCGGAGGAAATAATTGGAGACTATCAATGTGGTTTTAGACGGAATCGTTCAACTATCGATCAAATATTTTCCCTTCGTCAAATTTTAAAGAAAAAATTAGAATTTAAGGGCGTAGTACATCAGCTCTATGTTGATTTCCAAAACGCCTACGATTCGATTAACCGCCAGAAACTGTTCGATATTTTGATCGAACTGGGGATACCTAAGAAATTGGTTAATCTAGAAAAGATGTGCACGTCCGAAACATTTAATAAAGTCCGAATCGGGACTTTTTACTCCGAAAAGTTTGAGGTACGTTCGGATTTAAAACAGGGAGATTCTCTTTCTCCGGTATTATTTAACTTAGCGCTAGAATACGTCATTAGGAAGGTAATGCTTACGGGAAAAGGATTAGAGATGGGTGGTAAATGTCCGGTTCTTAGTTCTGCTGATGATTTGGTACTTTTGGATGAAAACGAGGAAACTATAAAACTAAACGCTACTACGCTCATGGAAACCGGTAACGAAATTGGTTTAGTAATTAATACCGATAAAACAAAATATACGATTAGTAGCAGAAACGGTGAACATTTTAGTAATGTAGACATTTCCGGAATAAAGTTTGAACACATTGAGCAATTCAAATATCTAGGGTCTATTATATCGAGGAAAAATGAAATTCAAGAAGATATAAAGGCTAGGTTAAAAGCCGGTAATGCTTGTTATTTCTCGGTCGCAAAATTACTCAGTTCGCGCTTACTCTCCAAAAATTAAAAAATTAGGATATACAAAACTATTATACTACCAACAGTTCTCTACCTTTAGAGACCTATTTGGACGTACGGAGTTGAGCTTTGGGGCTCTACTAAACCATCCAATTCATCTAGTATACAATCCTTACAATCCAAAATTCTTCGAAAAATCCTAAATGCCCCTTACTCTGTTACCAATAAACTTATCCATAAAGACCTTAATGTTCCATGAATGAATTAGCCCAAACCAGATACCTATCCTTTCATAGTAAGCTCCATAACCATTCAAATCCATTAGTTTCTCAACTTGCTTCCCACTCCATTCCCGATAATCCTCCGAGGCGTCTGAAAAGAAGATGGCCCAGAGATCTAATGTAGAATTTTTATTGAAGTGCTACTGATGAGTAGTTCTTTTCAAGTTTTTTCATGTCATTGTAATCGTTATCAGCTCATTTACTTGATGTACATATTTGTATAGTTGTAAATTTCAATAAATTTATATATATATATATATATATATATATAAAGATTCAAGAAAAAGTTTTTGTATAAAATATTGCAGATAAGTTATTATCTTGTATGAGAAAAGTGAGAAGTCAAAGGAGGTATTGATTGTTTTCATGGGGGCATAGAATATGGATGTGTTAAGTAGCAGAATATAAATATAAGCAGAAAGTCGGGGAGGCATTTTATATCTACTTAATTCGAAAATGACTTTATGTGACATGTAATGCTCAAGTGTATGTGTAGTCATTACTTAAGTCCTTTTTGGTAGTTATTATAATGTTTATCCTAAGCTTTGTTAATTCAGGACATATTTAAAAAAAATAAATAAATAAATAAATAACATAGATCATGCAAATTTTAAAGTGAAATATGTAAAATTACCTTAAGAACTTTCACAACATTAGGTGGAAACTGCATAAGAGCTGAACTGGTTACTCTGCGGTAGATTCTATCGACGAATATTCCAGCCCGGATAGCATGGGCAACTGACTTAAACTTCGGCTTTTCTTCACTGCGCCTCTTTGTAGGACCAACCTGACGGGTAAAGGTCGCTGTTAGCCATTCTCTAACTTCGGGAGGAACTGCATCTGGCTGAACCTCTGACAGCTCGTCATCATCATCTGCCAGCCTCCTGTTACAGAATATTCTAATCAATACAAAATTAAAGTTGATTCTATGCATCTTAAATCATACCTCTCTAATGCAGGTTCATCACTGTCTTGGTCATATATGTCACTGATATGATCATATATAAAAACAATGCAAAATAAATTTAAAAAAAAAAAAAATGCTTTTTAAACTATATTATTTTTTTCTTTATTTTTTTTCTAAAAAATAAAATTGAAATTTTTGAATTTCTTAATTGTGAATACTCACATATAAGATCCCAGGTTTACTGAACTCTGGCCATCATAATAAATGAAGAAAATAAACAAATCAATGAAATACATAAACTAATAAACATAAAGAAATCAGACATAAAACACATATATCAAAAATAAAAATATATATTTTGACTAAATTGTGTAGTGACTCTTCATGCAATTATGCATACTTATTACATTCATGCAAATAAGAAAACAAGTAGATTAAAGGATGACACAATGATCCTGACTATTTAGAATCATACTATACTATTGAATAGTAATTATAAAGGCTATTTATTGTTCAGTATTACATTCAAATACTAAAGAATACCTAAATAGTTTTGAAATCTTTAGATGGATGATTACCAAAAATATATTTATGTTAATTTTTTTGGCCCTCAAATCCTGAAAAAAATGCCAGCCAAAGAAATATTTGCATTTTATTTATATATATATATATCATTTTTGTTTAATTAATAGTTGTAATAAGGAAAATGAAATAAGATAATGTTTAAATAATTAATAATTTGTTTCATTTCTGAAAGAAAACGTTCAGCTTGTAATAGTCAGATTACTGATTATTTGATGAGTCCATTCACTATTATTATGAACGGAAATATAAATGAACATTGAATCTTCTATATTAAATTTATTCCTCCAGAATTGTTTTATAGAATCTTAACAACATTCCTAGAAAAAACTCCTATTTCAGTTTATAGGAATATCTACAATAGAGTTACAATTTTCAAATATAATATTGGTTGAAAAAAAATAAAATAAAATAAAAAGCAGGTTAGAAAATATTAGATTATTTTATTAGTCATTCAAATATTATGCCACTATCATTAAATTTTATATTGAAAGTGATATTTTGCAAACAATAATCTCCAAATGTTTAATTTTATTGTTATTTTTCTAAAATTTTGCATGACAAAATAACAATCAAAAATTATTTAGAAATGTAAATTAAGGTATTTTGTACAAAAGATTCTTATATATTTTTAAATCATACACTATTATAATTTGTAGAAATAACAAAATAAACAGTGTGCTTTTCTTTCAAGCAATTCTGTGCTGGTTTGAAACTATAATTTTTTTATAATATCTCTTTTTAAATTTAAAGTACCATTTGGGATTACTTAATTTTTTTGTTATATTATTTTTATGACTATAATATATATGTTGATTTGTTGTAGTGAAAATATTCCAAAGTATTGGATATAAATAGTCAAATTTCATATATTGGTATAAAAATTGTAACATGAGACAATTCCCTGTTTCATTAAATGTTTTTAAGGTAATCATTGCATGCTTTTAGCAAAAAAAAAAAAAAAAAAAAAAAAAAAAAAAAATTGAAGAGGTCAGTGTTTACCCTCAAATAACTTATATAAACTCTATGCCATGGAGATCTAATGGTAAAGTGCTATGAGAGTGAATCAATTAAGATTCATAAAGACTGATTGTAAGTAGGTTTCAATAATTTAATAGTTGTGTTTTTGAGTCCTAATTTGTTTGGATAGGTCCAAGACAAGTGGGTTGACAAAGAAACAAAGTAAACAACAAAACATGCAGAGCAAGGAGCAATATTTAATGTTTCGCCAATAAACAAATGGACATCGCTTCTAAAAAAACATTTTTAATAAATCTTATAGATATTAAAATGATTTCTAACAAAACTTTTTGATTTTGATTTTATACTGTAATTCTTTTATAAAAATGATAGATTAAAATAATGTCATGACTAAGTTTCATGGAATAAATTGCACCATCTGGGCAAACTTATCATTTTATATTTGTTTATTTATAAAAGCATATCAATATTTATTTATCTTTCACCAGTATATTTAGCAGCTATAAGTTGTATTTAGACTGTTGCTATTATTTGAACCTAGCCTGACCATAAGATGAGACACACTTTTTTTTTTACATATCGATATCATGTATATCACTGCTGCCAATAAAACAATTTCTCTATTTATTTCATTTCTTATTGTACATTTTCCCTGGAAAATGTATATTTTTGGGTACGATTCGAGTAGCGATTGCACCTTTATATACTATGGTGTGGCCATGCCTTAGCATGTATGTATGTAGCTGCACCTTGTCCTCCATGGCAGCTGCAGTCGAGACATACTGGCACATGTTTAGTCATTTTATAGTAGTTTGATCATTGCAAAACAATTGGTGTTTCAACAAAATTCCAGATTCAGCTCCTATCTGTTGTTTTTGTTTCCTTTACTTATTAACAAAATTTTTTTACAAGCTGATCTGAACTTCTTCTCCTTCATTCTTCTCTTGAATGGCCAAGTAAGGTTTTACACTAAGGAATTTAGTGATTCTCCTGGTATCTACAGAGCTTTCTTTGCATCTCAGTAGAGAGGACCAAGTCTTATTTGGAGAACAAGACACTAAAGACCATAGAAGTTGATTGTCCAAAAACAATCAACTTACCCTTGTTTGGCATCCTGCTTACCTTATTTGCACTTGCAGAGTGGACTGGAGCCAATATTCTTCCTTAACAGGGGGCTCTGAGCCTACAGTGCCCTTTTCGTAAGCGAAATATGATTGTCTGATCATGATGGATGAACTTATAGTCAGGCTAGGTAAGTTGATTTTGTCTGATGACTTACTGAGATAAGCTACTTCGCCTATTCCCTTGATCTCACACTCTATATTTATGAAATCCATTTATTATTTATCACACTGTTTTCTTTTTTCTATTACTTACTATAAAAAGTTTAATTTTTATATACAAATCTGTATATAAATCAATGAATTATTATTTTTTAAATATTCCACTAAACTTAATCATTTTGACACAATTTCAACAATATCATCTCAAACCTATAATCTGTTTATTATTAAAATAAATATTTTTATGAAGAAACAATTGATTTCTCATTTGTTTGTTATTAAAGTGTATATTAAGAAGATACAAAGTCCACTTGTCTATTTAACATGCTCTAAAAATTTGTGGAATATGGAAAACAACAATTATATGCTCAACACGAAATAGTTTCACACTAAAGAAAGGACTCAAAGGTATGATGGGTTCTTTGAGAAGTAGTACATAACGTGCAGATGCTGTTGCTGCAAAACAAACAGTTACAGTAGTTAAAGAGAAGGTAAAGTATAAAACTGATGAAGAGAGTTAAGACAAAGTGATAGATACAGAGAAAAGAAATAAAGGTCAGAAAAAGTGATGACGGTTAAAGAATCCTACCTCCTCATAAGCACACTATTCCACGATATCTTTATTAACAGGCATAGGATATAGCGAACATAGTGACATGTAATAACACTTTCACGCCAACAAATGATTCCTTGTCAATCTGTTTCTGACATAATTTGCATTGCTTAAAGGAAATAATATTACTTGCATAGATATTAGAGACACCAACATCACTTTAATATTTTAATAATTTAAAACTGAGGGGAAATCATTAAATTATTAACATATTTTCAATATATGGGATTTAATAAATAATTAAAAACTATAAGAAAAAACAAATATATATTTGTATTGATTAAAAAAATAACAGAAGAATAAACTTCTGTTCATGCTTCAATTATAATAATAATTTTTTATCTTGTTAATTATTATTTAATTATTTATTATTTGATAACAATGATAATAGTAAATAAAAAATGCCCTGAATTTAATTTAATTACTAGAGCAATTATATTTGATTCAGAGTTTCTCAGCATGGAAATAGACATACTAGTTGTGTTATTAGAACCATTAGGAGAACTAGTACGATAAGTGGCACTAGTTGGTCTTCTTTGCAAACTTATGATCTCTTTCTAGAAGTTGCCTAGGTGAAATCCTAGAGAGTAGATAAGTAGATAAGTGAATAGCACTTCCTTAACTTAAATATTAACTAAATCAGGTGGAAATCAAACTCAGACCACTCTAGGATCCTTCTAACATGGTGGACCATCAAAAAATAATAAAATGACTGTAAGAAAAAAATTTATCCAGGATTTTAAAAAAACTATAATGCAATTATGTGGGTCATAGTGTAATGGTGGGGAGGGGAGGGGGGGGTACAAAACATAATAAGTACACAAAAAATAAAGATAAGTACTCCTGGATATGGTTTATATGGTACAAGAAAGCTATAAAAAAAAATTAAAATCTCAATTTTATAAAATCATTATTTTTCCCAACAGTTTTGGTTACTCTATATCAGGTATATGGTTATGATAATGCCAATAACAAATAATATTGTGCCAGGGATAAACAGATTGACATAGGAGGAAGGTACAGTATTGTTTTTGACATATGTTTGTGAAAGGACCTTGAGGCCCAGACCGGTGTCCTCAGCCGCCGCTGCACTCGTGGTTGGTTGGTCGGCTGCTCTTTATTCCTTTCTTTCTCTCTGTCTCCCTTTACTTCTTCCTCCTTCTTCCTCGGCTCCCTAAGGCACAGCCCTCCTTTACTTACAACACATACATAACCTAACACTTGGCCACATAGTGCCGTAACTCCCGAATTAATTTTTTTCCTTACGAATCCCTCCCTACTTTCACTTGATAATTCCCATAATAATAAAAACAATTTTCTTATTTATAGCATAAGTTACAATAGAATAATTACTTAAATTTGTTATTAAACTGGAATAGTTTCATTGATCATTTACTGATCTTCTGGAATGAAGTCTAAAGTAAGGGAATTAATGAAAAATTTATATTAATATTAATAAAGAGCATATTTTTTATACATGACACTCTAACTTTAACGATAAAAATCTTGTAAAACCTGTTAGTCAGTGAACAAGTTCAATCCAATAAGTTTATGTCTTTTTTTTTCATGTAAAAATAAAGGGATAGGGATTGGTTTATTCCTTACAATCCTAAGTATAAACATTAATTAATAACAAGCTGCTAGCTTTTTTTTAGAATAAAAAAAATAGCCTGACTTTTAAAATAAAGTGTTTTAGAAAATATTTACTGTAATTTATAAATAATATAAACTTCACTCAAGATTAATCCAGTAAAAAAAATCCATAATGCAATTTATTAGATTAAAAAAAAAAAAAAAAAAAAAAATTAAAACAAAAACTTCAAAATTTAAAACTTTTATTTTGAGCTCTAATGAAAACCTGCGAGACAGGTCAAAACGTCAGCACCCCATTAAAAAGTTGTTTAACTTGGATGTGTTTTTTCTTACTCTTGACTGCATCTGAGAATATCTTCTTCATAAAAAACAAAAAAAAAAAAAACATAAAATTTATTGAAATATTTTTTTTGAAGGATAAAACAAATTGCTATGTTGCATTAATTATTCATTATATCATTTATTTCTTTGACAACTATCCCTGGAATGATCAGCACACCCATCTGCTTTAGGTATATATTTCAATATTTTTCCTAATCTTTGTATTCTACATTAAAAACTAAATATAATAATTATGTATTAAGGATCTAATTGAGATGAGTGGGATATAAAGTAATGTAAAATGGTCCACTCAGCTGTTTTGTTTATTTATTCTTACTTTCTTATTTGCTTGACTTGTTCAGGCTATTTATTTGTCAAGGCGATTGAACTACAAAAGAACAACCCAGTATTTGAGTAGACTAACTTTAAAATATGGTATAAATTCCAAGCCTCATTTTGCTCACATGCTTATTTATAGTTATTGTACTTGATTTCCCAAAAGTATTTTTTTTTTTTTATTTAATTTTTTAGATAGAGAAATGTAAAGTAAGTCCACACTTATGAGTGCCACATATATTAAATATACACTTCATAGTTAAAATAAAGTTTCACTATCCCTTTCTTTAGATTTACTTTAAGTATTTTCCTAAAATTACTCAATCATAAAAATGATAATACTTTATGATAAAGCTACTAGGAATTGAACAAATAATGTGCAAAAAGTGCCACAAGTTAAAAAATGAACTCAGATGAAAACAACTAATCATGAGGAGTGTATTGAAATATATATTACTCTAGTTTGTTGAGGGTGATATTACTAATGAGAATATTACTTTTAATTTAAATCTCATCTCTTTTTCATAATAAACTCAAGGATAAAAAAAAACAGAACACTTGTTTTTTTTTGCCATATGATTGAGTACATTAACAAATATTAATTTTAAGTATGTTAAAACAAAATTTAATAGATCTACTAATCTACTAAATATTATTGAAATAAGAAAAAAAAAATAAGTCATTATAGCTTTTAGAAAATTTTTTTTTTTGTTAGATATAAACTTATGTTGAAATAATTTCAGTGAAATGAATATTAAGGATAGGTTATTCCAAATAAATGGTTTTAATTTAATTAATTGTTTCTATGCTGTGCAAAATAATAATTTGTATAAAAAACAAAAAATAAATCTAGATTCTTTCTTATTAATACAAGGTTCAAAAGGACATAAATTAATTTTTGTAAATCAATTCTGTTAATGGAATTGAGTTAGAGGGGAAGAAAGGGAAGACAATGAAATTGAAAAATATCTATAAAAATTCACTCACGTAATAATTAGGTTTATAAATTTTCTGAATTGCCACCAAAAGAAAAGTGTATTTCCCTCGATTTATAAAGCTCAAGGGTATATTTACCAACAGCTTTGGCGAAATTATTAATCTTTTGAACAGAAAAGGACAAGCTATTGAAAACTAAGATAAGTAAATTACTAATCAAGGATATAAGAAAAGGCTTGATAAAGAAAAGTAAATACATGGCTCAAATAATCCCAATTATATAGTTAATTTTTTCTTTATTTTTTTTACGATCAGAAGCAGGAAAATCTATTGAGTTTGGTCAGGGTTTTAGCAACCCAGGACAATTTCAAGATATTGAAGGGAATATTCACAAAGTAGAGATAGGAAAAAAATAGGGGACCAGATTACTAATAATTGCTAAGAAAGAATACCATAACCTTAGTGACCAACTTATCACATGAGTGAATTAGGAATAAAAAGAAAAATCTAGGAGCACTTTGATTCATTTGGAAAATAAAAGAGTACTGTTTGTTTTTGTCCTTGAGCCAAATACCATAACATAAAATAAAAGAACAATGTTATAATATTGCAAATAGATTGATAGCATACATGTTCTATCATTTCAAAGTAAATTTGTAATCAGTTTAAGTAATGTATAAGTAATCAAAGAAGCCAATAATTTCATAATTGCCTATAAAGTATGTTGAATAATCTGTTGTTAAGTTCCAATAATAACTAGATTAGAATCCAAATCATATGATGTTTTGATTATCACAATATCATAGGGATTCTAATAACACAAATCTAACTTTTTTAATAATTTATTTCGAATGAGTTATGAAATAGATTCTCAAATTCAATTGACAATCCTGTATAATATTACTGATATTAATGAACTAAAATTTCATAAACTATATATTATTTTCAAGTGAAAGTAAACAATTAATTTAATTTAATCAATTATTAATTTAATTATGAAATATGATTTTTATTTTCAATAAACATTTCCTATATAAAAAAATATTTTTCATCAAGTCCACATACTCCCTTTCATAATCTTTTTATAATTAAATCCATACTTTTATTGACGTAGTGTTTGATAACTGTTATAGAATAAGAATAAAGTATAGAAAAGAGAGGAAATTTAGAAACACACTTACAAACGTGCTTTCATATTCACTAAATAGTGTGTAACACACATTTAGAAAAAAAGTATTTGCATTCAAATACAAAACATCACATTCACTCAACAAAATATAATATTTTACATGGTTTACCAATATCCTTTCTTTTACCTTGAACTGCTCATAGCAATTAATTATTTAAGGTGCTTACACACATAAGAAAGAAAGTGCAGCTTACACTCATTCAGAGGAAGAAAATATCAAGAGTTAATGTTACCAAATAACAATATTAAAAACTCGTTACATTGAAGAATTAATCAATAAAGCAACATATTTACTTTTTTGATTTGGTTTTTACTTAATTAAGTAATGAAGAATTGATTGAAATTTAGATAAAAGATGATTTCCTATCTTCAATATTGAAAAAAAAAAGAAAAAAAAAAGAAGATGTCTTGAACGCTTTAGTTTGGTTTGGTTATTGGTTATTTCATAAGGTGTCATAAATTAAATAATAAAAATACAAGGAATAGCCTAAATAAGTAGTGTTTGTAGTTATATTGATGTATTACAGAGAAGTTCTTAATACGCTTCTTAGTGTTAGGGAGGTGATGGCCTCATTGACTTGCTCTCCTGGTCACAATCAGCCACTGATCTTCCACAACTTTTTTCTGAAATATGGGCTAACCATTTCCATAAATTACTCTTTTACGTGAACATGAATCCTGAACCACCTAGAGGAAATTTTTGAAATCATTTTTGCAAAATGAACAAGATCATGAACACCAAATGTAAAGGAAGAGATTGCCAAAATAATACAATACTTCAACAACAAAGCAACAGGCATTGAGCAGCTACAAGGAGAGTTATTCAAGTCTAGTGGTGATGCAATCACTAATGAAATGTACATTCTAATTTATAACATTTGGTTGGCAGAAAAGATTCCTGAAGAATATAATAACGCACTGTTATGTATATTATAAAAAAAAGGTGTCAGATTAGTGGGCAGCAATTGTAGAGGTATTGCTCTACTTTGTGCCATGTATAAAGTATTAACAGAAATGATAAAAAAAGGATGATTGAAAAAGATTGATTGGATAGTTCCAAAGTTTTTCCGGCCAGACATGTCTGCAATACTACAGACAATATCTTTACATAGACGATAATGCTGAAAAATCTTACAAATTTAATATTGATCTGCATCACCTATTTGTGGATTTCAATGAGGCTCATGATAGGATGGATAGATAAAAAAGCAATGCTCGCACCTGGCAATAGATAGCAGGAAAGAATGGTCTTCCAAATGATAATGTATCGACCAATAAAGGACACTGGCAATCTAGATAAAATCATGAGCTGATAGAGATGTATGGTGAACCAGATGCAGTAGTTTTCATCAAAATGGCAAGAAAACGATGGCTTGGACTTACGGAATGAATGCCTAAGGATTGCTTACCAGGAAGGCTGCTACACCTATTGCCGAAGAGAAAGGAAACTCAAGGAAGACACTTTCAAAGATGGCTTGGGTGGACAAGGTTAATCTCAAATGTCTGAGCCTTACATGGGCAATTTAGCCAGTGTATAGATCACAGAAAAATTCTTAACATAAGATCTATTTAACACACAATAATTAGAGGTTTATTTATTGTTTAAAGTTTTGTTTTCTTTTTCTTCTCAGGTAAATAGCTTTAATTTTCTTATATAAAATGCAAATATTTTTCAAGTTTTCAAACTTAATTTTTTTTTCTTGTCATGTATGTATGGTGTATCAAAATAAAATAAAAAAGATGTTCTAGTTTCCTTTATTATACAAAAAAAAAAAAAAAAAAAAAAATCTTTTTAGAATCTAGTTGTTAAAAAGATACGCTATTCAGGCAGAGGTATAGTACATACAGAGTTTGATGGATGTATACACTGGCTGGTTACTTTTTTCGGTTGTTTTTCAGTGCTGAGAGCTATTATTAACTTTTACTAACTCAATATTTTAAGCTCTATTTAGTGGCCCTGGATTCCATGATTATTTTGTTAAAACATATATGGGGCAATAAAGTGGTATTGAAGGCCTAGTTTGTTGGTTAAGAATTATTTTAGAAATCTGTCAAGTTGTATGTAGATTATTTGTTATATTTTTTCTGATATACTTATGAAAGCACTTCTTTTTTTGCTGTGGTGAAGAGTAAGTAAAGCTAATTAATTTTAATACAAAAAGAAAAGAAAACTTATAATTTCCCAAGGTAACGAGTTTTGAAATAGAAATAGAAATGTGAAATTGACTGTAATTTACATAATATTGCATGACAAATTCCAGAAGAATACAGAAAAGTTACAGTTATCACCACTAATTATTCAATTTATGTCCAATCAATTCATGGATATATAAAAAATGTTGATTGTGATTTTGTAAAACTGCTTCAATACATAATTTAATTTAATAAAAAATGAATATAGATGAAATGATTTAAAATTTATTTAATCTATAAAATTTTTATTTGCACCTGCAATACAATTACAAGTTATTAAATATGAAACTCAATGTTTGGTTCCATAGAAATCCTATCTATTCTCTGTGTTATACTCAATGGACACAAGTAAATGCATAACGGAAAAGTATACTAAACTCTATACAAACTAAAATGAATGCAATTATACACCAGATGTGGATAGACATAGAGAATAATTCTCGTTATTTGTAATAAAGTAATTAAGAATAGAATTAAATTCTCGTAATGAGGTAGGAAGAACGAGTAAGAAGGTGAATGACAAAGAAGAGAGAACCATTTCTAGATGGAAGGTGTTAGTTAACTTTAGGGGACCAAGTCTAACCAGGACTATAGGCAGACCATATCTCTATATATAGCACTGCTGACATGTACAACAGTCAATGTATTGTTCATAGCAATGTTTCATTTATCCTGCCTTCAATATATGCTACTGATGTATTATTATTCACGGGTTATCTTAACATTTGCCATTTTATTTTTTTCATAAATCTTTAGTACCTCTCTTGTTTGGATATTTATAAAATATTCCTTTATTATTTTTTTTATTTGTATTCTATTTATTTATTTTTTTTTTTTATATCGCTGTTTATTTGTTATTTTGAATAGTACAATTCCTGCTCTACAAAAAATACGCACAGGGCCACTGAGAGTAAAGGGCAGAGGGGGGGGGGGGGGTAAAAATCTCTGAGGCTCTTTGGGTGACCTGTGTTAGGGTGACCTGTTACAAATATTACCTTATATAAATGATTCTATGGCGATTTATCGTATTAGGAAATTAATCAAATGTTGTTGTTTATTAATAAAAAAAGAAATTTAAAGTATTTTTTGGATTTTCTTTGGAGGGGAGGGGAAGATTAGGGGGCCCGGGTATATTTGCCCCAGGGCCAGGGTCGGTTCTAGTCGGCCCTGCATACACACTATCAGTTAACACTAATCAATTTTCTTTAAGATCATGTGTACCTTATAATTCTTATGAATAACCTCAGATTCGCGGTAAGAACCATCCCTCAAGTTTTTAAGGTTTAGGCCAGTCGGATACCAAAAAAAAACAACAAAAAAGAAGTGTGTTGCATAAAAAAGGCCTAGTTCTGATTTTTGTTATGATGTTAGGAATAGTGTAAAACCTGGTTGAGACCTTCGAAAGATTTGTACAATCTGCATAGTGGTCGAAAACTTATGATTTTTTCGGATTTTAAGAAAAATATCAAAAACCTAGAAAATTGTGTACCGAACAGAAAAACCTTTCTGTTTTCTCTTTTAAATTAGACAAAAGCTGTTCTTATTTAAACTCAGTTATGAACCCACCTAATCCTCAGATATCTCTTAGTCAGCATTCTCAGAGATCTAGTATATATATTCCTCAGATCTAGGAGAGAACAATCAGTTCAGTCATAGCCTTTGTACATAGTTGTTTTCAGTTTAAGATCTATTTGTAAGTTTGCTTTAAATAAAGTTTTTAAAAAGTGAATTAGTGGTTCCAGTTATTTATTTGGCGCCCAAATAGGGACTGGTGCACTTCAAGTTAGAAGAGAAGAAGGTTGGCAAAGATATTCAAGAAAATCTGACGAAATAGACCTATTGGTCAACAGGATTTGGGATACTCGCCTACCACTCTGAAGAACTGGTCAAGAAGGTCCGATGAAATATTGAACAGGATCTGGAGCAGCTCACTTATAGATGTATTTCAATACTTCAGCGCCAGTCAAGAAAAATATTAAATACTGGACTTCACAATAAATCACTTCGTTATTTTAAGGTAAATATTTTATTGTAAACAATTGTTATTGTAAACATTTATTATTGTAAACATTTTTATTATTATTAACATTTAAAACATTTAATTTTTATGCAAAAAATTATTGTAAGGGTAAATCAAAGAAGATATTAAATAAAAATAGGTTTGAGTTAGAAAATATTGAAGAGGAAATTAACAAAATGACTACCAAAATAATGAAAAAAGAATGTTACGATCACCTACCACATTATGACGGTGACCAGTCACAACTCGTATTTTTATCAAAGCAATTGAGCTTATTTATAATGCCAATTGCAACGAAAACATACTAAATAGGGAGGAAAATGAACAATTGCTATTACAGAAAGCTTTGTTTCGATTAGAAGGTATGGCAAGACATCTATGCATGTACGAAAATTTTATGACCGTGAACGAACTCAAAACTAGATTAATAAATCAGTTTAGAGACAGTAGGACAACGTACCTACAATACGAAGCATCACAAATTTCTATTAATCGGAATGAACACCCGATTGACTATATAAACCGGGTGATCCCCTATGAAATACTAATAAAAAATAGAATATTAGTTGATATATCCATCGAAAATAAACCACAGGAAACCACCACACAAATGAGAATATTAGTCGATCACGTGATCAGGAATTCACATCCTAGATTAAAAGACACCCTGAATCACATTACTATTCGAGAACTTTCAGACATGAAAAATATTCAGTACAACGAATGCAGAATAATCATGGAAGATTTATACCCCTAAGGTCACTTACTACTACCAGTCCCACCATTATAAACAAAACAAACCCCAAAATAAACCCGAAAAATATCAAAACCCATCAAATAATAATTACAATCATCCTCATTACAATTAAGCCCGCCAATATCATCAACCACAAAACGATTACCACCAAAGATCTGTTCAACAGAGATATAATAGAAACTATAACCCTTAAAATTACTACAAAGACCAACAGCCATATAGAGGCCATAGTAACCAAAGCATTAGAAACTAAAATTAATATTACAAAAGATATAAAAGAAATTAAATTTAATAAATTAAAAAAAAAAATATGAAATGAAATAATGAAAATTGATGGAAATGAATTGAATATAATTTACAATAAAAATGAATTATATCAGTTAGTAAGACATGATCACATAGAAAAGAATACTAAAGTAAAATTATTTGATATTTTGAGGTAATATCCAGAAATTGTTTAGTCGGAAAACGAAAAGTTAAAGCCGGCAAACATTTTGAAACATAAAATTAGATTGAAGACGGATAAACCAATTTATACCAGAAATTACAGACACCCACAATATTTTAAGGAAAAGGTCGACGAAGAAATCAATAAATTGTTAAAAAATGGTATTATCAGAGAGAGCAATTCCCCTTACAACAGCCCAGTTTGGATAGTCCCAAAAAAAAAAAGATGCATCAGGTAAAAAGAAAATTAGAATGGTGATTGATTATAGGAAACTAAACGCTGAAACAATACCAGATAGATTCCCTCTACCTAATATTGAAGATTTATTGAATAAACTGCATGGATCAAAATATTTTACAACAATTGATTTAACTTCAGGATTCCACCAGATTGAGATGTCGAGCGAGACCATTGAGAAAACTGCATTCTCGTCAGACACAGTTCATTATGAGTTTCTAAGAATGCCCATCGGGCTGAGCATTGCACCTCCTACATTCCAGCGTGCAATGAACTCAATGCTATCTAACACCGACAACACGCTCGTCTATATGGATGATATAATTATTTATTCTAAAACTCCCGAAGATCACCTGAAACATATTGAAACCATATTAAGAAAACTAAAAGAACATTCACTATCTATTCAACTTGATAAGACAGAATTTATAAAGACTGAATTATCATTTTTAGGGCACAGATTAACAAAAGATGGAATTAAAACCGCTAGAAAAAAAAAATTAATACGATAGAAAAATTTCCTTTGCCAAAAACCATTAAAAAAATTATAAAATTCCTGGGAATGTCAGGGTATTACAGAAAATTTATAAAAAATTATGCTCAGATAGCAAAACCTTTAACTAATCAGCTACGAGACGAGAGTAATATTGACCCTACCAAATACAAAAAAGCTTTTGAACAACTTAAATTACATTTAATAAATGCCCCGATACTTCAATACCCAGATTTTAACTCCCCCATGTTACTAACGACAGATGCTAGTAATACAGCACTGGGAGCAGTACTTTCCCAAATTTCAGAAGGGAGGGATCACCCTTTAGCGTTCGCCTCTCAAACTCTTTCCGCAACTGTACAAAGATATTCCACTATAGAAAAGGAACTCCTTGCCATTGTGTACGCTTGCAAACATTTCAAGCCATATTTATACGGTCAAAAATTTACAATAATCACAGATCATAAACCATTACAGTGGTTGTTTACGATGAAAAATAATAATACAAGAATCATGAAATGGATATTTTTATTAAGTGAATTTAAGTTTGACATAAAACATACTGACGGAAAAACCAATCTTGTAGCCGATGCTCTAAGTAGAATTAATATAGAAAATGAATATGAATTAAATGTAATTGATGAAATGGATATAGATCCAGATGAAGAACTGGACAAAATTTTACAAGAAACAAGTAATTTAGAATTGCCACCAATACCCCCAGAAGACTATGATGAAATTTTGCAAGAATTGCCTCCCCCTCAAAATGAACAATTGAGTATAGTTCCAACCCAACATTCTCAAGATTCAAGCAATGAACAAATTCTTATAGTACCAGAAGATAGAGCAATAAATGTTGAAAAATTCCAAATTTTAATTAAAAGGGGTTCAGCCAAACCTATTATTACTAAACCGTTCAGTAAGACAAGAATGTATTTAATTAGAATATTAAATATTAATATTTAATATTCATAATATAAATATTAATATTAATATTAAGGGCATTTAATATTAATAATATTAGAATCAGGCTGTAACTAAGAGTTTGCTCCATATAAGTGGTGCTCATAATATAAATGTAGGAGTTGGAATCTACAGGCACCTCTCTGTGATTCAAAAGCTGTCAATGCACTCACTAAAGCTTCATTCCTCATACAGTGATCCACAGTGTTATAGCCGATATTTGGCTCAAAGGATGACTGAAACTGTAATATTGAAATATTTAGAAAAATGGACAATCTTGAAGATCTATGTCTCGAGATCTATTGGAGTTTTATAATTGCGTCTCCAAGATTCTTGATTTACCATTAGATCTGGTCAGAAGTAATACTCGCAGGTTGACTAACGCTTTCCAACTAAAATATTGTTCTAGGTTTCACACTATTCTAATTTATCCTAACATCATCCTATAAAATTAGAGCTATGTCTTCTTTTCCGAACTAGGATGTCCACACAGTATGTAACCAGTCTACAGAAATAAGAAATTATTTATTTCTAAGGCACTGTTAAAAATAATAAAAAGATTAGTGTCTGATTAATTTATCTACATATTTTTCTTGAAGTAATATTATTAACATTTTACAAAATCACAACCTGTCTTAAAATATTGGAATATTGGTCCTCATGATACCACATATCAAAGATGAAACATTATTACCAACAACTAAGCTCTTGTCGAGGTAATGTAGTTTTGGAACAATTCCAAGATAGCTGATATGTCTTGAAAAAGTATAAGCGTTGACAATAATTTATAAATTTTAGCATGTATACAAATTCACTTTCTACACTTATAATTGTTATGAAGAACTTACTTAGTTTCGTCAATATAAACAGTTTCAAGTACTTTAACAGCAAACATAAGATTCTTGCTTAATAAATCGGCGGAAATTTCACCGTGTTGTAACTGTCGCAATAAAGCGCGTAACCTGAAACAATAAAATAAATATATTAATTAGAGTGTATAAAAAAAAAAAAAAAAAAAAAAAAAAAAAAAATAGAAAACCAACAGTAATCATAACTAATATTATCATTGCTATATTATCACAGTTTTCCATCATTATATATATATATATATATATATATATATATATATATATATATATATATATATTTATTTTTGAAGAGAAAAGATTTGACCCGGTCGGGATTCGAACCCGAGTTTCCACCTCTCTAGCGTGGCGCCTTATCCAACTAGGCCACCGGGGTCGTATCCGAACCAGGCAAATCTTCTCTCTTCAGTGATCCATAACCCCCGGGCACTCGCAAATCGCGATGTGATTCCGGGGATGAATGTTCATATTGAACATTACATTTAACTTGGATCTATTGACAATCCGTCACCGGTATATATATATGTAATTTTTCTTGATATAAATCAATATTATTAAATATATTATTTTATTTTTGAAGAGAAAAGATTTGACCCGGTCGGGATTCGAACCCGAGTTTCCACCTCTCTAGCGTGGCGCCTTATCCAACTAGGCCACCGGGGTCGTATCCGAACCAGGCAAATCTTCTCTCTTCAGTGATCCATAACCCCCGGGCACTCGCAAATCGCGATGTGATTCCGGGGATGAATGTTCATATTGAACATTACATTTAACTTGGATCTATTGACAATCCGTCACCGGTATATATATATGTAATTTTTCTTGATATAAATCAATATTATTAAATATATTATTTTATTTTTGAAGAGAAAAGATTTGACCCGGTCGGGATTCGAGCCCGAGTTTCCACCTCTCTAGCGTGGCGCCTTATCCAACTAGGCCACCGGGGTCGTATCCGAACCAGGCAAATCTTCTCTCTTCAGTGATCCATAACCCCTGGGCACTCGCAAATCGCGATGTGATTCCGGGGATGAATGTTCATATTGAACATTACATTTAACTTGGATCTATTGACAATCCGTCACCGGTATATATATATATATATATATATGTAATTTTTCTTGATATAAATCAATATTATTAAATATATTATTTTATTTTTGAAGAGAAAAGATTTGACCCGGTCGGGATTCGAACCCGAGTTTCCACCTCCCTAGCGTGGCGCCTTATCCAACTAGGCCACCGGGGTCGTATCCGAACCAGGCAAATCTTCTCTCTTCAGTGATCCATAACCCCCGGGCACTCGCAAATCGCGATGTGATTCCGGGGATGAATGTTCATATTGAACATTACATTTAACTTGGATCTATTGACAATCCGTCACCGGTATATATATATATATATATATATATATATATGTAATTTTTCTTGATATAAATCAATATTATTAAATATATTATTTTATTTTTGAAGAGAAAAGATTTGACCCGGTCGGGATTCGAACCCGAGTTTCCACCTCTCTAGCGTGGCGCCTTATCCAACTAGGCCACCGGGGTCGTATCCGAACCAGGCAAATCTTCTCTCTTCAGTGATCCATAACCCCCGGGCACTCGCAAATCGCGATGTGATTCCGGGGATGAATGTTCATATTGAACATTACATTTAACTTGGATCTATTGACAATCCGTCACCGGTATATATATATGTAATTTTTCTTGATATAAATCAATATTATTAAATATATTATTTTATTTTTGAAGAGAAAAGATTTGACCCGGTCGGGATTCGAACCCGAGTTTCCACCTCCCTAGCGTGGCGCCTTATCCAACTAGGCCACCGGGGTCGTATCCGAACCAGGCAAATCTTCTCTCTTCAGTGATCCATAACCCCCGGGCACTCGCAAATCGCGATGTGATTCCGGGGATGAATGTTCATATTGAACATTACATTTAACTTGGATCTATTGACAATCCGTCACCGGTATATATATATGTAATTTTTCTTGATATAAATCAATATTATTAAATATATTATTTTATTTTTGAAGAGAAAAGATTTGACCCGGTCGGGATTCGAACCCGAGTTTCCACCTCTCTAGCGTGGCGCCTTATCCAACTAGGCCACCGGGGTCGTATCCGAACCAGGCAAATCTTCTCTCTTCAGTGATCCATAACCCCATTCATCCCCGGAATCACATCGCGATTTGCGAGTGCCCGGGGGTTATGGATCACTGAAGAGAGAAGATTTGCCTGGTTCGGATACGACCCCGGTGGCCTAGTTGGATAAGGCGCCACGCTAGAGAGGTGGAAACTCGGGTTCGAATCCCGACCGGGTCAAATCTTTTCTCTTCAAAAATAAAATAATATATTTAATAATATTGATTTATATCAAGAAAAATTACATATATATATACCGGTGACGGATTGTCAATAGATCCAAGTTAAATGTAATGTTCAATATGAACATTCATCCCCGGAATCACATCGCGATTTGCGAGTGCCCGGGGGTTATGGATCACTGAAGAGAGAAGATTTGCCTGGTTCGGATACGACCCCGGAGGCCTAGTTGGATAAGGCGCCACGCTAGAGAGGTGGAAACTCGGGTTCGAATCCCGACCGGGTCAAATCTTTTCTCTTCAAAAATAAAATAATATATTTAATAATATTGATTTATATCAAGAAAAATTACACACACATATATATATATATATATATATATATATATATATATATATATATATATATATATATATATATATATATTTCAATGATTCTTATTCAAAATTAATTGTTTGTATATTTGTGTTAGATTTCAATATCCTTTTTTTTTTTTTTTTTTTTTTTTTTGGTTGGTAAATGGAAGTATGGGATTTACTCCTTTTCTTCTACTGTCAAACGAACATTTTCCTCAAACCTTCTTGTGATGTTGGATTTTTATTGAGTACTTTTTTCTATGAAAAGTTTATCTTAATTTTTTTGTTGTTTTTTCCATGTTTTTATTGATATTTACAACTGTATAATACATATACACGAAGTAAATGAACAAGGTAACATGACAATAACTTGTAAAACAACTGCACATTGGTGGCACTTTAATAAAAGTTCAATATTAGAAGATTTCGAAGCCATCTTCTTTTCAGACACCTCGGAGGGTTATCGGGAACATATTACAAAGCAAGTTGAGATACTAGTGGATTTGTGTCGTTATGGAGTTCACGATGAAAGTATAGATATCTGGTTTGGGCTAAATCCGCAACATATGGAACATTGAGGTCTTTATAGATAAGTTTATTTGTGACAAAGTAAGGAGGATTTAGAAATTTTTCGAAGGATTTTGGATTGTAAGGATTGTATATGAGAAGAATTAGGAGGTTTAGTTTAGCCCCAAAACTCAATTCCATATGTCTAAACAGGTCTGATCACGGTCATGTAAATGAACCTTTTGTAGTAAATCGGAAGGTTTGATCGTTTGTCTAGTAAATGTTGAAGAAGTGAAAATGGCTTGTATGGAGATTCCAAGTAAAACGTTAGTTCAGTTGGAGCCCTAGATAGCGGATCTGTTCAATAGGGATCAGTGGAATATTATTAAAGGATGCTGTAGGACAGTTAGTTGTAGGTTTAGACGAAGGATACAGGTGATTTATCTTAATTGTAAATTTCCTAAATACCTATGGAATTAAAGGTGGCGGGCACGCATTCTCGGAGACCACAAGAGAAGAATGCTACAAGCGATTCAAGACATTTGAGAAACCGATTAATAGAATAGGTTTTGTAATGATAGAAAAGAGAACGCCACAGCATATCAATAAAAACAGCATTAATTATTTAAAAAAAGTATATCAGTTTACAGAGAGTACAATTTCAAAAGTTTGTCAGTGTGAACACATATAAAAAAATAGAACCATTTAGAATAATATTGAATTTCTCACATTGTCGTAACTAAAAAAATATTCATTTAATTTATATTTAATAAATTTTGACTTAATGTTCTAAAAACAGAAGGTAAACTCTTGAAACTTCATTTTTAGATAAAAAATGTTTACCGACTCTCAGATTGTAATAGTTTTTATCAGACAACAGCATTGTAGTAGCAGCTGTATACAATAACAACTTTTAACTCTAAATCTACCTTTCTTTTCTTTTTTCTTTTTTTTTTTTTTTTTGAACTCTTTTCCTAAACGTTTTAATGATTTTGATTCTAAACATAACTTTTGGTCAGATTAATTAATTTTATTTATCTATTTTTTTTTTTTTTTTTTTTTTTACAATTATCAAACGAAAAATTGGAGTTGGTATGGAAAGGTACGCGTTAAAAAAACAAAACAAGTATTGCAAACAGAATGTTAATAGACTATACGAGAAATGATTTGATCTGAGTGATTCACAATCCCAAAAATTACAGAAAAAAAAAAATCTTGACTAGTAACTATCTAACAAAAATAAAAATATTAGCATACAAACCAAAAGAAATAAAGAAACAAGAGTTGCTAAACATTTGTTTAAACTCTACTTCCAGTAATTTTTTAAAACATTTCTTTCTACACGACTCTCAACGTACTGGCATTCTTGACTCTATTGGTTCATTTTATGACTGGAAACGCATTTTTATAGTTATTCCTTTTAGACCAGTTCAATAATAATTTATTACATTACATTAGATCTATAATTTATTACATTCGATATTGATTATAGATTTCGGACTTCTAAATTTTTATTTTTCAACAATATACATCTATTTGTGAGATGCGTTGCGGAAAAGGCTCTCGAATCACCATCCACACCCCGTCGGCATTTAAAAATTGAGTAAAGTATTCCATCATTTATGAAATAAAATTCCTCACGAAATATCTGTACCCAGAACCAGAATAGCGAAAGCCCATTAGGCTAATTTTTCAGGAGAATAACTTAAGTGGACTAACGTTTGTCTGGTTCAGTCATAGGAAAGGAACCACGTTCTTACAACCCTTAGAAAATAGAAAAAGTGATTTTTCATGAGACTTAAGTAGTTATGGCTTAATGTAATATAAAATTCTACATAATCTGAAAATTGTAAAATATGGACTTAGCTCTTCTGGTTCTGAGGTACAGATATGTGACAACATTATTAACAGTATGCCAACAGGTGCACACAGGTTCTGGCTGACAGAGGACATAACAAAATATATTAATTATTTCCAAAAACTTTTGTGTCCAATAAAAAACAAATATTTATCAAATTCCTCTAATTAACCCTGTTTATGGCAAGAAGTAAACTTTTTGTAAATTATTTAAATTAAATTAACTGATAACATCTGTTTATAACCTTCCAACAGTCACACAATGGTACCAACCATTTACTCATATTTTCCTGAGAGAGGGTGAAATACTTGTAGTAAGTCCGCCAGATTTAAAAATAATGGCTAAAGTCAAGGTGTCATGTGTAACACTTTGTCAGAGTAACGGTTCATATTCTTGCAATAAAAAACATAATAATTACTAATTAATATTAATGCAGTTAATAATATGTGTAGTATAAAAATGCTAGGCAAAGTAAGTGACACAAATTTGGCAATATCCATGTTCATTATTGATCAGTTTATGTCAAACTTTAGATCTTTGCAAAAGATTAATTTTTTTCTTTCTTTTAACAATTTATAGCTGATGAGGCCTTAAATATCGTCCCTACAACTGCAAAGTATTAAATGTGAAAATAAGCGGGTTTTGCATTCGATCTTTAGTGATTCGTTACATTGATTTGGCATAATCAAATATTTACATAATAGCATAATCGACCCTTTACAGAGCGAATTCAGATTTGAGAATTTGCTAAAACGTATATCAGTCCTAAAGCAATCGATAAAGCAATCCAAAAAATGTGTTTTTCACATTCGATACTTTGCAGTTGTTGAGACGATATAAGTAAAGTATCTTACATATTGATAATAACGTCCAAGCTGTGAACCGTTGATCAAGGAAATCAATAGATTTTTCTTGCTTTAGTAATATTTAATTTTTAATCAATACTTGGCTATTTAGAATGAATTACAAGAATAATCATTAAACGAACAAAACAAAAAATAAATAAAAACAAAGAATGGTCATAACTCCGAACGTATTTTATGACCAAAATATCTATTACTTAACGGTCCATTTAATAGACTAATTTGTGAGGCTGGAAGAGAATATAAACAAAACGGTTAAGCCATTTTGCTGGCTGAGACAGTTAACCCTGACCCCATAAAATGTGAGAAGCTAATAAGCCACCGGTTATATCTTTTTAACTCTAATCTTTGTCCAATAGAATCTTTCTCTGTACCTTTTTTTTGTTTATAAATTTTGTAAACTTTAAATGAATTAAATTACAAGACTTTTGAAAAATTTTTGACAATGATGTTTCGGTACCGAAATTTTTCGATTCTTGATACCAATATAAAGAAATCGATTCTCGATCCTCGGTACCGATGCCTCGGTTTAAAAATAAATTGGTATTTCTAAGAATAATCTATAAAGTAGCCAAACAAGTGAACGACAATAATTCAAGCAATAAATTAGTAAACCGCTATTAGCATTTATTTTCTACAGCATATAATATATTTTATTAACTTTAATTCAGAAAATGTTCAATTCAATTCACAAATTTTTATTTGGAATTGGAAATGCAATTAAACCCTTTCACTGTACATCGTAGATGCATTGATATTTCTCTGGGTGTGTTTTAATTGAGCATTAGTGTTTAAAACCAGTATGTAAACGCAATAAAACGGAAATTGTATTCTTGAGAATCAAATCTTCTAAGAATAACAAAAAAGTACAATGAAATTGTACTATTGCCTAGCTGCATTTATTTATTTGGTTCAACATTGTAATCCCATTTCTTTATTTTTCAATAGCAAATATATATCCTCAACAAAGGAACGTTTAGCATTAGCAAGGGATTTGTTTTAAATATTTTACAAAGCAGGCTTGGTCATTAGGAGAAGAATTGACTATAACAATATCATAATGAGACGTCCTTAAACTATATCCATCTCTAGCGGTGTCAATCGATTCCTAGGAATCGACTTTGAATTATCGATTCTCGGTACCGATTCTTTTCTGAGAAATCGATGGAATCAAGAATCGACACATTCCTAATTTTTAATATTAAAAACTAAATAGGATATTATCAGAAATAATATAGTACGAATCAGTAATACAGCTTTTCTTTGACCCTGCACAATGGATGGATCTATTACAGAAAAGAACAGTGCTCAAGTAAAGAAAGGTGTCGTCATTAATTTGAGGTAGTTAACTAATGGCTTCATGAACAAATTAAAAACCTGTTCACAGAACTATTACGGTTGCCTACTGTGGCTAAAATTTCGATGGTGAAAATAAATCAGGGGGTCTTAAGGGGAAAAAAAAGAAAATAAATAAATGCAATAAAAGAGCAAGCAGCAACTATTATGGAAAAAAAATGGACTACGATGCTATGATGAAACAAATGGATAAGATTGTTTTCTGTTATAATTGTAGAAAATCTGTATAAATGCCGCGAAACTATCAACAAAACAGATGTAGTAGCTGATTTAAGACCTTTATCGTTTTCTAATGAGTTTGTTAAAATAAGTAAAAGAAATGATAGCAAAGAAACTAAAAGTTTAAAATTAAGTAAAAATAGAATGAAATATGTTTAAAGCAAAAAAATTAATCAACGAAAAGCTATATTGACTTCTAATTTCAACTCTTTAAAAAAAATAAATAATTTTGTAACTTTTGTCTTATTTTTGTTGAATGTCTGGTTTTTCAAAACTAGTCTGAGACTGACTTCAATTTTAGTATTGTAGATATTATTATAATGCAGTTTTTGAGAAGAATTAGGAAAAATAGTCTTCAAATAACTTAGGAATAAATTAATAAATACACTTGAAGTACTTGAATAAATAATATATTTAATAAATATACTTAATAATTTTAAAAATAAAAACTTAATAACTTCTTATACGGAAATATCTATTGCTATTAAGCATACTTCCGTCATACATGGAGTACTGAGAAATGTCTGAACTGTCATCGTTGAGAACAAATTTCCTGGCAATAGGACAAAGTGGAGTTATCATACGCTCTTCTAGTTTTTCAGGATGTTTTTAATACATCAAGCTTGAAGAAGCAACTATGTTTCCAATGATAGTGTTCTCATTGTTTATTTATATTTTGTTTACTTATATTTATACTTTTACATATTTATTTATATTTTTGTATTTGTACGTTCCGGTTTTTAGACGAGATCGATTAAAACCTTTTAATATGTTAAATGATAAAAAATTAATTAATAAAAATAATAATGACATCTTCTAAGTGGCTTTTCATTGATACTTATTTTTGATCAAATTACCCATTTTAGTTTTCTGCTTATTTGTGTGGTGTTCCTACCCAAAAGAATGATGATTGTACAATATGTTTAAACATTGGTAAAGTTAGAGTAAGTGAATTTTTTATGGGATCGCGATCAGAGGGATTTCAGCGGAAAAAGCCCTGATAATGAATAGTTGTATATTTATTTTTATCTAAATGTAAAGGGTAGTGGAACTATTTTTTTAATAGGGTCTATACAAGTCCCTGAAGTAACCTCCCAACAAATAGAGTAAAATCTATCAAAAATATAAATAATAAAAAAACAAAAATCTAGTTAATACAAAAATAATTAAAATGATTGAAATAGGCACAATAAACGTGAGAAGTCTAGTAGGGGAATGGAGACTCGAAGAACTGGAAAATGCTCTGATGCTCACAGATATTAAAATCCTTGGTATAGCTGAAGTTAGAAGACTGGGTGAGAGTATTCAAGAGAGGAAGAACGGCTACTTATTTTTCCATTATGGACTAGTTAATGGGCAAAAGGGAGTAGGTTTAATGATTCACAAGGAATATAAAAAATACATTGAGGAAATGACGGGTATCTCTGATCGGATAGCTAAGCTTAAATTAAAAATAGGAAAGCACAGACTTACAATAATTCAAATATATGCTCCCACAAGTACCTCATCAGAAGAAGAGATAGAAGATTTCTATGAACATCTGAATAATACTATTAAACCTATCAAAGTAAACTATAATAACCACCTGATTATTATGGGAGACTTCAGCAGTCAAGTAGGGAAGAAAAAATTCAAAGAAGAAATAGCTGTTGGACGATATGGATACCCCAAACCACGTAACGAGAGAGGTGAAAAACTAGTCACTTATTGCGAACAATATAATTTAAAAATTATTAATTCCTTTTTTAAGAAAAGGCAAGGAAGGAAGTGGACTTGGCTTTCCCCAAATAATCTCCATCGAAATGAAATAGACTTTATTTTATCCCCAAATCAATCCATATTTAAAAATATTGAAGCAACCCACCAATTCTCTTTCCATACCGATCACAGATTACTTAAGGCAACCATCAAGATTCCTTCTCGTTCCTACAGTTTCAGAAAACGTGAAATACCCAGAAAGATAAATGAGGAGGAATATAAAAAACAAATAACAATATTATTAAGTAAATATAACTCGCACAAATATGATGACCTACAAATATCGTATAATGACTTAGAACTAGCAGTAATAACAGCAGCCAGAAATTCTCAACTAAAGGACACTAATCATAAATCAAAGCTATCGGAAAATACATTAACTATGATTAGAGAAAGAGAAAATAGTAAGAAAAAAAAGAAGACAAGTAAAGAACAAATAGAATACAACATACTTTGCAAAAAAGTAAAATACAATATTAGAAAAGATATAGATAAATATAATCGAGATATAATTGAGAAGCTTACAGAGGAAAATGTAGCTGTCAGAAAAGCAAGAAGGATCACTTCGGTGGGAAAGAAATGGATCACCAAGCTACACAGTACCAGCGGTCAAGCATTAACAAACAGAATAGATGTCCTGAGCAGTGCTACTTCTTTCTACAGGGATCTTTATTCAGACAGCACAAACATATTAAAAATGAAAACCCAAATATCGAACAGAACCCAGAAAAATTCATAGATTTCACTGAAGATGAAATATTCGTACTAATTCAAGAAATCAAAAATGAAAAAAAGCCAGGTAGAGATGGAATCAAAGCTGAACTTATAAAAAGCGTACCTCATAGTATGACCCCACCAATAACAGAATTATTTAATAAAATTATACAAATGAATAAACTACCCTCTCAGTGGTTGGAATCAGACATTCTATGACATGGAATCCACAAAAAAGGTAACAGACAAAACCTAACCAATTACCGCCCTATAACTTTAATTCCTGTATTTGCAAAATTGTTTTCCAAGGCCCTCCAGGAGAGACTAAAAAACCAAATAAACGAAAACCAACCTCCAGAACAAGCTAGATTACGCAAAGGGTACTCCACAATTGACAATTTACATACAATCCACCAAATTATCGAAAAATCCAATGAATATCAAATACCAGTATATTTTGCTTTTATTGACTACAGCAAAGCATTCGACACCGTAAAGCATAGTTTCCTATCCAAAAGTCTTCAAAAACAAGCTATCAACAATGACATAATCCGTATTTTACAACATTGGTATAACAATAGTAAAGCTCGAATAATTCTCGAAAAACCTGGCGCTGACTTTCCGTTAGAAAGAGGAGTAAAACAAGGAGGATCCTTTATCACCTGAACTCTTCAATTGTGTTCTAGAAGAAGTATTTCGAAAACTGGACTGGGAAAAAATGGGAATAACTATCAATGGAGCAAAACTATCGAATCTGAGATTCGCTGAGGATATTGTCCTGATGTGGGAATCTATTGAAGAAATAAATTGCTTGCTGCAGCAACTAAACGAAGAAGGGAAAGAAGCAGGACTAGAAATCAACTATTACAAATCTTTCCTAATGACAAACAGAAGCAAGGAAGAAATTTACGTAGAAGATAGGAGGTTAGAATGGGTAGAAGAAACCGTTTATCTCGGGCAATATATATCTTTTGAAGAAAGATTTAAAAAAGAATTAAAAAGGCGAACCAAAATAGCTTGGTCTAAATATTGGTCAAACAAAGATATATTCAAAAGTAACATGCCTATCGCCCTGAAGAAAAAAGTTTTCGATATTTGCATTCTACCTTCCCTAATTTACGGTTGCCAAACTTGGCCTGTAAAGAGACATATAATTAATAGCTTAGCTATTACCCAAAGAGCGATGGAAAGGAGCATGCTAGGGCTAAAGCTAAGGGATAAAATCCGAAGCAGGAAGATTCGCAAAATAACCAAGACGAAAGATGCGGTGACAACTTTCCTAGAAATTAAGTGGAAATGGGCAGGCCACATAACAAGAATGGATAGTAGAAGATGGGCCAAAAGAACCACAGATTGGTATCCTGTCCATTCAACACGGAAGAGAGGAAGATCTAGCTCGAGATAGCGGGACGACATCGAAGATATTTTCGGGTGTCTATGGCACCGGTTAGCACATGATAAAGTCATTTGGAAAAAACTGGGAGAGGCTTATGTCCAAAGATGGGCCACTTTTCCTAGAAAAAAATGTAAATTTCTTTTATTATTTTGTAAATATACAAGTAGTACTTCTCTGATGCGAGGAAAATAGCACGATTTTAATGTTCTATTGAAATAAAGTTTACATTTGTAGTTCAGTGAAGCTAAGGTATTTTTATTACAAAATTAAACCACTCATGGAAAAACTGTGGTGCCTTAGATAGTCCAGGAGAGGAACTGTATATATATATATATATAATTAACTGTTTTACAATAATCGGGTACAATAATAACCCGATTATTGTAAAACAGTTAATTATATAATTTCTAAGGGTCGACAAAATATAATTTTGATATATATATATATATATATATATATATATATATATATATATATATATATATATATATTAACTGTTTTACAATAATCGGGTACAATAATAACCCGATTATTGTAAAACAGTTAATTATATAATTTCTAAGGGTCGACAAAATATAATTTTGATATATATATATATATATATATATATATATATATATATATATATATATATATATATATATATATATATAATTAACTGTTTTACAATAATCGGGTACAATAATAACCCGATTATTGTAAAACAGTTAATTATATAATTTCTAAGGGTCGACAAAATATAATTTTGATATATATATATATATATATATATATATATATATATATATATATATATATATATATATATATATATATATATATATATATATATATATATATATATATATATATAGGGCCTGGAATTGGCCCTACAAATGGGCTTCAAAAAAATTAAAAAATAGGACGACATTACAAACAATTTTAGCTGACAATGGTGAATATACAAACAATTCAAAAGAAACACTTACTTACATACTCAATAAAGTAATTCAAGACGATAATACTGACAGTGACACAGTAGAACAAAAATGTATGAGGCATAATATAGTCACCCCTCCTGACACAAATGATGATTTACCACTTGAAGACGGAGAAATACTAGAAATTATCAAAAACATACCTCCACCTAAATCACCAGGTTTGGATAAGATTTCTCCAGTTATAGTCCAAAAAGTAACTGAAATTTTCCCTCGTTTTATTTGTGAAATATATAAAAGTTTTTTCAGTAGGAGAGAATTCCCACTAATTTGGAAAATGGCTAAACTGGTACTAATTCCCAAAAAAGATCCTGGCTCAATAAGACCACTAAGTATGTTACCTGCGTTGGGAAAAATATTGGAAAGAATTGTTAAAAATCGATTAATGCACTTTTTATCGACAAACGAAATACTTAGTAAAAATCAGTTCGCTTTTCGACCGCAGACAGGAACAGATGACGCCTTGCATGCTTTAACAGAACAAATCAGTACGACTTTAGACCAAAAAAGACATTTGCTAGTTGTAAGTTTGGATATTAAAGGTGCATTCGACAACGCTTGGTGGACAGCGATTTTAACAAATCTTAAGACATACAATTGTCCAAAAAATCTTTATCTGACCATACAAAATTATTTTGAAAAAAGGCGATTGGTTATACAAACTAATTCATTTACCATTGATAAAAGGTTGAGTATGGGGACTCCTCAAGGATCTAGTTTATCACCAATCCTGTGGAATATATTAATTAATACAATTTTTCTAATTGAATTGCCAATCGACACTAAATTAATCGTTTATGCCGATGACGTCCTGGTACTAGTAAAACGTCGGAACATAGACGAACTCGAAGCTTCTACTAATCTTGTTTTATCTAGACTAACAAGATGGGCTTCTCTTAATAAACTGAACTTTAACTCACAAAAGACAGAATATATAATATTCTCTCGAAAACGGACGATACCAAAACTAAATATACGATTAAATTCATTACAAATAAACCAACGTGACACATTAAAATATTTAGGAGTACTGTACGATCGAAAAATGAACTGGAAACGACACATAGACAATGTTTACAACCAGGCTTTGCAAACCACTAACAGACTAACACTGACAGCTAGGATCTCTTGGGGTCTCAAATCAGAGGTCCTCAAGACGATATATCACGGAGCTATTTTGCCTAAACTTCTTTACGCGGCACACGTTTGGCATAAGGGCGTTCGACTGAAATCGAATCTTGCAAAACTCCGTAGAATTCAAAGGCTCATAGCAATAAAAATCTCGAAAGCATTCCATACAATATCTTATGAAGCTGCTTGCGTCTTAGCAGGTATTCTTCCAATAGACTTAAAAATACATGAAGTAACAGAACTATTTAACATAAAAAAACGACTTACTGACTATAATAACATTATTCAAGAAAGAATTGACCTCCCATACAATTGTAAATATTGGATTCATCCAGCAATACAAGCACAAATGTTGGCAAACAAACAAACAGATAGTCAAACTCGGACAGTTATATTTACAGATGGCAGCAAGAATGACGATCACGTAGGGTGTGCTTGGTTACTTGAAGATATAAATGATAGGCTCATAGAGTCTCAATACAGGTTAGGAAAGGAGTGTTCTAATAACCAAGCGGAGAAGTTAGCAGTACTTAAGGCCACCGAATACTTACTTGAGAACTTAACACATACCAACACACACATAACTATTTATACGGACAATATGAACGTAATACACTCAATTCAAAACTCAAATATTCATGACAGACTTACTGAGGAAACTAGAATAAACTTGACTAAACTCTATAGCCAACACAAGAAAATAATCAATGTTGTTTGGATTAAGGGTCATTCAGGAGTAGAAGGAAACGAGAGAGCTGACGCTTTGGCAAAATTAGCGGCTTACAGTGACCTTCCATTATCATTTGATAAGGTCCCTATCTCTTTTATAAAAGGAGATATAAGAAAGGACTCTATAATTAAATGGAACAATAAGTGGACCGCTTCTGAAAAATCTCCTAGCCTTCATCGATTCGTTCCCAATATCACACCGCAAAATTATAGACGTATACTAAGCACCGACTACAAGCTGACCCAAATACTTTCAGAACACGGACAAACCAAACAATACTTGAAACGCTTCAACATACTAAACAATGACAGATGTCCTCATGATGGACAGGTTCATAATTTCCGACATTTAATATATGACTGTAAAGGACTTGACAACATTAGGGCAGGACTGATACAGAACATTATACTAAAACACGGAAATTGGCCAGAAACAGAACAGAGACTTATGACCAAATTTAAATCTGATTTTGTACAATTTATTAAACAAATAGACTTTAAAAAACTGACTGATGAATGTAGGAAGGCAGTATAATGATGCTTTAGTAGGCAGCATCTTGTTGTGCTTTAGTTTATTTTTATTTATTTTTATTATTTATGGAATTATTATTTTGTAGAAAATTGTATTAACGTTACTTTCTTTAGGTTTATTACTTTCTTTAGGTTTCTCATTATTTAATTGTTTCATTTGTTTGATTTTTTTTGTTTTTTGTTTTATTTTGTTTATCTGATTGTACACAAGAGACAATAAGATCAAATTGAATTAACAAAAATGTAAACCAATGAACTTGGTAATACGTGTAGTATGCCTAAAAACAGGCATGGCGCATGTAAATACGCTAAATAAATTCTCCTCTTATGGGGCTACCATAAGAGGAAAAGAGAAAAAAAAAAAAAAAAAAATATATATATATATATATATATATATATATATATATATATTTTTATTTATATATACATTTATTAAAATTTACAACTGTACAATATATATACATTAAGTAAATGTATTGACAATGATTACAATAACATGTCAAAACTTGAAAAGAACTATTTATCAGTAGCACTTTATTAAAAACTCTACATTAGAAGGTCTCTAGGCCATCTTCGGAGAATTATCAGGAATGGAGTGGGAAGCAAGTTGAGAAACTAACGGATTTGAGTGGTTATGGAGCTTACTATGAAAGGATAGGTATCTGGTGTGGGCTAAATCAGCGACATATGGAACATTAAGATCTTTATGAAGTTTATTGGTGACAAAGTAAGGAGCATTGAGGATTTTTCAAAGGATTTTGGATTTTAAGGATTTAATTACGAGATGAATTAGATGGTTTAGAGGAGCCCCAAAGCTCAACTCCGTACGTCCAAATAGGTCTAATCACAACCATGTATATGAGTCTTTTGTACTTAATTGAGAGCTTTTAACGTTCGTCTAGTAAATGTTGAAGCAGTCTGTAACGACGGGCAGTTTCTTGTCGTTCTAGTTTTGGATGTGGATTCCAAGTTAGACGTTTGTCCAAGTGGAGTTCTAGGTAGCGGATCTGTTCAACAGAGATTAGTGGAATGTCATTAAAGGATACTATAGGACAGGAAGTTGCAGGTTTACGACGCACAGTGGTCCAGAGTAGCTAATTTGGCGAAAAAACTCTATATCTCCCAACATGTATTTCTTATGTTTTCATTTTTTGCTAACCCTCATGTAAATTTCATCCCTGAATCGATTGAATCTGGTCAGGAGCCGATGGGACTTACAGTTTTTGAGATATTCTCAAAATATTCGAAAATCATGTGTTTTAAAACATTGGTTGTTGGTAACCCATTTTATTCAATCTATCATTTGCAAATGGAATATAATGGTCATTTTATAAATTGAAAGTGTAGAGTTATAAGCTTCAAAGATGTTGAAGTGAAAATAATCTAGAGTATGAGCAGTTTATTTGATTAAAATACATTTTAAAAATTGTGTTAAAACACGTAAAAAATATAAAATAAACAACATTAAGTATTATATTTTTTTTAAATTTATTCATAGAATTTGTTCTACAATAATAACCTTTTGATACTATCACTAAACTCAAGAAGTAATTTTGTCTTAGGTTCCGTTCGAAATATATTTATGTACGGATCGGAAGAAACTAACAGCATATGGTAAACATCTTCGTTGGTAGCAACTCTGAAGTATTTTCTAGAATGTTCTAAACGATTTGTCTACTCTCCACTTTTCAAATGAACGGTTATACGAGATGTGCAATATACATTCCATGAACTTGATCCGAGCATGCAATGGTGAAAGTCCAAGTTTAATTGCTTCTTCAGAAGTAGATTTGCTTCGTATAATTTCAAGATTGTTCATTTCAGATGGTTTTGCACAGCGTATAGGGCATACCGACATTGATGACGTCTCTGTAACTGCCTGTGCTACCTTTCCGTCAATCATACTTAACACTAGTTTATGATTTACATGAAAAATTCGGTTGTTCAAAATAATATTTGATACAGTCAGCACTAAAATTTCATCATTCACTCTTTGAATTTCTTTTCTAATGGTATCAGGTGTTTCTTTGACAAATTCGAATTTTAGGGGTCTGCAAAATCTTGTAGATCCAGGTCATGGATTCTTCCAGTGAATCAAAGTAGGGTTATTAGTTTTTGTCATAAGAAGAGGTACTATCGATGTTAAAAAAATATTTGAATCAGTTACTTCCTGGTCAACAAAGCTTTGCTTGTATGCACTATGCCCCGAGGATCCATCACAGCCCCATTTGGATGTTATTGTAAGTTCATCACTAATGGTTTCTAATTCATTTTCAGTTTTTGATTGCGAAATTCGTTTCGCAGTATGGTCTAGTAATAATTGCAAGCTTACCATCGCCGAACTCTCCGTAGTTTCTATGCTGTTAGGATAACACTTTTTTTTTACTTCTAATACACGATTGTATGAAGGAAATATGTCACACCCTATTTCTTTACTTGATTTTTTTTAGTATAGCATACTGCTGTTTTAATAGTGAAGCGTCGACCATCAAAGCCAAGGCTTTCTCCGGACTGAAAGATGGGAATCCTTCATTTGGTCTCCCTATCGCCTTGGCCGCTGCCAAAATTAATTCTTCTGAAAATGTTTCTCGTAGATGCTTAATTTTCATTTGTTTGGCTCTATCACCACAATGCCCGAAAGGTATTTCGAGACGGCCGCCAACAGAGGTTTCTTATAGTGCGTCTGAATCACCAGCATACAACGAATATATATTATTCATAAAGTATTCGTTTTTTAACCACTCCTCGTTCTTTTTAAAAAAAGGCCTTCTGGACCGCCCCGAACCTTCCCATCTTCTACTGAAATGTGGTAAAAATGTTTGTTTGAAATACCTATGAATTTCTGCCAAGTGATCTGACGACAAATAACTGTTTAGGGTTGCCACTTCCCGGATACACTTGTCAATTTCACGATCGTTGCGTAAAATTAAATCCACTAGATCACGGTCATCATTTAACCTTAAGTAAGGGGAGAGATAATAAAACTAATTTTGAATCAGTGCTGCCAATGCCCCAATCAAAAATTACCCGTCCCTTAGCATAAAAAAATCCCGATTTTACCGAGGAATTCCCTCCAACACTTAAAGTTACACCCACTTTCGGGATATTATCTTTTTTAACCATCTCAATTTTTTAAGCTTTTTCATTAGCCAACCTTACAACTTTAATTTTAATATTTTGAATATTTCCACACATTCAAATGAGCATCGAGGAAAGTACAGCAGCGCTGGTAGAAGTGCCAAACGTTCACGTGGACGTCTGAGAAACTGCATGGCTTTCATCTCCTTGCTTGTCGTTGAGGTCAGACTGATAATGTCTGGTGTATGAGATATTGAAGTTTTGCTTGTAAACATAGCAATATAATACGTAGGTTAATAGACCACGTTTATTCCCAATCTTAATGATTTGTAGGTCAGAGCCGCCGAATGCCGCACTTGAAAACGGTTTTTATTGTGTACAGTGATGCCTACTGAATTGATTTATCATTGCCACAAGACGGCGCACAGCGGCGCAAACAAGTTAAACTTTGGTAAAAAATTATAGCATAATTATTATAAGTTGGATTTTGAAAATAAGAATACTTCCAGGAAAGCAGATATACAAAGTATATGAAATATAATATGAATTCATACTAATATGAATTATAACATGAATCTAATATGGATTTGTAAACGAATTTCAAAGGAATTCTATTAATATTTAAAAATTTCGAGTCAAATTTTACAGCCATTGTTTCATTGCATATGTATACTTTCAACGTCCTTGTGTAAACGAATAATCAGATCTCGACTATTTAACTCATCGAAATAATTGCGTTTACTATTCTTGTTTTCAAATATAATACTTAATAGTTGTATTTTGAACCTCGAGAAATCGGAGTTTTTTCGCGTCCTGGACCACTGTGCGACGTAGGGTTAATGTTATTTGGTGGGATTTGTTTGGATTTATTTTTATTCTCCATTTTTGACACCATTCTTCAAAGTTTAGGATATGGTATTAGAGTGGTTGAGAGGCAATGAAGGGACCCGTGTCATCAGCGTAAGGGGTGAGGACAGTGGTAGGATGAGTTGGGATGTCAGGGAACTGTATTTTCTTGTGAATTATTTTTCGGATGTTTCTGGGACTCCAAGGTTTATTCGAAAACTTAAAATGAAAAGAAATAGATACTGCTAGCTGGAGCTACTTAAATAGAAAGCCTTGTATACGAGGATGTAATGTTTGTAATCATTAAATAATTATATTTGAAAAATATATTTATCTTAAAAATACTCTAACTTATTGGAAGCTAGTAAACTGAACCAGTCCCAGAAAGACCTTGATCGAATCTGTAGCTGGGCATTGAAGAACAAGTTGAATTTAAATGCTCACAACATTCACCTTACATTTCTGAACTTTTTCAGCTCAAATTTTCGGTTCCGAATATACTGTATCTAGTTCTCTTTCCTTTAGGTGTAATTATCTTGTATAAGTAGACGCTCTAAATGTTTGGGTTTTATCTCCAAATGATCACCTCTGTGTTAGTTTGAATACCTCTTGGATTGGATTGGATTGCCGAAGGCTAGTTTTCTTGTATTTTAATTGATTGTGACCTTGATGTTTTGTCGGTGTTAGCGAGATGGCATAGTTATTTTCTAATGTTAAGGTAATGTAACACTTATAAGTTTTGTTGGTGAAGTAAGTTGTGAGTATATATGCAGAATTTTTGTGTCTAACGACACTTGCGTCATCTGATTTTGTAGCTTTATGGTTGCGCTGTGTATATGGAACGGAAATGCAGTGCAAGGATGGATCTACAACAGCTGCTTAGCGGAATTGGCGATGATAAAGAGATGGTGACTACTGAAGTTTTCTATTGCCTGAGATTGAGATCGGTTTGAGTTGTCATGGCAAAATACCGGGAAAGAGGAGATCCTCATTTCTATAATAATTCCGGGGGGAGGGGGGGGGGGAGTGAATACATGAAATTATATTTAGTATCTGATCAGTAGTTATTTTTTAAAGTTAAATCATGTTTGAGTTTTTATGTTGACGGTTTTTGGATACAGATTGTTTTACATGTGGACACAGGCAATCTTCGAGAATACTAAGTAATGGATTTCTTTTTATAAGAGGATGTGTGCAAGGAGAAGATGTCGCAGAAGGCAAAGACAATGGAGGGGCTATTCTTTTCAGCTGGGTGTATTGTTTACTGCTGAGGTCATCCAATCGATCGATGAAGCTACAGGTGTTCTCTCTTACCTTCCCGAGTCATCCTCCAGACATTTACATATGAGAATATTTATTTTAAGTTACATTAAATTATTAATTAAAAACAAACATTATGATCCCATTGAGATGGTATCTGTGATAAAATGGTAGAAAATTATCCTCTAGTAACTCAAATGGGGATATAAATTAAAATTAAACAGAGAAAATTAATATTTATTGTTATTATTTTAATTATTATTGTTATTTTTTAATGAACGTAAACATTCTTCAAAGACAAACGAACAGAATATAAATTTTTTTCCATTCTTTAATTATAATCAGTAAAACAAGACTGATCTCTGTTTAAGAAAGTTATGTAAGTATTTTTGATTTTAATTATTTTTTTATTTTTAAATGTTTTAATTAATACAAACCCGAAGGGCAGTTCTCTCCATTATTCTCCCCCTTTCATTCTACATTACCTGCATACTAATAGACAAACTATTGTTTCTAATTTGTCCTCTCAGAAAAAATACTAATATAATAATGACAAAAAGTTACCATTATTACTGATTTTATTTATGGCTTGCTGATTTTATCTCCTATTCCATGAAACTTGACTCTCTGATAGTTATGAGGACTGGTATACTAACTGATATGTCAAGGGAAATATTTATTCAGAACTTGAAATGTTTAGCCTCAATATAAAAGTTTTACGAATTGTTAAATGTGTTAGTAATAATGAAACGAAAATACTCTTTTAAGATCTAAACCCATCCAATGTTATAACAAATAAAATAAAGTTAAAAATACCACTGACAGCAAAATATTTATGTTTGAATGCCTTCTGTATAACAGATGACGTAAATGAGGATTATGTATATGAATTTCATTACATTTTATCTAAGAAATCCGCTCGCTGTCTCGCAGGATAATCAAAGAGAAAAAGAAAGGAATCATGGGAACAATTTTTGAACAGTATTATATCAAATACCGCACCCAGAATATTTTGGAAAAAGATAAAGAACATCATGGGAATATATGTAGACTACCACCCAACCCTGCCAGTCTACGGCCAAGTTGAACAAAACCCCGATAACTGGCAGAGTATTTTGCTGAACATTATTCAAATATTTACTCTACCCAAGTCCAACCGACAATAGAAACCGAATCAGATAACATTAACTATAAAAAAAAAAAAACTTTCCAGTCTAAAAGAGCTGAAACCATCTCCAGGAGTAGATGAGATACATAATGAAATGTTGAAAAATCTATTGAGGCAGGCAATAGATGCACTTCTGGCATTCTATAATCTGGTGTAGAACACAGGGGACTATCCTGAGATCTGGAATCAATTATTATGATGACTGATGATAAATAGGAATGATATACCAATTTAAAAAAACCCGAAAAATTAAGCCATTTCCCTCTAGTTACAGGCCCATCTTACTTAAATGCTGGGTATGAAAGTTGTTAGAAAATATGGTTTTTAAAAGGCTTAGTTGGATATTAGAGGTAAATAATTTACTATCGAACGCGCAAAGTGGTTTCAGAACAGGAAGCTCTACAATGGTTCATCTAATAACAATGGAGTATGAGATCCTGAACAGCTTTGTTAAGAAAAAAAGAATGGATATGCATATACTTCTATATCGAAATGCCTATAACGATTTTAAGACATCTCTCATCCTGCTACAGTTTCGTGAATGCGGAATTAGAGGTCGCCTTTTCATGTTGATTTGTAACTTTCTGCGAAATCGAAGATTTCAAGTTAAAATAGGCAGTCATCTGTTCTCAATAAAATAAATGTCTAATGGAATCCCACAAGGAAGTGTCCTGAGGTGTGCTCTTTTTTGCCATTGCCATACACAAAGTCAAGTACATTATTCCTAGACAAATTAAAACCTGTTTATTTGTCAATGATTTAGCTTTGTTACTACCATTTAAAAATGAAAATAGAATGCAGATATATTGCAAAATTGCCAAGCGAATTTGGAAGTGTGGTATAGTCTAAACCTCTCTACTAAAAAAACTAAATGCCTCTTTTCAAAACGCAGGATCCCTACCTCTTTACCAGAACTGACATACAAAGGCATAAGCTTATGTTTCGATACTAAAGTTAAACTTCTAGGACTTATTCTGGATTGTAAACTTAACTAGAAAGAACACATCAAACGTTTGAAAGAAGAAGCACTCAAAACAATGAATATACTTAAAGTTCTGGCCGCATGATCGAGGGGAGCAGATAGATCAAGCATGCTTGAGATACACCAGTTTGATAAGATAAAAATTAACTATGGTAGGTTTGTTAACTTATCGGATAACTAAAATCTACTTTCTGCATTTGACTAAGTCCACCATACAGGTAACCGTTTTACAACTGGAGCCTTCAGAACCAGTCCAGTAAATAGTTTATAAGTCGAAGCTGGCTTTAAGAAGGCATAAACAGATCGTCTGCAGATACATTGGAAGCTAAAAATTAATAATAACAATCCAGCATGGAAATCCATTTTTAAACCGTAGACTAGACATTTTCTAGAAAACCAAAGACTACCTGCTGGTATTAGAGCTAGTAGATATATAGAAGAAATCAGCAACCAACGATGAATTTAATTATCTACCTTGGATTATAAAACTACCTGCAATAGATTCAACACTCAAAAAATTCACGAAAAATACCACTACATGACTTATTTAGCTGAATATAAAAAAAAATAAGGAAAAATATAGTAACAGAAAACACTTTTATACACACGGTTCTTTGGTTGCTCTTTAGCTGGTTGCTCGTAGTATTATCATCGATTACCTTTATAAATCTCTACACCTCATCTGAAATTCGACACTTCTTAAAATATCGAGTAATACTGGCCTGGGTCCAGCTTTGGGAAAACATTGAGGAAGAAAATAAACTGAAAGCTGTTAAAAAAGAAATAAAAATATGAAAAAGTTCCAACCGCAGTAACAGAAGAGAAGAACTTGTTATAACTAGACTTAGAATAGGCTATACCTAAACTTACCCATTGTTACATTTTAACAAAGGACAGTCCACCGAAATGTGTAACATACAATAACGTACAATCAATAAGACACATTATAGAGGACTGCCCTCAATGGGATAGTTTTCAGGAAGCACGTTTACGAAGAAACGTTTTCTTCTCTAGTATTTTTTAGTGATAATTGTAACAATATAGAAATAATTATGAAATTCATTAAAAAATAAAAAATATTCAATAAAATAAAAAAAAAAAATCCCCCAAACTAAAAAGAAATATAGATTCAAAAAGGACACTAAAGACACTCGATGTTGAGTGTCCATAATAAATTTAACTTAACCTCTAAGAAAATGACATTAATAACAGAACAGTCTATTTATTAAAGTGGTTCGGCCATGTGTGCTGAATGACCGAACATCGTGAGCCTCGTTAGTTTCTAGAGAATAGACCAACAAGAATGTGGCGGATAGACCGAATGACAAAATTAGGAGAGAGGAAGGGAAGGCAGTGGGATTCAATGATGGTGCTGGCGAGGGACCGAGATGGTAGCTATGTCTGTGTCGAGGTAACTTCAGGCTGAGGGGCACAAAGGAAGTAGAAAAAGAAGTATAATAATAATAATTAGTTAATTTCTCTTAACTAAAAAATCAAGAATAAATAATTTTTGAAGTAAGACCAAGTATAAAAAAAGAAAAAGAAATTATATAAACAAAATTAAACCAAAAATGAAAATAAAAAAAGAAGTAGATAAAATGAATAATGATAGAGTTAATAAACAATTTGAAATTATCTGTAAAAATTGTGGATTAATTAATTTATAATCTATAATTTTCAGAACATTTCAAATTGTTTATTAACTCTTTCATTTTCCATTTTAGCTATGATATAATTGTATTTATTTTTATTTATTTTTCGGACATCTATTTGTTTTAGACCTGTTAATGGCCATTGATGATTTGGCTGAAACGTTGGCAAATAAAATAAAACATGTTTGTTAGCATTGCCTAAAATTGTTTGATTAATCCTACCCAACAAATATTTCAATACATTTTCCAGTGAGAAAAATAAGTTTCACCAAAAAAGTATAGACCCCATCCAAAAGACAAATAAATTATTATTTTAAAAGTATTAATAGCAACTAATGGTATTGTAGGGATGGGTTATTATTTAGAGGATCTAATTGATAGAAGACTGAAGGCGCTAAGGAGAATTGCAGACCCGGAGGAGACCAAAGCAATCCAGGCTGAGTATTATAGCGCCTTGAGTGGCCTCGGCAAACAAAAGCCTTGTTCCTGCTTAGTGGAGCACAAAATTGCCATGAACAAATATCATCTCTAGTGTTCGGCTCCAATAATTACCCGCAATCTCGCTAATTATAAACTGCAAATGCGATGTTTATGGGGATTAAATATATTTAAGTGAGAAGGGTTAAATACTATTTGTAGAAAAAATCTCGCGAATATTCAATTTGGGATGTTTGATATTGACGATTTAAGAGCTCTGAATATCGATACACGATATATATTTACCAAAAATATCGATATATCGTGTTTTTTTTTAAATGCCAATTTAAATTGTATTATATTACGTGATAAGCTAATGCTCAGGGTTTTTTTGTTTTGTTTTGTAACCAGGTCGGAGTTTGGGATTAGTTTTCAGATTAGGAGGTTCAACAGTTTATGGATAGTATTGAATTTTATATAATAATATATATATTATGGTATATCAGGCGCTTGCGAAGTAATTTCTCATAGAATCAATTGTAGTGATCCCAAATGTGTCACATGTGGTCGAAATCCGTAACAATTGACTAATATAAGTTAATATGTTATGTAACTGATACTTGAGTGCATGTTTAATCCTTTGAAACATTTTTAAATTTAAAATATTATAGACCGTAAGGTAAACCTTAAAAAAAGTAGGTCTGAATGGATTAAAGAAATTAAATTGTTAGAAATTATTAATATTACAGAAAAAATGTAAATTTCTCCCAGACTATGAAAAACAATTGATCAAGTTTATTGAACTTTTTGACCCATCCGTCTTTGTATCACATCCAAATCAACTGTCGATTATATTTCAAAATCGTTCTCATCTTTTTCCTTCTTTTGATAAATTTACATTTTAGAATTAATAGGATCAAATTACTTAAAGTAATAATTAAATTAATTTAACTATTAATGATTATTCGAAATAAATAAAGATGAAAGAAAATAAGGGTTTCAAATGTGACTTTTCTCATTTAAACTAACATCGCTTCTAAACGATTGGTACTAGCGACAATTGCTATATAACAAAAATATTCTCTATTAAATTTTGGTTCAGAAAACCGTCAAAACAATTATTTCCTAACAAGGGATTGCACGATATCTCGAAATATCTATATTTTTCTCCCGATAGTCCGATGCTTTTGTATCGCTATTTAATCTTCAGATATATCGATATATCGATACCTACCTTACAATTTTTCGTTTTCTCTATTTTATAAAAGTTCAACATGCAACTAAATACATTAAAAAAAAAATAAAAATAAAACCTTATAAAATTGGTTTAAATAAGTGAAAGTTTTTAATGCAACGTTTCCAATCGTATTTAAATTGGCTAGGAATAGGAAATATGTTGTTGCTATTTCAACTAGTGCGAACAGAACAATTATTTTTTAGAACAGGGTGAACCATTACCCACAAGGAATAAGTTAAGTGGAAACATTTTGGGATAGTTATTTTCCTACAATCCACTGCTGACGGCATGGTTAAGTTAAATTGTTGGCACCATAGTATTGATATCTGACTAAATAAATATATATACTATACTGTAAACTGTTTAGTTGATAATAAACTTCTTTTAAACTTTAAACATTTGAAATAATTGTGTTCCACTAAAGCAAAAGTGAAATTTAGGGGAGAATCGTCAGAACCATTTATAATCAAAACTGGACTTCGACTGGGGGATGGTCTCACCTATTTCGTTTAACTGGAGAACGTCATGCGAAAAAGAAATGTGAACCGAAATCAAGATTGGTAGAAATATAAAACTAAACTGCCTAGCATTTGCAGACGATCTTGCATTACTAACAAATAATGTGGAAGAGGCTAAAGTCCAAAGTGAACAACTAAAAGGCATTGTAGCAAAAGTGGGAATGCAAATTTCATTTGAAAAGAAAAAAATTCATAGTCAGGGAGAAATTTACATTTTTTCTGTAAAATCAATAATTTTAACTTAATATAATTTTTTTAATCAATTTTGACCTAATTTTTTTTTTTACGAAGGTTTACCGTACGGTCTATAATATTTTAAATTTAAAAATGCTTCAAAGGATTAAACATGCACTCAAGTATCAGTTACATATCATATCAACATACATTAGTCAATTGTTACGAATTTTGACCACATTTGACACATTTGGGATCACTACGATTGATTCTATGAGAAATTACTTCGCAAGCACCTGATATACCATAATATATATATGATTATTTAAAATTCAATACTATCCAAAAACTGTTGAAAACTCCTAATCTGAAAACTAATCCCAACCTCCGACCTGGTTAAAAAACAAAACAAAACAAAAAACTCTGAGCACTAGCTTATCACGTAGGTTGTTCTTTTTTTTTTATTGCCATATGATGAGGCTCGCTTTCAATTATTTCGTTATAAAATAGTCAAACAACTACTCTGCACTACGCTGAAGATAGAAAAATATCATTCATCAGCCATTTTGTGCTTTGGTGGAAAGTATAGCGTGCAGCCTTGTTTTCCTTGATATCGCCAGGATTAACTTCCCGGCATGACCATTCAAACGGAAGAACGAAGAAAAAGAGGAAGTCATTTTCTTTAGTAATTTTTAAGAGAAGGTTGTTAAAAATATAGCTTTAAATTATTGTCTTCTAGAGGTTAATAAAAATTAAAATGAATGACCCATTATTACCACTAGTGGATCAGTTGAACCCTATAATTTTACCAAGCAGAAATAATGTTCATTGTTTAAAAATATAGTTGATCTCTATTCATCGATTTATTAACAAATATTTTAATGTTTTAATTTTGACTTTAGTAAAGAAACACTATTGTCGTAAAACCTATCACGGGTAGGAAATGAAAAGAATGTGACAATGAAAAAGTGTATGTAAACTGTGAAAAAGTGTAAAGTGTAAATGCAACCGAAACATAAGATATTTAATTTTGTTTAAAAAAATTAGAATATAAATTATAATGTAAAACATTAAAATAAAATCTATCAATGATAGTTTCCATTTATGGACTGTTTAAACTGAGAATTAAGATGGAGAAAACGTGCTAACGAATGTTATAAAAAAAAAAAAAAAAAAAAAAAAGGAGAAGTTAATACATTTTATTTCTTTATTACCTAAAATAATCGATAAAGCAATCATCCAATAAAACAAAAACATGTCTAAAGAATACCCTACTTTTTGATCGGGCAATATTAACAACGTTACAGGCAGGATTGCTGGAGAAATGAGATGGGCCTGAAATTATACTCTAACATATTTGATCGACTGTCAAAAGGGAGCAAGCCTTCACATCAACCCCCTGATATCCCCCCCCCCCTTTCTTACATACCGAAGGTCTTCTTTGATTGTTTACAATTACTGTAATGGCTATAACTCATTCTTTTATAATTGGAAGCTATGTTGATGGATGGAAGGCGTGATTAATTTCTCATTATTAATCAATAAAAGAAATATTTATTTTCAGATACTTAATTTCAGATCCCTCCGTTTATATATCTTATTTTACACTGTCAAAAAACATTGAAAAATTTAATTCATTGAAAGTCACCAACGATGAATATCAAGAATCATTATAATGATGTATTTTATTACTTGTAGGAATATAACAAACAAGGTAAGAGTAATTTAGTATATTTACATCGATACTTTTGGCAGCCTTGCCAATACCCTTATTTTACAGGAATATATTTCATGAGGTAGTGTTGGTATTCAATTCTCTAACCAACCATGTTCACAAATTAACGAAGCAATGCCTTAGATCTATTTGGCAAAAAAAATCTCAAGCAGCACAACGTGACCATCGGAAACCTAACCGCTATGATGCTGTACGCCAGTGATATAGTTCTAACAGTGGAGGAGATGTTGATATTTGGGGGATCATTATAGTGGGACGACAAAAACACAGTATGTTTAGGTCCCAGATACAACTGAAGGTCATCCTCCATTGTTATATGGAAAATAAAGTCACTGGTCGTGGGATACAAGTATTAGTTGAAGAAATGACCCCGCAGAGGTATACCCTATACCCCACTACAATGCCTAGAACAAACTAGTAGACCTTGTTGCACAATTAATCTATAAACGGTCTAAAGCAGGTCTAAGTCTGTTCTAGCGACGGTTTATAAACTTCGTCCATTGTCTCGTCTAGCTTCCACGCTATATGATGTGAATTTCTCAGTTTCATGTTCTTAGTTCACCTTGGAGGACATTCTTTTGTGTTCCTACTTAGTGCTAATTACGAATTACGAATGGGTACCCGTACCCAGCATGAAAAAATGAATTTCTCCCCAATAAAACTTTTAAAAGTCTTTATCATCACAGGCTCCTGGATCATTTTACTTCAAATACAAATCAACATTGGAATAACGTAGAACTCTAAGTTTGCAGTAGAAAAAATTCTACCTTTACTACCTTTAATACAACCACCAATTTAGGCCCGCCAATGACATTAAAATCAGCATATCGTTCACGTTCAGTAAACTCTCAAAGGTCCTTGGGTAAACTCTCTTCCGTGCATCTGGTGTATGCGGAGTGAAGCGTGGTACATATGAAAGTAGTACGTTGTTCCTGTCATTTTTTTGTCCCAGGTGCTTAGGGCAAGTTTTAAAGGGATTTTAAGATGCTTTCCTGAATATCTTCAGCAAATCGTCTTCCTTAAGTATATGTGTACACTTATTGTTACTCGAGTTGTCCAAGGATATTGAGCAGTCTCAGTAACCGTTGAAGGTTTTGATTCCAAAGCGTTTCGTACAATAAAGAGGTCATATCTTGGCTCGGTCACACGCTGGTGACTTGAGGGTGGGGGTTGGCGATTGCATATATTTGCCTTACATTAAGGTCAGATTCCTCCTCGAGCAATGAATTGAATTAAACCAATTGAACGTGGTTCGTATCATCGGCATATTTAAAAGCGTGGTGTGGGGATCTAAATCAAGAAGAGGTGGCAGCAAAGTTGATAATAATTATAAAATACTTGAGGCAGTGAATCCACCCAGAAGAGAAGCTATGGTACTTATGGTATTAATCTTGATAATAAATGATGGAATAAATTTGGTAAATTATTTTTTCTAAATTAATTTAGGTCTGGAATTCTAAAATCATTTATATCTATAAGTCATTATTATCTTTGAATACGTATAGTTTACATTAAAAAAATTAAGCCGAAATTATTTTATTTTATTATAAGGAGCAAATTCTAGAATCTCTCTATGTGCACTTGCAACGCCTTTAGCTATGGCTAAAAGGCAACAGATCAAAAACCACTAGATCCCAACAAAAATCGAATCCTTTATCGCCATTTTAGATTGTTTAGAAACTTTTTAGTGTACAATCACACTTTTCAGTAAATTTTATTATGTGAGTTCATTATGCCTATCAATAGGGGTTACGTATGATGGTATAGAAGGGTCAATTGATGAACTATTTGCCACTTCTATTAGAACTCTTTTTATTTCAAAACTAGTTTCGAATGTTAAACATTCATCAGTTCTAAAAACATACAACAATTTCAAATATCAGCACTTTGTTACATAGATATTTCATGTTATACAATCAATGATAAATAAAGGAGTAATGAAAATTTGCAAAAGAACAAAAAAGTACCGAATAATTAATTTTTGTGCCGACTTTCAAAACAAAGCCCGTTATGTCCACAAATAGAAACACAAAATAGAAATTTACAGCTTATGCAAGCATGCACTGAAATTAAAAATTCACAAGTTTAAAACCACTCCGAAAACACAATATTGAAGATGGGTTTAAAATGTCATCAATTTTTCGTTTTTGTCCTGGATGGATTTTGATGGACATAACGGGTTTTGATTCTTAACGATTCACTTAGAATACATTTTATTTTAGAATCAGGGAACTCTAGAACGCGAAAATAATTAAAATTTCGAGGGAAAAAATAAAAATACTATTATTCTAATTAGGGATGGTTAGGTAAGATAATTAACAACTAACCATTTCCATGGAGAGCAATTACATGGCATTGAAAAGAAAAGAAAAAAAAGACCACGAGTAACCTTATTTGCTAACCTATAAATAGTATGAAGCAGGATCTTTAAATCAATATTTTCCTGTGGGTCACTGATGTTATCCCAGAGACTGCATTATCATGTGGTTTCACTTTATTAGAGACCTGGGATTATTGGTTGCAATTTTATATTGAAATATATTTCATAGAAGCGAGTTATTATTAATTAGAACTATTCATTAAAAAAGCCAGAGAGGCAAAGATACACAAAAATTTGGGTGATCTAGTCAACTTGTAGAGTAGGGTGGGTTCGTGTCGGCTTACATTAGCCGATGTACAATTAATTTTTTAAAGAAATTATATTATTTTGTCTCTGTGTTTCAGTAATTTACATTGTAATGAATGATAAAATTAAGAGAAGTTATATTGAATTAAATATTAATTACGTAACATTAAATTGGAAAATTGTAATTGTTCATTGAAGAATTGTTAATTTCGTTATAGTTATTTTCTGTTCCATTTATTTATTTGAAAACGTGTACATCATACCTGATATGTTACCTCATGGTAACATGAGGAGGATCAGGGTATACACTTTATTTTCACTGCTATGAATGGAAACTTTACAAGAAGAGAGAGAAACTACAACATAAACCTTACTTCAAGTGATTGAGACAGGTTTCTGCAATTTTCATATCAGTTTGAGGGTAGTGTATGCAGTTTTCAAAATTGTCATCATTCCGACTCAATAAATAACTACACTGATATCGAAATGGAAATCTACTAGAATTTTTTATTGAATCAATCATATTAGGTTTATACAGAATGACACTTCAAGATTATTTGACATTTTACTTTTGTAATATTTGAAACCTCTGGCGATTTGTTAATCCAATTTTACTCCTTTGGGTGGAACGGGTCAATGCCCCTTTTAGGCGCACTTTTTTTCCATCTGCGCCCTTCCCTTCACACATCACCATTCAAATGACTTTTCTTATTTTTTTTGGTTCTTCTTATAATGGATATACCCTATAAATTTAACCTTTTAATTTCTTCATTTGAATTTTGAATCCTTTGTTTACTTAACTTCTTCAAAAATGTTCTAGGATAAACGTTGGTCAGCAATTATAGTACAAAGGCTATATCCCAATTGGGTTCCCTACCGAAAGCTAAGCACTTTCTCCTAAAGGGTATATTTATTTCCTTTTTTTATCGATAAATATTACAACCTGCATGAAAATAATTAATAGGAATGATAATCGGATCCATATACCAGGTATGCAAGTTTAAAATGTCGTTTATTTCTTAAAATATATACACAGTAATTTAAAAAAAAGTATAATATATTTTATTCAAAGTACTGACCCTCGCTTTCTACACATTTTGTCCATCTCTCGGGCAATATATGGATACCATTCCAAAAGAATGCTTCATCTTTATTTGAAATCCATTCATCGAGCCATTTTCGTACGTTTTCGAAATTGTTGAAGTGTTGCTCCGCCAATGAGTGTCCCATCGATGAGAAGAGGTGATAATCAGAAGGCACCAGGTCAGGTGAATACGGCGGGTGGGGTAGGAGTTCCCAACCAAGCGAAGAAATCGTTTCCTTAGTCAATCTGGCTGAATGTGCAGGAGCGTTATCATGCTGAAGAATGACTTTGGCGTGCCTGTGAGCCCATTCTGGGCGTTTTTCGATCAATGCGTGACTCAAATTGATCATTTGTTGTCGGTAGCGCTCGGTATTGACTGTTTCGCCGAGTTTGAGAAGCTCGTAGTAGACTACTCCCTTCTGATCCCACCACACACACAGCATTGTCTTCTTCCCAAAACGATCCGGTCTTGCACTCGATGTGGATGGTTGTCCTGGCGTTACCCATGATTTTTTTCGTTTGGGATTCTGAAAATAAATCCATTTTTCATCGCCAGTTACAACTCGATGCAAAAAACCCTTTCTTTCGTGGCGTAAAAGCAGCATTTCGCACACAGTTTTTCGTTTTTCCATCTGTCGTTCGTCCAATTCATGTGGAACCCATTTTCCAACCTTTTGAATCTTTCCCATAGCTCTCAGGCGATCGGAAATGGCTTGCCTAGTGACATTCAACTGTTCTGCCATCATTTGTTGGGTTTGGGTATTGTCTTCGTCTAATAAAGATTGCAATTCGAAGTCCTCAAACTTTTTTGGTCGATTTTCTCGTTTTTGATCAGTAACATCAAAATCACCACGTTTGAAACTTTGAAACCAACGTTCACATGTCCTGACGGTTGGAGCAACATCGCCATAAGTCTCAACAAGAATTCCATGACATTCAAATACCTTTTTCTTTTGATTAAATAAGAAAATCATGACATGCCGCAAATGCTCTTTATTTGGCTTAAAATTAGACATTTTTAACACCAAAGAAAGGTATGATACGTCCACGTAAACGACTTAAAAACAACTGACTTTTGTAAACAAATGACTAACAAACAAAATAGCGTTTAGAGATAAGCAAATCCTTCAATAGGCTAAGAGCGCATTCTATTGGAATTAAAACGACATTTTAAACTTGCATACCTGGTATAACATATTTACAAAAAAACACTTACAAATTTTTTTATTCCATACATGGGGTCTTAAATCCTACTGCAAGGTTTAAGGGTAATGGACCATGATCAAACAGATGGAATGGAAATACAGCAAAATTACATTTACAAAAAAAAAAAAAAAAAATAGTTCAGGGAGAAATTTTGTCAAAAAGTGAGTACTAAAACTTATTTTATAAGAATAAAATCATTTATATGAATTAAATAAAAAAAAAATGGATCTATATAGAAAAAAAAATATCCTTTTCAAAAACAAATCAATAGTTATACATATAGTTCACAATCAAGTGGTGGTGAATTATATCTCTAAAATTATATTTTGGCCAGTTTCTAAAACAGGTTTGTTGACTACATCTTCCTTGAAGATCCTAGTCTTGAATTGACCCACTCGAACTAGGGGACTGGATCTGAGTTGGGAGTATTGCTACGCTGAGTCGCGTTTACTGGCCTGGTGCATTAGATTATTAACTTAGCGATATATCGAGGCGCTCCCACGTTTCCCACCTCCATTCCGAATTAAGTTGGGTTCATTTTACTTTCCGTTGACAATATTTCCTTGGAACATTCCTTTACCAAATTATCAATACCATTCATCCTCCCTATATTTACAATATGCTTCGATTCAGATCTGCAATAAATTTAATGTGTACAAGATCTTTTTTTCTGATACGTATACCCCATCCCATAGAACTTCTTCTGCGTTCCAATGCTCCTTCCTCTGGAATTATATTCTTCCTCATATAGACAAGCAAAATCTCTTCATTCAAACTAATACCTCTATTTTCAGTACCTCATTTCTATCAAGGTGAAGCTTGCTAACTATCGAATTACTCAATTAAATGACATGTTCCTGTATTTATGGAGTAAAATAACTATTTCATAATTTATGTGAAATAATCAGACACTATAAAAATATTTCTTGCTTTGTATATAACAGTTTTTTTTTTTTTCAGTCGGCGCAACAACCCATAACTGGGTCCTGGCCTCATCAAAACATCTTCCGCCAGTTTAATCGGTTAAGTGCAGCTGCTCTCCAATTCCATACTTATATAACAGTTAGGTATGCTTATTGTATGTTTTTAACTATACTTAGCATTATAAGATAGAAGATGTAAGGTGGACGTTGGGATTGAACGGTTTCGATGAGAAAGGATGCCAGAAAATACTGGTGACGATGTAGTCCAGCCAATGTTCACCTCACATTTTGTCAAACGTTTGCTTCAAGTACCAGAAACGTATTTATGAAATTAAAGTAAATTTGATGCTCTAAAACTTTAACATTATATAATATATGACATTTTCCTGAGAAACGATCGTGAAAGGCACCAAAAGCAAATTTTGGCCAAAAAGTGAGAAAAAGTATTTATTTGCGAAAATTATTGATTTTCAATAACGTATACCTCGAAAACCGTTGACAGTTCGACAAATATGTATTAAATGAATTTTATTTAAATTCGTAAATTTAATTAGCTTTAATTTTTATTTGGAACATATTTTTTTAGAGTTCACCGTTTTCGAGATAAGATCAAAAAACCCCCAAAAAGAACCTTCTCCCCTCACCGTTAGCTCACCCTCAGGGACGGTTACTTTTATTATATTTATCTTCTATTTACTCCAAACAAAGCCCTGAGGTAAAAAATAATCGCATATTTCATACACTCTACAATATGTTTATTGACTGGAATAATAGGAAGGAAAGAGCCACTTTAACTCCGCACAACATTGTGAACGGTGGGCGTTTCTCGGGATTTAGAAAATAAAACTGTAAAGAAAAAAAGTACAATCACACTATATATGCAAAAATCCCATGGAAACCCTGAACCGAGCTTGTCCCCTACTTATGGGAGGCTTAGCTTAACTTAGCCAGGCCCAAAGTAAGAATAAAATTATTTTCTTTATGATTTTTCTGAAGAGATAACATTTGCAGTACCACTCTTTTATAAATCTCTTTCTGTACATAAATCTCTCATAAGCAGAAGTTAATAATTGTCTATGAGTTAACAATTTGTATTAATTTGTATTAGCCTAGTCCTCGAGAAAGCCATAAGGCATGCACGATTGCGGAACACGGGAAATCTGTTCAACAGTCGTTCAAATACTGGCATATACGGACGACCTAGATAATGTGGGAAGCTCTTGCAGAACTATGACCGAGGCATTCCTTGCCCTTGAGACAGCTATTTGCCGCTTTGGTCTGGAAATTAATCAAGAGAAAACAAAGTATATGGATACCAGCCAAGCCGTACTGTTGAATGGAACAGATACCATTCGGACCTTACGAATTCGAGCAGGTGTGATATTTAATACCTCGGCTCGCAGGTCAACGTAGAAAACCGCACAGGTGCTGAATTTAAGAGGAGGATCTTGGCAGCTAATAGGTACTACTTTACCTTCTGAAAGCAGCTGACCACTAGGCTAGTGTCCAGGAAAATGAAGTTCACACTATATAAGACCTTGATCAGATCTGCCCTCACATATGCCACTTACCAGACATGGACAACAACAACAAAGTTTGAAGTCATAGGCAACAAAACCTTGGTTTTAAAGGAAATCAGGACTCGTGCGCGGGTTGTAGAATTCAGTTTAAAAAAAAATTATTTATGAGGATTTTATTTTAAAAGAATAATGCATGATAGCAGAAAATGTCAAGGAAGTTTTTTTTTCTTTTATTTAAGCACTTAAAAGTTTCTATCTATTATTCTATCTATTATTGCTTTGTTTAATTTACTAATATATAACCTAAATTTATAATATATAACTAGACTTACCGGAGGGCGGCTTTATCGCAAGCATCGGGGGTGTCGACAGCCGGGAGGTTGTCCGTTCCGAGGTCCACCGCCTCGAGTGCTGCGTCATCTGGCCCCTCCCGCCCGCACTCGCCTTTCTTCCCGCTCGACCGCCGGACAATAGTTAAAGACCCCTGCTGTCCTTCTGAAATAGTCAACACACAATGTTAATTAAATGGTAATAATAAAATAAAATAAAATATAACTATAATATATCAGGAATCCGTATAGTACGAGAAATCGTATCATCCAATTAATTTGATTAATCATCATTACGATTTAGCCCTCTAGGCGGAAACTGATGAAGAGGCAATTAGTCACATAAAATACTCTGAAAGCAATTGCAGAAATAGCAGGTTAATAACAGATTTCCTATGAAAAGACGGAATTTATAACAGAAAAAAGACTACAGCAAAAAATATGGACAAATAAAAGTCAAAAAGAAATTTAGATATCTAGGAGAAACAATATGCAACAACGGTTCAGAAAAACAGAAAGTCACTAAGTTGGAAAAACTAAGCTTTGCAACAGGAAATATGTATTTACAATAACAAGAATCTTACAGCCATCGAACAGTTGTTCCAACTAAATATCTCAGGAAAACAAATATTTTAATAAACGCTTGCGTCTAATAGAGGGATGATGAATCTTCGAGAAATCTATATAATTTCAAACATTCTCGCATACATTAAACTTTAAAAAAATTATTGTTTAAAAAACTAGAAAAACACGCTTTTATAGCAAACCTAACTAAAAAGCTAAGTGTGGCGACTAATTCGCAGCAGTCAGACCTTTTAATTTTTAGAGTTCAAGGTTCGAAGCGAATTCCACTGTACTATTCGTGATTTGTTTGCTATTTTAAAACAGCTTATCCACAATCAACCAAAAATTTTAGGTTTTTTGACATATCTCAGAGAAGGAATAGGCAAATATTTACTTTTATATACCTATCTTGCACAAAAAGTAATGATCTACAACTTTTAGTATATAACATTGATTGGATTAGCCATTACTATGTTATGGACTCTTAAACATGCCCAAAACTTTTTTTTTAAAGTATGCAAAATTCGTCGATGTTTGACAATCGATTGTGTTAACACCTAAATCAAATTCAGCTTAAGGGATGTCTTTAGACGCACAATTTAATAAACTTTAGTTTTGTAAATATAACATTTTTCGATTGAAAGTATTTTTCTGTTTTGTTTTTTCAAAAATCTTACAAAAATGTTTGGCGTTTTTTGCCTGCCAAACATTTTCCTTCTATCAAATTTAGTTTCATTTTTGATATTTTATTCTCAGAACTCATCTGGTCCATATAAAAACATAAAACCTACTTACTCCACCTTTTGCAAGGCAGACCCCCCTTAACTTAAAAATAAAATACAACACGGTGATAAAATCAGTAACTCTGTAAAGAATGGAGACAACATGTCTTCCTAGATCAGAAAAAATATTGAAATTAGTAAGAAGGATCCTGAAGAGAATCTAGGGCACAAGAAGGTTAAGACCCAACCAGGAAATATACAGGAAGATAAAAGACCTAGAAGCCAAAATAAGAATCAGAAGACCAAGATTCTTATGGACCAAGGGAGAACAAACAGAAAAGTTTTTGACAAAATCGGTGAATACAAGAGCGTAGGAGATTAGAGCACTCAATGGTCGAGTGCGTTGGGGCGAGGGTCTCAGCGCGTACGTAACCAGAAGGTCTTGGGTTCGAATCCTACCTGGTGCGAATTAAAATTTATTTCGTGGTGGACCCATGAAATGAAAGACGAAAGAGCGGGTATATAAACAAATGAGAGAAAAAATATAAAAATTAAAAATGTTAAGACAACTGCCTTAATAGAGAACAGGAAAGGAATTAAAAGAAACCAAGTTTTTTTTGGAAAATAAAGAAACACGGAACACAAACAGAAATTATGAGAAAATAATCGGAGAAAAGAAGGACAAAAATAAGAAAGGAAAAATAAAGATACCCCCCGCTTGGTCTTAAAAGACCACTTTTTCTTAAAAAGAAAAGAAAAATTTGAATATTAGTCAATGTATTTTAGCTAATTTCAATTGCTATCAATTTCAGCAAAGGTATGCTAATTTTTATTAGGGATACGAAAATCGGGTAAGACGATGCATTACTGTAAATTAAAAAAACAAACAAAAAAATCAATGCTATAAAATAAATAATTTTAATGATCTGGGTTCGTTGACTGTAAATAAATTGAGACGAATTTGGTGATTTACAATGTAAGCCTTAATATCAGGACAAAGGTGATCAATTTTTATTGTTTTTCTAAAGACCAATTAAAAAAAAGTATTTCAAGCCATGGTTCTAAAGGCCGGATTCCAATGTCTGATTGACGCCGAAAATATAAGCTATATATATGTAAGTTTGCTACCATGTGATAACAACACTGCTGCAACCTTAAATGTGTGTGGGACTTTTAATTAAAACATATGTGAGAGACAAAGTGTTAATAACTTTGGTTAGTTTATTGTTATATTGTTTAAAGTGTTTTATGTTATAATTACCATACTAGTTAGAAAGAACGTGTAATTTAATTCATTTGTAATAAAAGAATAAAATCACGTTAAAACAATCTTACAAATTAAATTACAAGATTCCAACTAGTAAGAAATGGATATAATTTATGTTCAAGTTGTTAAGAAAGCTGAGGAAGAATTTGTGATCCAATGCATATCCATTGATAAAAATACTTGGTATTTAGTGCCAGAAAAATCTAAAGAGGTAAGTAACCACATTTCTCTATCAAATAAAACAACAATAAAAAATGCAATGAGGGCAATTAAGAACCAAAAAGGTTATAGAACAGTTGCGGTAAAAATCGATGAAGATATAAAAAAAGAATATTTCGATGAAGTTGATAATGTTTGCTTTCGAGAATTGCCATTAGAAGAATGTGACCCAATATCAATATCCAGAGTTGTTCAAGCTGAACAAATTGAGTTAGAAAATCGGATTAGACAATTAGAAAACCAATTATATTCAAATTTAAAACAAGAGGAAATCAAATTAAATCAAATCGAAAAAAGATTTGTTCTAGAGAAATTTGAAAAAAATCAATTAGATCCTAAAGAATGGTTAGTTAAATTTGAAGACGAGTGTAGCCGCTTCCAGGTGAATTCCGATAGTAGTAAAATTCAGGCTTTGCGCTTTTTTGTCATGGGCCCAGCAAAAGATTGGTTTGAAATAAATCTGAAGAAAATAGGTGTAAATGGTCATTGGAATACTTGGAATTCTTGAACGTTTTTGTTGATAAAGGCTGGTACATTGTTAGGAAAGCTTTTAACTACAAATATTTGGGTGGATCTCTAATCGATTTCGCGCTTATAAAGGAAAAGTTATGCCTAGAAGTAGAACCTAAGGGTACTGAATTATCACGTATCACCTCATAGTTTTTGGGTATAGAGAAAAAATTAACAAGATGGAAGACTTATATGCGGAACTCCGAAAATTAGAGGACTTTTTCTAGGAAAGTTCCTCAAATCCTAGATTGAAATAAGTCCTGACCCGGAAAAAGAGAGATAAATTTCACTCAAGAACGAAGGTCAAAAGAAGGCATGGATAGAGAAAAAAGTCTCAGAAAAACTAAAATTAACATGACTGAAGGGTTTTGACGACATACAGATATTACTTTATATTTAAACTGCGGAAAATTAGATCCGAAATATTGAGATCTATGATAGTGGCTCCAACGTTACGTTTTCTAAAAAGAAAGAGGAAAATTCCTCAAATCCTAGATTGAAATATAGTCCTGACCCGGAAACTTTTAAGAGAGATAAATTTCACTCAAAGAACGAAGGTCAAAAGAAGGCATGTTCAATTTGTGCAGCTATTGGTTTTCCGTATCGATACCATCTCATAGCGGAGTGCCGTAATCGAAATAAAGTCTCAGAAAAACTAAAATCAAACATGACTGAAGGGTTTTCTGGGATTGACGACATACAGATATTACAAACAGACTTAGGTGACAAACATTTAAACTGAAGAACCGGGCGAAATTAGATCCGTTGATAAAGCTAAACGTAATCATATGTGACAAAATTAAAACAAAAGCTATCTATGATAGTGGCTCCAACGTATTAATTTCTCAACGAATTGCTGATTTGCTAAAGTTGAAATTAATAGAACAAAATAATGTATTGAAAACTATCAGCGGATTAAATTTCACTTCAGCCCGGGCTACAATTTCACTTCGTATTGGACGTATTACTGATCACATTACAACTTACGTTGTCAAGATCGATCATTTTTCTTATGACATCTTATTGGGGATTGATGCCATAAAAAAATTTCAATTGATTCAAGACGAAAACTTAAAAATACTACAACGAACAGACAACAACAATGTGATAGATTTAGATGAAAACCGATCCAATAGTGATCGAGAAGATAATTTACATCGATCTAAATAAGATCAGATGATTAAAAATAAATTCAATGATAGTCAAGTTTTAATTGATAAAGATGATTCTAATGATTATATTGAATTAAATTTTAATGAAAACTTAAAAATAGAAGAATTCGGTGCCAATTTAAATCATATTGAAAACGAAGAGCGAAAACAGCAGATTGCAATTCTAATTGAAAAACATAAACATATGTTTGCAAAGGATAAATTTGATATAGGGAGAGTAAAATCAAAAGAAGCAGAGATAAAATTATTATCTAACGAGTATGTTACTTGTCGACCGTATAAATGCTCAATTCCTGACGATGAAGAAATAAGAAATCAGATTAAGGCATTATTGCAAGCAAAGATTATTGAAGAATCAGATTCTCCATTCGCTTCCCCTGTAACCTTCGCGTTCAAAAAAGAGGAGAACAAGAAATCACGCTTGTGTATCGATTTTCGTAAATTAAATAAACTCGTAGTTCCAGAAGTTTTTCCATTTCCTACAATACAAGACGTAATCGACAAAGTTGTTAATTGTGAATACTTTACAGTTTTAGACATCAATTCGGCATTTTGGTGTATTACACTAAAAAAAGAAGACAGAGAAAAAACTTCTTTTATCACGACTTATGGAAAGTTCATGTTTAAAGTCCTTCCATTTGGTCTGAAAAATGCTCCGGCCACGTTCCAGAGAATCTTATCAAATATTATAAGAAGAAATGGTTTGGATGAATTTTGCATCAATTATATTGATGATATTTTGATATTCTCTCAAACCTGGAAAGATCATCTTCAACATATCGAACAATTTTTGCAGATGACTGATGCTGAAGGATTCAAACGAAAATTAGTCAAGTGTTTGTTTGCAGCTAAATCTGTCAAATATTTAGGCCACACAATTTCAAAGAACAGAGTCTCACCAGCCCAAGGTAATTTAGTTTCAATTCAAAACCTACAAAGACCATCAGATAAGACTGGAGTACGAAGTGTTTTAGGTTCAATCAACTTTTACCTGAGATATATAGAAAATAGTTCTCAAAAGCTGGAACCATTGCATCGATTATTAAGAAAAGATGTGAAGCTTGAATGGTCCGATGATTGCGAAAAAGCTTTTAATATGATAAAAGATTATTTATGTACGGCTCCAATATTGTCAATTTACGATTATAAGAAGCCCGTCTTCATTGAAACAGACGCCAGTTTTAAAGGTATAGGCGCTACCCTAAAACAGCCACAAGAAGATGGAATACTGCATCCTGTATCATATTATTCAAGAAAACTATCGGAAAAGGAAAAACGTTTAGATATCATTTATTTGGAATGCAAAGCGATCAAAGAAGCAATCAAATTTTGGCAATATTATCTAATAGGACGCCACTTTACTGTAAGTAGCGATCATAAGCCATTAGAAAACTTAAAGACTAAGGCCAGATCAGATGAAATACTGGGTGATCTAATTCTTTATTTATCACAATTTAATTTTAACATAATTTATAAAAAAGGTAAAGAAAATATTCTAGCCGACTTATTATCAAGAAATCCAGTTTTAGAATATTTCAATAATGAAGATGCAATCAGGATCGTGAACTTAATCGATCTACCTCAGATATTAAAAGACCAAGGTGAACACCTTTCGGAGTTGAAAATAGAAAAACAGACTGACTATAAGCAAGGAATGATCCTTAAAAGATTAAAGGGCAAACTTAGAATATTTGTATCTCCAAAATTAGGAATGAAAATCATTAAACTGGTTCATGAGCATTATGGTCACATTGGTCCAGCACAGATGATCGCCACAATTCAGCCGCATTATTACTTCAAGGGTTTCTACAAAGAAATTCATACTTTCTGTAAAAGTTGCCACATTTGTGTTAGAAATAAAGTCCGTCGCAGTAGAGCAATCGGCCTTCTCTCACAATTAGGTCCTGCCACTGAGCCGTTCCAAATAATGTCATTAGATACAGTTGGAGGGTTTTCAGGGAACCGATCACCAAAGAGATATATGCACATTTTGGTGGATCATTTTACCAGATTCGCATGGATCTCGACTAGTAAGGGTCAAAGCGCTCACGACTTTATAAATCTAATCCATCCAATAGCAAAAAATACAAATATTTCGATCCTATTAGCAGACCAATATACTTCTATAAATTCTACTCATTTTCAAAATTATTTGGATAAAAAAGGAATTCAGATTGTTTTTACCTGCATTGATCATCCTGAATCAAATGGACTTAACGAAAGGTTAAATCAGACGCTGGTAAATCGTTTAAGGTGCAAAATAAACAGCGAGACAAATAAAGCCTGGCCGATTCTCGCAAAGGAATGTGTCAATGAGTATAATGATACAATTCATAGCTCAACACAATTTGTACCATCTTACTTACTCCTAGGGAAGAAACAAGCTATATCTCCTCTTATCGAAGACAATCCATCTTCCCTTGAAGAAGACCGAAAAATAGCTTTTCAAAATTCTTTAAGGAGCTTTCAAATAAACAAAAATAGAATAGACAAGAATAGAATACAGCACGATTTCAAGATTGGCGATTTAGTGTACATCGAAAACGGAAACAAATTAAATCGCAACAAACTGGACCCCGTACGAGTTGGACCTTTTTCAATCATCCGACAGATTTCACCAACATTTTATGAAGTAGCAAGCGGAAAAAAGAAGAAGACTTCAAATTTCTTTCATTCTAGCAAGCTGCTTCCCTTTTCTCCCTGTGAATCTTCTTCAGGGGTGGAGGTGTAAGTTTGCTACCATGTGATAACAACACTGCTGCAACCTTAAATGTGTGTGGGACTTTTAATTAAAACATATGTGAGAGACAAAGTGTTAATAACTTTGGTTAGTTTATTGTTATATTGTTTAAAGTGTTTTATGTTATAATTACTAGGTAGAAAGAACGTGTAATTTAATTCATTTGTAATAAAAGAATAAAATCACGTTAAAACAATCTTACATATATATATGTATATAGCGACTCTGTTGAAAAACTGGAACTAACATTGAAATAATCAATCTAATCACAAACATTATTATTAACATATTTCCAAAATTTATATTACATATTTTTCTCAAGTCTGGTATAGATTGATACAGTAGTTTTTGTGGTCAGTGATCAGAACCGAAAATTTTCCTTTTATATAGTAGTATGGATTATAGTTTATTTCACCCACTTATGTTCTTACAGTAAGCCTTTGCAGCACTCTTAGAAGGTCTTAAATTTTATTTCAATTTAATGCATTAAGATGCACTTTGTTAAGAACACTCCGTCAATTAGGTAATAAATTTTAAAAAATCGCTAACACCGTGGGTTAAACTCATTTTAAATATAAAAATCATATTCAAGGGAGATGAAACAACAGTTTTTTTTTTTTTTATTTACAAAAATCTTTGAAGGAAAAAAACAGGACAAAAGCCACGAACTTTGTTCGCACCCCATTTTAAAGAAAGTTTAAGTACTTACCGTTCTAAACCAGCTTATCCTTAAAAGTATAATTTAGAACTGGATTTTTTAAAAAGAAAATACAGAATATAAGAGTCATGATAAGTTCCACAAGATGACTATGTTTGTTTAGTAAGCTGTCAATCAGAAGACAAACAAAGACACCGCCTTTTATCTAAGTCCGTTCACGGTCAGTAGCTGCCTAAGGAGTACCCTTAAAGGCCTTTAGAGCCTTATATGTCAGGCGCCACCGAAGATGAATGCCGTATCAACAGTCACAGCTCATTCCCACATCAAGTTAAGCTCCTTATTCACAACAATTCCCATAGATAGTTGTAAGTCACAACAGCAAAATAGCGTTTTCAGAGAATTTCAAAAATTACTTCTATTATGTTTGAAATGTTTAATTGAAGGCAATAGCATATCAGGACCGTATTGTAGGTTGAATTGAATTGAATTGGTGATAAAATAAAATTATAGTCAATTCAATTATTAAAAAAGAAATAAACATGTGGTGCGACAAGTGACAATATATTAATAAAATAGATACTATAAATACTATTCAATAGAGGGCTATTGAATGATTTGCAGCTTCCAAGCTGTTTAGTTTATTAGAACACATTAATTTTATATATTTATCTTCAATAAACTATCAAAACAATAGCTTTAATTGTATTGATATACCAATATAAGAAATGTACTTGATGAGTATGAGTACGAATAACTCTTGCAGCGCTGATAAATACTATGAATGTGTAAGTTTACTCGTTTGTTTTTTAATTATCGATCATTTTTATCAACGATTGATTTCGTTTAAAACTGTATATCTCTGATACATTATATCATATATTATGTTCGCGCCAATCGGCGCTTATGTGAGGGGGGGGGAAAGAGAAAAACTTTAATATACCGTATATTGACGCACTCTATAGACCTCTAGGTAACTAGCCCTTATCTGCGTTAATCCCCACATGAATATTCCTCTTTATATATATATAAAAGAGCTTTATTTTACGAAATTTAACAATTTACCATTTTGTAACATATTTTTATAATACAGGTTTTAGAAATAAAACAGTTCACACTGCGGATTTGATTCAATAATGATAAATTACAATTTATAATACATTTGTTTTTTAATCTGTAGGAAAAATTGACAAAAAAAAACCTACTCAAAAAAAAAAAATAAAAAAAATAAAATAAAATATTAATAATAAAATAAAGTAAAGTAATAAAAATAAATATATAAAAATAAGCAAAAGTTTTAAGCGTTAAAAATGATCAAAATTAAAGAATAAATTAACTTATACAATATATCGGTTTGTTAAATTAAAATTTAACTAAAACTAGTAAATTCTAAGAATGTCTTATTTAGTAAATTTTTATTCTAGTAGAATGTGTCTAGTACGTTTGTGTACGTATCTTCTTAAGGTTAGTTTGTTATAATTTCCTATTGCTTGTATTTTGGGATTCTCTGAGTTTATTGTTGAGTTAAAAAAGGTCTGGGTCTGGGTGTAAATAAACTGTTTAATTGTTTGAAAATTTAGGTCGTTCAACATATCAGTTATTTTTGTGTACCTTGGGTAGTCGTTAATGATCCTCAAGCATAGGTTTTGGATCCTTTCTATTTTTTTGTAGTTGGAGTCACATGTGTAGCTCCATACCGGAGAGGCGTATGTTAATAATGGTCGAATGACTGATTTATATAAAATAATTTTGTTGCGAATTGATAAAGGAGATTTTCTTCGGAAATATGGTGACATCGTACTGATAAGTTTTTTGGCTTTGCAGCATTTATTATTAATATGGGATGTAAATGTCAAACGTTTATCTAATTCGAGTCCGAGGTAGGTAACAGTTTGAGCCCAAGGAATTCGGATTTTATTAAGGATTATATGATCCGCTATTTTGGGTCTTCTTTTTGTGAACATTATTGCTGCAGTTTTGTTTTCATTTATTTGAATTTTCCATAATATTCCTCTTTCTTCTATCATCTGTGCTCAAGTACGCACCTCCTACAAATTGCCCAAGACCTCATGGTCTTCCATTGGTTTTTTAACACAGTTCTCCCCCTAATGAGTGGTGACCTAAGAGGAGGCGAGCTTGGACAAATATTGCAGCTTAGGAGAAACATTTACCAGGCCATAAGGATTCCAGGGGCCCCTGGACAGACCGTCGGCGGCAGTAATAAGGTAAGAGATTTCTTCTGTATTATTTGTTTATGCTACCTCCTCAATAATAATATCTCCCCAAGAGTGCAAAACCTCGATTTCATATTTTCCCATACAGTCCATTTTCTAGAGGCCGAGGCGAGTTTGTCGCATCGGACATTATCACTCTTTTACTATACATATTATATTATAGATATATCGTATATCTAAGCCTTTGTGGAAAACAATCAACGCCACGTCATCATGTTTTTTTTAATACAAGAAAATGTTTATTTCGAACATTTTATTAAAATCTTTTTCTATAGTTAACTATTTATAGTTAACTATAAATACAAACTATGCTTATTTTTATAGATTCCAACATTTAACCAGTGATTGAACCAGCACACATATAGGCTGGGGCATAAGCGATAACATTATAATAATCCTCTGTAGTAATCCTCTCTAGGAATAATAAAGAAGAGCCCAAGCTTACAGATAAACATTATCTATCTTAGTCTTCAGTTCTGTAGTAGAGTGCAATTATAGTCTAATTTGTTTAATTTTCTTTGGCCCACGTTAATCTAATTCTACCCAATATGGTGTTCGATGCCACGGTAGTCACTCGAATTGTAGCGTTAATTGAGGACGGAAGAAATCAGCGATATGCGGCCAAGCACTCTCAGGGTACCAGAAACGAGGGTTTGGCAGGCGATTCAGAGGTACCGGGAGATGAGCAGCTATTTGAGGTAGTCGGGATCAGGTCGACCGATAGTTACAAACCAAGCTAACAATTGATTTATTGAAATGGAGACTCCAGACATCTACAGGGTGTCCCGAATTTAAATGGCAAACCTTCAGGAACTTATAGGGGACCGACAAATTTTTGTTTTAGTTTTTCGTCCTTTAGAGTTTTCTCGTTTTTGCTTAGTTTTAGAGAAAATCGCAAAAAAAAAAGAAAGAAAAAAAGAAGTTTTCATTTTTATACTTATTTATTTACATTTATATTTATGTTATGTTCTTTTTAATGTAAATATTGCTCAAAATGTTGTCCTCTTGCACCAATGCAAGCATTACATCTAGCACTCACTTGATAAATTGCAGCTAAACATTGTTCTGATGATATTTGGTGCACTGCATCTATGATTCGTTCTCTTAATTGCTCTATTGAGTTGATTGACACCGAATAAACTTTCTGCCTTAAGGTTCCCCATAGGAAGAAATCCATGGGTGTCATATCAGGTGATCTGGGTGGTCAAGGTACTACTCCTCCACGTCTAATCCATCGTTGTGGATAATATCCAGCCAAGCTCGAGTAATTATGCTATAATGAGCTGGACGTCCATCGAGTTGGAACCACAATTCAACCCGCTGCTGTAAGGGAATGTCATCTAAATAATTAGAAAAGTTGTTCTCCAAAAAATGTGTAAATGTGATACCATTCAATCTTCCAGGTAAAAAATATGGTCCCACCAGTAATCCTTTCCAAATTCCAAGCCAAACGTTAATAGCAAATTCATGCTGAAACCTATTCTCTCTAATAGCTCTGGGATTTTTAAGAGCCCATACATGATAATTTCTTTGATTAACAATTCCTCCTCTTGTAAAGGTAGCTTCATCGGTCCATATAATTTTTAATGGAAATAAATTATCATCGCGAAACCAGTCAAGAAACCAGTTACTAAAATTTGTCAAAAAAAACCAGTTACTAAAATTCAATCTCTTTACATAATCTTGAGGTAATAAATTCTGAATTTTTTGAAGATGGTATGGGTAGCGATTATCACATTTCAAAGTTCGCCATATTGCTTGCCGCGATATTGCTATGCAGCAGATTCTCTTCGGATGCTAGCTAGTCTCAGGATTGTTATCGAAGTGGCGATGGACACAATTTCTTCTCCGATAATCTGCTCTTATTGCTGCCTGGAATTGGTCGCCACTAAATTCTCTAAAACTAAGCAAAAACGAGCAAATCTCTAAAGGACTTTTTGTCTTAGTTTTTCGGTCCCCTATAAGTTCCTGAAGTTTTGCCATTTAAATTCGGGACACCCTGTGTATATATACAGGATGTTCGAAAGATCGTTGGTCAAAAAGGTATCTCGGGTAGGGAGGTTCATTTTGAATCCATTTAAGGCTAATATCCCCTCTGTAGTACCAAATGTTGCTACCACGTAGCGTGCCAAAATAAACAAAATCTAGATTCCTCCTCAAAATTCCGGATGATCCGTTATACGATTTTGGTTCTGGAAAGTTAATTTTGTTTCATATTCCCGTAGGATTTGATGTATCTATTTTAGAAGGCCATATATGTGATATTTACAATTATAGGGTCAAAAAAACTACTTTCTAGTATTTTTAAAGAAAGGTCAACTAATAGGCAAGTGTAGAAAGATAAAATAATAAAAAAAATTTCTTTTTTTCATCTGAATGCTCATTAAATTTACTATAAGAACCTATATATAAAGTTATGATCAAGTTTCGTAAAATAACCATACCAGCAAACTAAAAACCGCGACCTGTTTTGAAATTCAAACTTGTTAAAGTAATTTAATTAATTAATCTGGGCTGCAAAGCCCAGATAAACTTGATAGTATTGGTCATTATTTGTAAGGTTAATATCATGTAAATGTATTGCGGGAGCATCACCCGTGCCTGCGAAGGATGCTCCCGCAATACATCGTTGTTGACCTTTATATGATCTCCTCGATCCCGGCGAGTTTGTCCGAAAACGATTTCCACAGGTGATAGACCTGTCGCCGAATGAATCGTGTGGTTATACGCGATCACTGCCCGCGGCATTGCCTCGTATGGGTCTAAATTCCACCCCAACTTGAGGAGTCGGAGGTGTTCGTCGAGTGTATTGTGCAGTCGCTCGACTGCCCATCTCCCTGTAATGTGGTGAGGTAGTATTTAGTCTCGGTGAAATCCCTAGGATTTTGCTTTCCTTTTTTATTAGAGCACTATTGAACTCGCGGCCGCAGTCCGATAATGCTCTAATAAGAAAGGAAAGCAAAATCCCAGGGATTTCATCGAGACTAAATACTACATACTATACTATACTATACTAAATGAAATACCTGATGAAGAAACAACATATAAATCCATAAATACTGTTGTAAATCACAATGAATCAGTTAATTATTCAATAGAATTTTTAAATTCATTGGATCTACCAGGAATGCATATTTTATCTTTGAAAATTGGTTCCCCAATCATCCTTTACGAAATATAAATCCACCGTGGCTATGCAATGGGACTAGGCTATCAGTAAAAAAATTAATGAACAACATAATTGAGGTAACCATTTTAAATGGAAAACACCAAGGGGAACATGTACTACTACCACGCATTCCCATGATACCAACGGATACTCCATTTGAATTCAAACGTCTACAGTTTCCTGTAAGACTATCCTTTGCAACGATCATTAACAAAGCACAGGGACAATCATTGAATGTATGTCGATTAAATTTGATAAATCCATACTTGCAAGCAAATTTAATGAACTTTAATTTCGTACTGAAAAAGTTTTCAATCCGACGCACGGTTTTCCAGCTATAAACGACATTGGTACATTGCGTATTATTACCAATAAAAATAAATCAGGCAGTTCTGATTAGTCAAAGCTTTATCGAAATGAGCACAACTTTAGGATCAGGAGAGAGAGAGAGAGATAGACAATAATTAAAGCTGATAAGATTTTCTCATTTCGAATTAGGGTCGTTACATTTGAACAGGGGACTTAAGGATCTGAACCCCATCTCTTCATCTTATTCTCGATCAAAGGAGGCGAACAACGAGGTCTTCTTGGTCATTTCATTTTGTTCTTTTGTTGTTTGCTCCTGATTCTTTGAATTCATGAAGCATGTTTGCACAATAGTCACATTACATTGATGGAGATTATAAAAAAAATATTTGAAGAGCTGAGTTGAATGACTGGATGAATTATTTACACAAGTAACTGATTTGTATGCCAAATGAGAACACCATGTTTTTTCGGTTTCAAAAGTGAATTTCACCATGAAATTGAAACAAAATCATTACGTTTAACATATCATTCGAAAGCTGATTAAATTTGCATGTTTTTGTGAGATTTGACGTTTGGTGGATAGTTTTTTCAAAAAAACGGTGAGCGTTGAAGTAATATAAGACATTGTGACTATCCCAAATAAGGTGAAGATCAATCTGTTCTTTAGATACCAACTTATTAAAATTCAAGGTTACAGATACTCAGCTATTATATATATATATATATTTATTAGGTATATACTATATGTACTGTACTATAATATTTATATTATGGATAAATTCTACTCTTAATTTATGTATAACGAAGTTCTACATCTTATCGAAGTTGAAGTTCGTAATTAGTCATATTTTTATAATTTGTGGTTATTATTCAATCGATTTGTACTACCAATGATCAACTTAATACCAAATTGTCACAAAAGAAAACAATTGCTTTATCGATATGATTAGATGGTTCTAAAATTCATTTTTTACAGAGTAAATATCGCCGTAAAAAAAATCGGATTGTTATTAAAAAGAGAAGAATAAGTCGTGCGCCATGTAGAGTTTGAAAATCTTTCGATATGTAGAAAATGCTAGTAGTATAGTATAGTTGGATTACCAACTCATACATAAAAATTAAAAATTGAATGTCAATGTTTGGTAATGGTTTTTAAATTAAATTAAAATTGTAAATTGGATCTTTTTTTACCTTCAACCACCTAATCTTTGGTTTGAATTCAATGACCAAATCTTGAATGGTAACTGGTTAAAAGTTACTATAATTCTCACTGGAATAGCGACTGGAGAAATAGCATTTATTCCTAGAATCCTAATGATTCCTGTTAATCTACCATTTTAATTTAAATGATAAAAATTTCCAATTTAAGTTTCTTTTTTTATTAAAATTAACAGACCCTAAGACCAGACTTACAAAGTGGGTCTTGGAACTGACTGTTTCTCTTTGTTAAAAATGTGTAGTGATTTTCAGAACTGGAAACCCTATCAACCAAATCACTCATAATAAAGTGATAGAAAAATCTAAATGTAGTCTTTTCGGTTGTTTTATGAATTTCCTTTTTGTACGCTTTCTAGAAAAGAAAATTTTTATCGATAAAGAAAAATTCAATTCTTTTTTTCAATACTAATTACCACATAGAAAAAAAGATTCTATTTGTACGTATTAATAAATTTATTTAGCGCAAATAAAAGATATGAGATACGATTATGGTGATATAAATTATCTATAGTTCATATCACAAAGTGTATTTTTGTTTTTGTGATTGTCTGTCGTTTGTATATTTGTAAAACGAAATTCAAAAGAACAAAATTCAATTCAACTACTATTGGAACCTCGATGCTTATGGTTAAACCGAATTCGACGTGCGTAGATAGCGATTCAGACTGCTCAGTTGGCTAGAAAATCCTGTTGTGGAACTGGGTTCAGGGAACTAAATCGTCGTGTATGGATTAGCCGTTGGAGCTAGATAGGCAACCGAGCCATGGTTACAGCTGATACAACAGTTCGGGCGGTCCTAGTTGAATTTTCAATCACAATAATGCAACAATGCTGTTATACATACAAACACACAAAAATATATGTGTATATATATAACTTGCAAAAGATAAATATTTAAATATTGTTGGATGTATTTTAAGTTATAATTATGTATTATTAGTTATTAACATCTTTATTTTATCTCTTATCGACGGAACTAATAAAGTTTTCATTAAATAGTACAAATCAACAAAACAGACATAAATTCCAAATGATTTAAGCAATTGGAAATAACGATGATATAAGTGTCAACGAACCTATAAGGGGATATTGCTATGATATAAGTACTTGGGTCGGTTTACAGTGTTTGTTAAAATGATTTTAATATCGTTTTTAAGTCACACCCGATAAAATAATTTTTCTTCTCTGATTATATTTCTATTGATAGACAAATATTTAGAATGAATGTTAGATTTTGAAGAAATTAATAATAATTTAAAATATATAAATAAAAACGATTTCCACTGGATGCATTTTTCATTTTATATTATTTATGTGGTCCCCTACCTTACTTTATATTTGAAGATTTCATTTTATTTTCTGTGTAAATAATGTGTTATTAGAATCAATTTCTATTATCATAATTTAATGTCTATTATAATTATCTGTTGCCAGTTTTATTTTCTTAATTTTAAATACGCAGTTAGCTACCAGGTTTATATATTGTATATTATATTTATCTTAAGGGTCAATAATAGCGCATAGATGGGTGGATTGTGCCAGTTCTGATTTTAGAAATTTTGTTTTTCAATGGAATGGGTGACAGGGATGTGTACGGTCAGAGTTTGGTGGTGCTTACGGGTTTGCTAAGACGTTTTATTTATTTATTAATTTGTATTAAATATGCTGCTTTTATAGAAAATAATTTACAATTCACATCCACTACCTTTTATTGTAGAAATAACTGAATTGCAAGAAAAGTTTGGAAGCAATTACAAAAATATGACAATTTACTATATTTAACTTATAATAAAATGACGTACTATTATAAACCATTGCAGTTGTAGCGGCACTAAAAATAATATTACACTGACACAACCTGCCTTCAGCGCACAGGGGTTGCACAAACTGCAGTCACTCAGTCGGTATCAATCTCAGTCTTCCATCACTGTTATCGTCTCAGTCTCAGAGATAAAAAAACAAAAGACAAGTGGTGGTAGTCAAACATGTGCTGTGTAACCAATAAATTTTATACCACGGTACTGACTGGGGGCAGCCGAACCTTTATGAGGCGCCATGTTGGTACCAGCGAGGAGATATACAAATAGGTTGTAGTAGCTGCTATTGAGTTAGGGCGGGGCTACAGGCAGGTGGTACTAGTATTCCCCCACCACTACGCTACCCAGGGTTATGCCAGTTCCCAACTCACTAACATTATTTTAGACTGCTGCTGATGCAGGTATAGGTAATAAAATTCCTTCAAACACAGTATATCATTTTTTACTTAAACTTTGTTAATACAAAGGATTTTTATTGAATGTAAAAGATATAATTACTAATCAAAATTCAAATATTTCAAAGTATTGTGATACTTTTGACGTGGAGTTTATTATAAAAAGTAATTGCATTTAACACCATCGCGAACTATTTGACTAGGTACAATGAAAGAATTTCGCGTTAGTTACTTACCTATGAAAGCTGAGCTGCTTATAATTTTTAGTCCCAGTCTTGTTATTCTTACATCCAATTGTAGCACAAAAAGGCATACTTAACGTGGAATGAATTTATAAACATAATAAAAACTCAATGAGAATAGGTTTATACGTACAAATAAGTACGTAAAAAATAAGAAATTAAAAGCAAACACTTGTAACTTTTGAGGTTAGGGTAGTATAGTGGAGGGGAAACGAATCCCACCCCCTACTCCACTCGTGACTGCTCTATTTGTATATCTCCTCGCTGTTTGGTACTATTCAATCATGCCTTTGAACTCTCTGTAGATCACATAAAAAGTTTAGTTTAAAAAGTTTAGTACAGTAAAATACAACTGTCGTTTCTTAACGCAGTATTCATTAGATCCAGTAGAAAAATAGATAATAATTAAATTTTCTATAGTGAACAGCAAGGAATCTTTTTAATATTTGTTTCCCTTTTGTTTTTGTACTGAAGAATATATACTAAATAATGTATTTATTTATTTGTTGTTAAATAAAGAATTTTATTTCTAATATGAATTTTCTACTGATCCTCTGGTATAACACTAAAAACACATATCATAACACAGTTATTTGTAATTATAAAGATTCAGCTGACTACATTCATACTTCCGCTACCATAACCTTTCACAAATATCTCCCACTTCTGTCTATAATGAGGGATAGGTTTCTTTTTCGTTTAAAACACTGCAAACTCTGGGGTATTTTTGTTTATTCTGTCGATATATTTTCAATTACAACATAACATCACTTCTTTCAATGAATAAATTTAGCGATGTATCAGATTCAAATACATAATTAATCAAAAAATGTATTTTTTTTTCCTGAGACCCTGCCTCTCTTATATTCTCTTCATCTACATATAAATTATCCGGATAGTAATAAAAAGAAGGCTATATTGATCCATCTAAAAACAAAAAAAGAGTATTTCATTCAGCACGTGTTTTTAAAAACAGAAAGATAAAAGAGTATTTGTCTATATTGACTGTTGATGATTTATGATTTTATAATATCATATTTATGTAAATTATGCATTAAGAAAAATTAATATTTCATTTGAGATAGGTGTTGACCCTGTTGGAAGTTGAAAAGCCTTCCTGAAAAGCCTTGGGAGATGAAAGAGCTTAAGGTGATTGAATCGGTTTATAGATATCTCATTACTAAATTTAATTGGTGAAATATCTCATTATTAAACCGCAGCAAGTGCTGTTTCGAGTATAGATAACTTCATGCGATCACCGCAGAACTACTTTCTTTCTTTTGTTTCTTAAGTTCCCCCACGCCTATTATATGCTGTCCATTGAGCTTAAAAATCTTCCAAAACTTTCACTTTATTCATAAAATGTAAATATGCAAAATATTGCATTCGGTAGGTTAGACGTTCTTGTGGTTTTCTTTTTTAGTGGTAGTTATAGATGTTCAAGAAGCACCAACCACTATCCTTCTGGTATTTTTCATCCCATTCTGGTAGATTTTACTGTTCCTTTGACGCTTACATTCTCATAATAGACTGGCCACATTTACCTTATTATTATCCGTCTCAAAATGTCTACTACTGTATTCGCCCTTGAGATGCCATAATTTGGCATCTACTCCTGTACATAAGACGTTTTTATTGTAGATATTTATGATTATGTACCAGAAATATGTATTTTTAAAATAACCCATGCTTCAACAAAAAGTGATTTTTGTACAGGGAACCTTTTATTAAATAAGAATTATATCATTCTATCAATATGCCAGTACAGATAAGCAGAGATATATGACGGTAATATTTAGTCATCACAGAAGAATAACCATGAATCATTAACATTAATCCCGATATTTTTAAGAGAAAACGACAAATTAACCCATATATTTTAGAAGATGAATGTGAATTTAATATGATGTTATATAATAATCAATTGGTACATTGTAGTCAGCACCGTAAGCCTACAGCATGAAAAATATTAATGTAAAATAAGAACAATATAGAAATCTATTGTAACTGACGCACCAACATTGGAAAACAACATCGATGGAAAATTGTGTCATTTTTCAGTAGTCAGCAGCTTAACGAGTTGTCTATATTGGCCTGGCTTGTTTATGGGGCAGTAAACCCACGGCTTTTAACAGGCCCTAATAGTCACCGCACTATCTTTATCTCCCCTTTTCCTTTATGGCCAATACCAGCTGGATAGTTCAGGGGCAGGACCTATTGAGAAAATATTGCTAATAATAAGGATGAAATATCATAAAGTATTTACGATATTGAAGAGGCTGAGAGCGGAATATGTATGAAAACGTTTTTTTGTTTTTTTTTAGAAAACCTTCTTGGAACAGCAACTACAGAAAAAAACTACAAGAACCAAACTTATGACTTGAATATTAATAACATTTAATTTTTTCACACTTGCTTCCCAATTTAAACAATAACAAAGCAGTAAACCTGAAACAAGTATTTAAGAGAAAAAATTGTTTTTCTTCCATCATTCATTCATGACGGGTGTGTCAATACATATAATGTAAAAATTAAATCGATTAATATGAAATTCAACAAAGATATAAAGTGGTGAGAGGAAAATATATCAATGAACAATAACACCAGTTTATTTTACTTTACTTTTCCTTGTTCCTTGTTCTTTTTTTCCCCTTACTTTTGCATAGGATGGGTCCACAAGATGAAATGTTTTTTTTTATTATCATTTATCATTAGTTATTAGCTAATTATTTATTAATTAGATTGTAAAGAATGTTTTTAATTTCTATAAAGATTAATTTTTGAGATATAAACTCCGTATAGTAAAAATTTTCTTTATAAGTGATTATTTTTGGACATATCCTATATCCTATGAAGACGTTGAGTAGTCTGTCACTACTAAAAACTGATTGCAATGAGGAACAACACACCATTGTCTTCAATATGTCATTGTCTTCCTTAGTACAGAAGTGTGAGAACGTAAATCAAAAAGGGGTTGCTAGAAACTTGATAAAAAGCCCCCTTGGAGGATTACACCTTCTACAATACATTAATGGTGATAGGATTTTTTAGTCCCACTAAATGTTTAAATAATGTGGCAAATTTAGTTATGTCCGTGTAAGATCTGAATATTTCAGCTGACAAGCTCTGAGTATTAGTTGATATAATTTAAGTGTTTTTCCAGTTTTTAATCGTTCTCTATGAACCAAAAACATATTGGGCTTCAAACTTTACAAAGAATAGAAAAACCTTACCGATGGCCTGTTGAAGAACCTCAGAATGCTGACCATAAGAACCAATAGAACTCACCTTAGAAGTTTGTTTTAGTAGTTTAGTAAGGCTTGATTGCTTTGCAGTTACTTACTACAGAATTAGTGCACCGAGTTTAAAGGCAATATAGAGGAAAAATACAAGTTTTATAATATTTATGGGTCTTGGAAGAAATAAAAAAGTTCAGTCACCGTGTAAAGATAAAGTTGTTTTTTTTAAATATTAATAAATTTATTTTATGTGATTGAAAGTAATTTAAATGTATATGTTTGAGTTATCTCACTCCTTATTGGAACATGTGTCATTTATTTAATTTAAAAAATCTGTGGATCCTAGGATGTTTTAGCAGGTTAGAAGGACCAGTTATAGAACTATATAACAATTAGATTATTGTTCATCTTAATATTCGCGTAATCAATAAATGATTATAAAAGAAGAGGTCGATGCTGATGATTTGGTACTGTTGGAAGAAAAATGAAAAAACTATTAAATTAAACACAACTTCGCTCATTAGAGCCGGGAACGAAGTTGGTCTAGAAATTAATACGGATAAAACGGTGAAAATGTTGGTAATGTAGATAATCCCAGGATCGAATTTGAATACGTTGAGCAATTCAAATATCTAGGGTCTTTTATATCATTGAAAAATGGAATTCAAGAGTTGATAAAGGCAATATTAAAAACTTGCACTACTTGTTATTATTCGGTCGCAAAACTATTCAGTTAGATCTTACTCTCCAGAAATCTAAAAAATAGGATGTTTAAGACTATTATACTACCAACATTTCTCTATAGATGCGGAACGTGGCCACTTATGTTAAGGGAAGAACAACGCCTGATAATTTTCAAAAATAAGGTACTGCGTAGAATATTTGGCCCAACTAAAGGATGGAGAAAGGGGAGGATTTAGAAGGCTCCACAATGCGGAACTGCGCCAGTATTATCTGAAAAATATAATTCAGGTAATAGCAGCGCGACGCTTAATATAGGCATGTAAAGTCGTTGGGTTTAGTAATGACCGAATTCCAAAAAAAATAATCAGTTTGAGACGGTAAACGACCGAGGCATAGACCGAGACGTAGATGGAAATATTGCGTCTTGGGGATTTGGGTTTCGAAGGAGTGGGTTGGAGGGATGTGTGTGTGGTCAACGATTAGTGATGTAGGCATCAAACCTTTTATTCATTACTATTACTATTAAAATAATAGGTTGATAAAAGTGATTAACATTAACAAAATTCAGCTGAAATCTCACAAAACATACAAACTACTTCGGTCTTCAATACTATAAACCTCCAAAACTAACATAAGCTGTTTTTAGAGACTGTTTTTTCTATTGAAAACAGTATGGGTCTGAAATTAAGATGACCAAATATGGTTTCATAAGTCTTGGCAGGTAAAAAGTAAGTCAACCAATATTGCCTTAAACCTGCTTGGTAAGTCTACCAATATTTAGCATTGGAGTAATAGTGCAGCTGGATAATAATCAGTGTTCAAATTATTAAAATTAAATAACTTGGTCATGGAAATATGGCATGAAATATTGGTAGATATAAGGGCAAATGTTTAAATAAAAAATATAAATGAAAACATAAATTTGGACAAACAAAGGATCAAATAAAAATGAATAATTGGCGATAAATACCAAAGCAGTTGTAAGTAAACAAAAACAAACAACAAACCAGCCTTCTGCTGCGGTTCAGACTATATTAATATGATTATTTTTTTCATAAATCTCTTAAAATATAATTTATTTGTCATCTCTTCCTGTTTTCGTGGTGGAGATGAATCCTATCCACGTAGATACGCATCTCAGTTTCTTGTTTGAATCTCTACTAGTTTTTGTTTCATATCTTAATCATTGGATATACTCTTGATAGACTATTCTAGATCTGTGGTCCCATACATATCCGCTCTGCTTCCATTCATTTTCCTGGGAATCTTCCCCCATTTTACAAACGTGTCCAAACTATTGAAGCTGTTGGCCTAGCATAGTTGACTTAAGCGAGGAGGTATGGGTTCTCTTATTCTAACATTCCCCATTCTAGTTCTCCTCGTTTCGCCCAATATTTTAAAAAATGGTTTTATATCCACAGCCGCGATTCGGCTTATATTCTTATCCTGGGTGATATAAATATAGGAAGATGGGATGTTTTTAAATAATAATATTTTATAAAAAGTAAACTTATAAATGTTGAGTAAACAGAACAGCTTATATGCCATCTCATATAAATGATATAAGTGATATTCTATATGATATAACTTCCATTAATTACATATTCACGAACCCAGTTTAGTGTCAATAATTCCAGATACTCCATGTGCTGTTTAAATAATCTCATAATCTTCTAATGTAGGACAGTGAGAAATCTAAAAATACATCAATGCAACATAACTTTGGTTCTACATACCGTATTTACTCTACATATTAAAATTCAAGGTTTAAAGTTTTCAAGACAGCCTTCGTTTTTCATTAGTCTGTTAAAGTTCTATTTTTTCTATTTTAAATAATTAATATGACTAATAAAAAAGATGAAACACATTAATAATTAAAACTCACTTTTCATTTTTCCGTTGCTTTTTTCAGGACAGGCTAGAGATTTGGTGTCCTCCTCTTCAGCTGCTGGTCCTCCGATGACCGCTGGCCTATCTGGAGGACTCGCAACTGCAACAGAAAACAATGACAACGATTGTTATTGATACCTACCAAAAGTCAATAAATATAATAAGTATAAAACATTCAGTACTTTTAAAAATGGAGAGTGACATGATATTCTTAACTTCTCCATTTGAACCAGTATTGAAACTTACAAAAACGAACTAATAATAATGCCTTCGACAAATGCCGTCATTAAATATTTTCGATATTTACCTCAATTTACATTTCTATTAATATTTTATAAAATTGGACTCAGCCTGCCGATTCATCCTAATTTGTGTATACCTTTCAATCGTGTTTTAAATTTTTAATTCTGTGTTCAGTAGTAAGTATAAAATTTAAAAATTCGATTTTGCATTTTAATAGTGTCCAAGGGATCCGCTATCCACTACGTCAAAACTCTCTGTACTCCTTTGAGTTTCATGAATACAATGTTTTGGTATATTGTGCTAAGAAAATTTGGATTAAATTATAGGAAAAAAAATGAAGTAAATAATTGAAAAAAAAAAAAAAAAAGTGACATCCAACAATAGAAAATATTTCATCAAACAAAAAGAGAGAGAAAGTGATTATAGCAAGACTGAAGAATAACCATTCTTGCCTTACATATCTTATAATGAGAGAAACCACATCGAAAGGTGTATCTTATAAGACAGCCAATAACCTGACATATTCTCCAGGAATGCTCGCTAAAAAAAAAAACTATTTAGAGCAGAAAAGGTTGAAAAGAAAACTCTCTAAACTAGATAACAAAACCAATATAGTTTTTACATTCTTAATTTCTTCGAAATATATAACAAACCAAAAATACTACAAAACAAACGAATAGTATCAACAGAAATAATCCTACTACCTTCTTCTTTTATTAAGATAAGTCTAAATTTAAGATTCCTCGGTTTTGAATTAGCAGGTGCTCTTTATTACTTCTGCGAATCGTTTAATGATTTTAAACTGAATAAATAAGCTTAAATATGCCACATTCCTTTAAAATTAATGTTTCTTAAATAATTACTTAGATTTGTATTTCCTCGAAAATAATTGTTTTAATCTTAAATATAAGAATTGAGCACGATGTTGAGATGTTCGCCCTCGAGATGTATACACAGTTTATGGTAATACAAATGGACGACCGATGACTGCAAAGAGATGCCCCTGATATTCAAAATAGCTCCGAGCTTAGCCACAAAGAGAAATAATCCCTTGAGCTTCCGCAGTGGTATTATTTAAATGAAGACCAGACTTATCTGAAATGGCCGGCCTCTTGGTTAGATCCTGGACTAAGGACTTCCAAGTCGTTTGATGAAATAGTTTCGCCAGTGGTCCTTATCCCTCGACGATGGAGGTTCTTAGAGAGGTTTCGAAACCTTTTTAGGCTAAATAATTTTGCTATTCGGGAAAAATGCTTTCATTAAGTACCTTTATCCCCCTCGCCACTCCTAAATGTAAACATTATAAACATAAAATGATGAGTGGTTGTAATTAAGAGTTCAACTTTTAACGTTGATGTCAAATACTTCTTCTTTGATAAAAAGTTGAGGTTCAATCCGATAAAGATATTAATGTTATTTAACTTATACCTACCAAAAGTCAATAAATATAATAAGTATAAAACATTCAGTACTTTTAAAAATGGAGAGTGACATGATATTCTTAACTTCTCCATTTGAACCAGTATTGAAACTTACAAAAACGAACTAATAATAATGCCTTCGACAAATGCCGTCATTAAATATTTTCGATATTTACCTCAATTTACATTTCTATTAATATTTTATAAAATTGGACTCAGCCTGCCGATTCATCCTAATTTGTGTATACCTTTCAATCGTGTTTTAAATTTTTAATTCTGTGTTCAGTAGTAAGTATAAAATTTAAAAATTCGATTTTGCATTTTAATAGTGTCCAAGGGATCCGCTATCCACTACGTCAAAACTCTCTGTACTCCTTTGAGTTTCATGAATACAATGTTTTGGTATATTGTGCTAAGAAAATTTGGATTAAATTATAGGAAAAAAATGAAGTAAATAATTGAAAAAAAAAAAAAGTGACATCCAACAATAGAAAATATTTCATCAAACAAAAAGAGAGAGAGAAAGTGATTATAGCAAGACTGAAGAATAACCATTCTTGCCTTACATATCTTATAATGAGAGAAACCACATCGAAAGGTGTATCTTATAAGACAGCCAATAACCTGACATATTCTCCAGGAATGCTCGCTAAAAAAAAAAACTATTTAGAGCAGAAAAGGTTGAAAAGAAAACTCTCTAAACTAGATAACAAAACCAATATAGTTTTTACATTCTTAATTTCTTCGAAATATATAACAAACCAAAAATACTACAAAACAAACGAATAGTATCAACAGAAATAATCCTACTACCTTCTTCTTTTATTAAGATAAGTCTAAATTTAAGATTCCTCGGTTTTGAATTAGCAGGTGCTCTTTATTACTTCTGCGAATCGTTTAATGATTTTAAACTGAATAAATAAGCTTAAATATGCCACATTCCTTTAAAATTAATGTTTCTTAAATAATTACTTAGATTTGTATTTCCTCGAAAATAATTGTTTTAATCTTAAATATAAGAATTGAGCACGATGTTGAGATGTTCGCCCTCGAGATGTATACACAGTTTATGGTAATACAAATGGACGACCGATGACTGCAAAGAGATGCCCCTGATATTCAAAATAGCTCCGAGCTTAGCCACAAAGAGAAATAATCCCTTGAGCTTCCGCAGTGGTATTATTTAAATGAAGACCAGACTTATCTGAAATGGCCGGCCTCTTGGTTAGATCCTGGACTAAGGACTTCCAAGTCGTTTGATGAAATAGTTTCGCCAGTGGTCCTTATCCCTCGACGATGGAGGTTCTTAGAGAGGTTTCGAAACCTTTTTAGGCTAAATAATTTTGCTATTCGGGAAAAATGCTTTCATTAAGTACCTTTATCCCCCTCGCCACTCCTAAATGTAAACATTATAAACATAAAATGATGAGTGGTTGTAATTAAGAGTTCAACTTTTAACGTTGATGTCAAATACTTCTTCTTTGATAAAAAGTTGAGGTTCAATCCGATAAAGATATTAATGTTATTTAACTTATACCTACCAAAAGTCAATAAATATAATAAGTATAAAACATTCAGTACTTTTAAAAATGGAGAGTGACATGATATTCTTAACTTCTCCATTTGAACCAGTATTGAAACTTACAAAAACGAACTAATAATAATGCCTTCGACAAATGCCGTCATTAAATATTTTCGATATTTACCTCAATTTACATTTCTATTAATATTTTATAAAATTGGACTCAGCCTGCCGATTCATCCTAATTTGTGTATACCTTTCAATCGTGTTTTAAATTTTTAATTCTGTGTTCAGTAGTAAGTATAAAATTTAAAAATTCGATTTTGCATTTTAATAGTGTCCAAGGGATCCGCTATCCACTACGTCAAAACTCTCTGTACTCCTTCGAGTTTCATGAATACAATGTTTTGGTATATTGTGCTAAGAAAATTTGGATTAAATTATAGGAAAAAAATGAAGTAAATAATTGAAAAAAAAAAAAAGTGACATCCAACAATAGAAAATATTTCATCAAACAAAAAGAGAGAGAAAGTGATTATAGCAAGACTGAAGAATAACCATTCTTGCCTTACATATCTTATAATGAGAGAAACCACATCGAAAGGTGTATCTTATAAGACAGCCAATAACCTGACATATTCTCCAGGAATGCTCGCTAAAAAAAAAAACTATTTAGAGCAGAAAAGGTTGAAAAGAAAACTCTCTAAACTAGATAACAAAACCAATATAGTTTTTACATTCTTAATTTCTTCGAAATATATAACAAACCAAAAATACTACAAAACAAACGAATAGTATCAACAGAAATAATCCTACTACCTTCTTCTTTTATTAAGATAAGTCTAAATTTAAGATTCCTCGGTTTTGAATTAGCAGGTGCTCTTTATTACTTCTGCGAATCGTTTAATGATTTTAAACTGAATAAATAAGCTTAAATATGCCACATTCCTTTAAAATTAATGTTTCTTAAATAATTACTTAGATTTGTATTTCCTCGAAAATAATTGTTTTAATCTTAAATATAAGAATTGAGCACGATGTTGAGATGTTCGCCCTCGAGATGTATACACAGTTTATGGTAATACAAATGGACGACCGATGACTGCAAAGAGATGCCCCTGATATTCAAAATAGCTCCGAGCTTAGCCACAAAGAGAAATAATCCCTTGAGCTTCCGCAGTGGTATTATTTAAATGAAGACCAGACTTATCTGAAATGGCCGGCCTCTTGGTTAGATCCTGGACTAAGGACTTCCAAGTCGTTTGATGAAATAGTTTCGCCAGTGGTCCTTATCCCTCGACGATGGAGGTTCTTAGAGAGGTTTCGAAACCTTTTTAGGCTAAATAATTTTGCTATTCGGGAAAAATGCTTTCATTAAGTACCTTTATCCCCCTCGCCACTCCTAAATGTAAACATTATAAACATAAAATGATGAGTGGTTGTAATTAAGAGTTCAACTTTTAACGTTGATGTCAAATACTTCTTCTTTGATAAAAAGTTGAGGTTCAATCCGATAAAGATATTAATGTTATTTAACTTGAGTTTTCTCATGAATATATTTTCCAAGCTTAATTTTATTTTCGATACTAATACATCTAAATTTTCGATATAAAAAAACAAGATAGGAAAAAAAAAAAAACTTCTTTGTATTGAATACTAAACACTTAATGATTGTACTGTATTCGCTACTAAGCAAATCATAAAATCAATTGACATTTTTAATGGCAAATTAAGAATTAAAAAAAAAGTGATAACAAATAAAATAATGTACAATATGTAATGTGAAAACAGCAATGATATTTTTAGAATTAGTAAAAAAGAATGTTATGTTCTTATACTAGGTATTACCTCTTTTTCATCGCTTTATTTTTTTTTATTTATTCATTTTTATTTTTTTTACATTTTTATACCGGTCCCGTATCACCTTCTTCAGAAAATATACAAATTTGGCTTCTCCAAGCTCTTGGCCTGCAGCACGTACTCAAACCCAGATACCCGTGCCTTGACTATGAGCCAAAATGCAATTAAAATATTTAAGTAAACAAATTATCTAAATAAATGACACGTGTTCCAATATGGAGTGAAATAACTCAATCTTAACAATTTAGACAGTAATCATTTATGACATAACAATGTGAATTGGCAATTCCAAATGTATTTCCAATCGGATTAGAAGGCTGATTGAAGTCAATATTGAAGCCACGACAACTTAGTCATTAAAGCCTTAATGATAAGAATCTGCAAATATTAAATATTTTCGATAAAGCAGGATTTATTATAATATTAAATATTAATATAATATTCAATTGTAGTTACCAATTATTATTGTTTAGAATGCTAATTAATATTTTGTTTGGTTGAAAGCTAAATAGCCATCCTACGCGAGGACAGGCAGCCTGGAGACAGTAACCCGCCTCATGTCACTGTGAACTATAGTTTTCATGGTACAGTGGGAAGCTACCAATAGCTCATTTTTCTATCCTGTTGGAACCAATTCGCCAGTGCCATCCTAATCGAAGTACGTTCAAACACTCGGTTTTAAAGCCAGTACAAATCGGCCTAAATACACAGATGATGATTGCTTAGGGTCAGCAGGCCGTCTTGGACAATATATGTGTTTATCGCCATAAAAGACCGTCCATGGACCAAACTCTCTAGGAGTCTCACGATACCCGATTAAGATCACTCCCACAGGGTCATCACTGCATACCCGGTCGGTGCGAGTTGCCTCCATTATACTGGCGGGCCTTACACCCCCGAGGGTAGGGTAATTTCCTTTGAAACCTGGACAAAAGTAGTATCCTTGGAGATAGTCACCCATTTATGTGCTGATATTTGCAAAAATATTTTGTTCGTGATGAACAATATTGGGGGAATCAAATTTGAAACAACCTTTTGTTTGCCTCTAACGCATGGTGAGAGCTGTTTAGTCTGGTTGACTAGGTTTTTAGTTATATTTGTTTTTAGTTAGTTATAAACATGCTTTAGAATTTGATTTCCCCAAAATTATGCACCACGAACAAAATACTTTTGAACGAAATATTAATGAAATGGTAACCATAGAAAAATCGCGCAATAAACAAAAAATCTGACGTTACAAAAACCTATAACAGCTCATCAATGTTGTGAAAAAGCCACTGTCCGGAGACTTCTTGTTGGCCGGGAGTAGAATATATAAGATTAATCACCGAACGGGCTATAGGAGCAATTTGTTACACCATATCAACCAGTCACCATTTTGTTGCTGGCTAATTAGTTTTTGATGGACCTTGTCAGATTATGTCAGGTGAGGGCTATTCGGCTAGCTCTGTGATGGATAGGCGACCAAGTATCTCAATTTCGCTTATAAACAATGTGTCTGAGCTAGTTCAGAACAACGGAGATTATAATTAACTAGTTAAGCTGATCACTGAAGAACTAGTGACATTATTACTAACTGTGGAACAAGCAACAATCACTATCTCTCCTGACCAATAATCAGTGGACTCAAACATTCATCACACAATCTAAAGAAATAGCTTTACTCTAATGGCTTCGAACAAATATTTCATTATTTCAATATATATATATATATATATATATATATATATATATATATATATATATATATATATATATATATATATATATATATGTATGTATGTATGTATACATATATGTAAATATATGTATGCTATATATAAATATATAGCATGTATGTAAATATATATATATATATATATATATATATATATTTATAGATATTTACAACTGTATACATTATATAAAACAAGTATAATTGAGAAAATGATTATGACATGTCAATAACATGTAAAGAACTACTAATTAAGTAGCACTTCAATAAAACTTTACATTAGAGTCTCTCGTTCTCAGATCTTCTTTTCAGGCGCCTCAGAGGATTATCGTGAATTGATCATTAATCATGTCGGGAGACAAGTGGATTCAAGTGGGTATGGAGTTTACTATGAAAGGATAGGTATCTGGTTTGAGCCAAATCAGCAACATATGGAACATTAAGATCTGTATAGATAAGTTTGTTTGGGACATAATAAGGAGCATTGAGGATTTTGGATTGTAAGGGTTGAATACAAGAAGAATCGGAAGGTTTTGTGGTGTCCCAAAGCTCAACTCCGTACGTCCAAATCGTTCTAATCACAGTCATGTATATGAGTCTTTTGTAATAATTGGAAGTTTTGAACGCTTGTCCAGTAAATGTTGGAGTAATCAAAAAACAACAAGCATTTTATTGGTCTTTTAAGTCTGGTACGTCAATTTGTTTTTAAATTATTTTTATTGGAAGTTGTTTTGATTTTAATAAAATTGCGTTAGCATGGGACTAACTTGGGTTAACTATAACTGAGATTACAGTTATTACATATATTTTAAGTATATGCTAATATTAAAATAATAGTATGGGAGACCGGTAAACAAGCATAATGTCATTTTTTTTATATCTTTATTGTTGTATTCAACGAAATCGTTGAGCAAAAAAGCTCCGGAGAAAGAAACATGATAGCAGACCAAAGGGAGACAGTACCCAATTGCATCTTCTTGGTCTTCATTCGATTGAAATTTCAAAACAAGAGAATCTCTCTTCTATATCAAACTTTTCTGTTGCAATCGTTTGCTTGTGAAATTGGTCGCAAGTATGTTTTGTAATGATATCGACTACCCAAAGGTTCCATAATTAAAAAAAATAGGTATACATATATATATATATATATATATATATATATATATATATATATATATATATATAATGTAATTGGAGGGGATATGTAGCTGATCAAAACAGTTACATGATCATTTTATTTGTTTGAATAGAGATAGATATAATTTGAGGGGAAAAGTATTATTATAAAAAAAAATTCAATATCCCTGATTCTCACACAATATTTTATTAATTTAATTTTTATTTAACTGAGTGGAAAGTTTAATTATATTCTACTTAGTTGAAGAAAAGAAAATTTACATTTAATTTTGAAATTAATAATTTTATCATTAAATATTACTTGAAAAGGCAATGGTATAGTTTAAATATTTCAAAGTTTTTGATAAATTGGTCTAATAACACATACTGTTCACGTCTATGATATAATTATGAAAATGCTTCGATAAATGATTAATTAAATAATTTTAGTTATATATTTCTATATGTTCAAATAGAAATATATAACTCTTTAATTAGTAATTTAAAAACTCAAAGAATATTTAATAAAATTATATAATTGATTAAAAACAAACGGTGATTTGACAAATGAGGAGGTGTTCATTAAGAAGGTCGTGAAGAGAATAGGAATTTTTTTGGAGGAAGAAGCACTTAGAGTTTAAGATTGAGTCGAAGAACATCACTTGGGCCAAGGTAATATAAAAAAGAATTACTTGAAAATAATCAATTAAGTAAATTACAGCTGGGAATTTATGGTAGTTTGGCGAATAGCTAATTACTCAAAAGAAGAAAAATCGAAGGTTGTACAAAGCAATTTTTTTTAGTTTCTGAACTAGTAAATTTGGTTATAGAACTTCTAATTATCAAATGTATATACGTTATATATACGTTAAATATAGTTTTGTGTTAGTATTAAATCTTTAATGTAATAGATTTTTTTTTTTTTTTTTTTTGCATACTGAATTTATGCCTGTGTATATTATTTTTTTTTAATGTTTTAATTTAATTTATACTATGAAATAATTTTGAAATATTTTTATTATACAATTTAAAAAAAAAAATTATTATCTATCAATAATAAGGTCAAAAATTTCCCTCAGATATTTCATATACAAACATAACAATACTATTTTTTTTATAAGCTCTATCAAGATATTTTGTATTTTATATATTATCTGAAAAATTACAGTTTATATTCAGTATCAATGTTATTATTTAGAGTTAGCAAACTTAGGTCGATGTGTAAGCTTTTGTTATAAAAGAAGGGTGCTACGTTTCTTAAGTTTCTGTCTGGGTAAGCTGGAGCTTTAGTGAGATATGGAATATAATATGTTTAGTGAATAATATAAAGTTAACCTTTTTTCTTGATACGTTTATTTATTAAGCCCAATACATCAAATATAAGTAATGGTAGGTCATTATGGTATTGAGTGGTTGTATATATTATCAAGAGAGAAACATTTACCATTTAGCTTTTATGTTTTGTTTTTTTAATATAATAAGAAATCTGTATTTATATACTTTTTCGGTTCGCTTTTGATTATATTTGACATATTTGTGAATTCTAGGTAATCACAGATTTTAAATATAGAAACATTTTTTATGCTTTATAAATATTATATGCGTTATGTGCTTTTATGCTTTATATGTACTCATTAGAACTCTTAAGGTTTATAACACTTGGATAAGGGTCAGTCATAAAAAAAGAACTGTATCGATTATATATATTACAAATCTTTTGTTGCTGCGAAAAAAAAAAAAAAAAAAAAAAAAGATAAAGGGCACATTATAAAAATTACTAAGTGCAATCAGCTCCTTAGTGAACGTTATGAATAAGCAAGTCGAAAACCGGAGTTGAACGGTCATTGGCTTCTGAACTTGATAGAAGTTAGAGCTTAAGATGAGTAATGGTGGTCTTCAAAGTCCCTTCTAAAGTCAACTGGGGAATCTAATAAATCTCTCTTGCCCCTGCGATCTTCGTTGTTTTATTTTGTAGTTTTTAGACTTCTTGAGTCACGTTTTTGATATATAGGCAACCACCGGAGTCTATTATCATTATAGTTATATATCCTTCGTAAGTTAGTTTTGTAAAGCATAATTACTACTGGCAGGTGAGATATAGGATATTTTCCATTATTACATAATATGGTTAGCGAGGAAATTATATAATTTAAGAAGAAAGAAAAAATTTATGATTTTTTTTTTCTCAAACCAAAGTATGATATAGAAATGGATCTTGTAATCCTTCAAGGCATTTGCAGATCGGATCTTAGATTAAAGCTCTTCCATCTGAAGGTCGAGTAAGGAGGAATTTAAAATAATTGGGATGTATAAATTATAAGAGGAAATAATACAGGCCGCTGGAAAATGTCGAGGCTGGTCTTCGGCTCCTTGGAGTGACACGATGGAGGGTAACCGAGCAAAAGAGGAACGGTTTTAGTGAAAACTAGTTGAGAAGGCCTATACATCCTATACGTTCTTAAGGATACTGTTTTAATATGGCGGAGCCCCAAACACACACAAACACACACACAAACACACACAAACACACACAAACACACACACACACACACACACACACACACACACACACACACACACAAACACACACACACACACACACACACACACACACACACACACACACACACACACACACACACACACACACACACACACACACACACACACACACTAGTTTTCGTCCTTAAGGATACTGTTTTAAGGATTTAATGGTTTTTAAGTAATCCGGAGGATATTCCGCTATTGTTGTCCTTGAGGATACTGTTTTAAAATTATTTATAAGATTTAACATTTTTAATAGAAAAAAACAACTAATTATGGTATATAATTAATGACCACCCACTAAGAAAACCTTCAGAAATTATTTAAATTCCTTAATTTTCATTTCAATTTTTTAATCAGAAATGCAATAGGAAAATTGGAACCAGGAAGTGAATTCCAGAAAGTTGTGCTGTCCACTGTCTCCACCGTCTTCCAAGATCTGGCTATTTGATAATCAACGCTACCATATGTCACGTGATTCCTTAGCGAGCAAATAACCTGATCAAGGAAATTTTTGAACAGGTTGCGGTTCCTTGCAAAGTGTAAAGAAAGCCAGATTATAAAGAAGCCCTGGTGGGGAAGGAAGGAAAAGATGGCCCATCGAAATTAGAAAACGAATAAAGGTATACTGGATATAAAGACAAACAGGAATCTCAGGGATCTGTATGGGCCCGCAAATAAATGGAATGATCCGTACATTCTGTACCTCCGTTCAGGCTGTATAATTATAATATACTGTATATAATAATAAGATATGTAAACATATACATATCTTGTATGTATATGTTTACATAAGCATATCTAATAGATAGCAGGGAAAGGAAATGTTGAAATGAAAGGCTGATGTTTAAATGGCTATATTTATACATTTATAATGTATAAGATTATATGTATATTAGATACTTTTTGTCTAGTCTCTCTTCTACTAAACTTTCAAAATATGAAAGTTAAGGAAAAGCAAGTGGTACATTGTCTTCTTCAAATTATTATTTGCAATCACTCCAAAGAGTTTTTATTTTCGTGTGATAGTATGAGTATCATCCGTAACAGTGAACGTGAGTAACAATGATGGTTAGAAATATATTATGATATCCCTTATTTTATTTTAATGGGGTGTATAAAAAAAATTAAACAAATATTTGTATTGTTATTTCTTTGATATAAAATACAATTAATACTCAAGGTATAGTCCATTGTTATCTACTAACATTACCCATCTGCTAGCCAATTGCTCGATGCCACGCTGATACCATTCCTTGGGATAGCTGTCAAAGAACTATTAGACAGCATTTTCAACTTCCACAAAATTATCAAATTTTTTTCCTTGAAGAAAATGGGCCATGGATCGAAACAAGTAGTAATCCGAAGGTGCGAGGTCTGGACTATATGGTGGATGAGGCAGGAGCTCAAACCCATGAATTTATGTAAACTTTTCTGCTGATTGTTGAGGAGTAAGTTCCTGGGGGACCAGTCTACAGGTCTTTTTCACCTTCTTCATGGACAGAAGATAGCGACTAACAGTATCTTTCGACACACCACACTCCCTGGCAAGTTCGCGAGTACTTGTGGACGGATTTGACTCAAAACATTCCTTCAGAACCTCATCAATATCCATTAATGGCCGCCCGGAGCCCTTCTTCCTTTCCTACGTCGTATCTCCACTTCTAAATTTTTCAAACCAAGCCACGCAGTGCGCTCTTCAAGGACACCTTCTCCTTCATATTTAATAATTTCCCGAGTTGCTTCAGCGGCTGTGATTTTTTTTTCTTCTAGTAATGTCTTAAAATTACGAGAATTTCGTAGGACAATGTCATGTTTCTCCTTCGAAATAAATAACTGAACTGAGGCTGGAAGAAGTCCAGTGTTAGTAAACAAGCTTAGAGAATTCTCTAAAGGGATTATTAAGTATTGGCAAATAATAAATAGCATTAAGACATTTACAGACTTTTGAACTCTGGAATTTGATAAAACGGTCATTTTTTTTATACGCCCTATTAATTTCATATGAGTAGCAATACCCAGAAAACTAATTTCTATAAAATCTGTAAATACCAGTGCAATTACGGATATGATTCTGAAAATCACTGCGTACATATTGCTGCTCATATAGCAGTAATGTCTGCTAGCAAGCTATATCTCCATTAAAGCCCTAAACGACAAAGTGAGACCTTAAAAAGTCCTCCATTCTGTTTCTAGGTCAGGACCTATTCCTCTAACGTTTATCCTTTGGTTTACCACCCATCACTCTAGAACCTCGAATTTAAGAAATGTTGTTTTTATAGTATATATTATAAACTTAGTATTATTTAAGGAGTAAATAAATTCATGGTCTTAATTTGTTATTATGTATCTGAGAAAATGTAAGTTTTTTTTTTGCAGAAACAATTAATCAGTTTTTTTATAAAACTAAAATATAATTTGGAAATTTTTTTTTTTTTTTTCTACACGGAACGGACTCGGAGACCTTAATTTCTTTTTCTAAAATCATCCCTATCGAAACAGTCTTCCTCTGTTATTTTCAGCCTCTCTAGATGATTAGATGACTCTATTCCGAGGAAAAGCTAGGAATAGAGGAACTAAAACGAAACCCTCTAACTAACTAGCTTAGCTGTATTCTGTCAGGGAAATCTGACCCAATAAAACAAATATACAATATCATGAAAGGAGCGACGAAACCGACTCCACACGAAAACGACTCCCCTGAAGACAAAGTCGGGCGATCGGATTCCATGGGGCCCGACAGTGAGAAGCGGAGAGTTGGTGAATCGGAGCACTACAAGGACCAAAAAATAAGTTTCGAATCGAAACACAAATAATTAAGAGTTAAGAAAAAAAAATATAATAAAAAAAAAATCATGTTCAGAAAAAAATATGAATGAATGTTTTGGAATCGTTTTTTGAGTATAATTTAAAGAAAATGTAAAAGAATTAGATTATTATGAAAAAATAATTTAAAATACGATAATACCATAACATAAATATATAATTAATAATTTTATTATTTAATCAAACATCTTATTACAAAAGAGGGATAGATTGGGTCATGTATTATTGAAAGGCCGCTATTGAAACTGATAATTAGGTATTAATATTTGAGTGATCAAGTTTCTCTGCTGATATCTCGACTGTTAGCGCTCGGGGTCAGTCCAAGGGCACCATGTCAATACATTATAAGTTTTGAAGAATTAGTAATTATTGTATAACAATTGACTTTGAGAATAGTTTTATTAATATCTGATCATTTGTAATAAACATTCGCCTGCATGATCAAAAAAGATCAAATGAAAGAAACTTCTTTCCTCACCTAATCTCAAACCCCAAGGATAGACCATTCATTAGATTCTAGTTTTTCTAGTATAATACTTTTATTCTAAAGATGTTTATTTCAACATTTAAATCAATTTTCTCTAAGCATATACTTAAAAAATTCAAACTTTTTATTATTTCCATATGCCTCATTTTTTAATATTACCTCTAAGGATTAGTGGTTTCACTTCAAATTGAGCTTTGAAGACAAAGTTAACTTGATCGCGGTAATTTAACTTACCAATGTCTTCAAGACATACACTAATTTAATAAAATTCTTGACTAGTGAGACCCATATAATTATATGTTTTCTATTAATTATATAAAACATCGCGGATTTACAATATAATCAGAAATATGTCATTGTTAACAATTATATTTGTATAAACATTATTATATCAACAATTATAAACATGACATTTGGAAAAAACTGTAAGTAGAAGTCGAAACTGAAGATGGAAAACAAAGCTGTCCGTGTCATCCACAAAACTGTAATTGGAAGTGGGTCGAATATCCATAGAAATATGAACTGAAAATAGGATATAGAAGTTACTTCACTTGGACTTACAAGGGGAGGACACACTCAGTCTCTCACGGATCTTGTTGGCAATTTTTTTGGAGGTTCCTGGTCAAAAAATATTAGACACGTATTTTGCCGTTCCGAACAATGGGTCCTAGAAGCCGAGAAAAAAAAAAATAAAATAGCATTAAATTAATTTATTTTATATCCTGAGTTTACAAAATGATATCGACATGATTCTTGCACCAAGATGTTTAGTTTTGTTTGCGGATTTAAGGAAAAATACAGCTACTCCATAGATTTTATCAAATATCACAATCATATTTTAACATGTTCAACTGCAAAATAAAACAAAAATTGTAAATACCAAACAATCAAATCTAATATGTGGTTCTGTCTGTATATCATATAAATATTAATTTGTAATAAATTATTATTACAATAAATGTGTCGTCTAGATGCAAAACCGGCCATCTCCAAAACACAAAATTTTTCAGGAGAGCTGATTTTCTGTATCATCACGCCAAAACGAAGTAGGAAGAAAATCTCTTCGGTTTTTTGTGGCACAAGGGTAGTGTGTTTGAAAGCACTATTTGAAATGGAAGGGGCAAGTGGAGGGGGTGAGTTATTCAATTTTTTATTTTGGATTTGGCCGCTTTTGCAACTCATTTTGGAGTTGGCCGGTTTTGCAACGAATTAGAACTATAAAATTACTAAATTTAATGTAAATGTTGGGTTTTTTAGGTTGCAAATGAACATAACATTCTTGGATAAGTGAATATTATTTGAAAAAATTAAACTTTGAAATGTTGAGGTGTAAACTTTATTTAGAAAAATATAAACATTCATAAACTTATATGCTAGCGGCATTATCCTCTTCAACAGGCTCACACATTTCTTCCTCATGTTCTTTTTCATCCATCTTTTCTACTTCCGTGCTTCCTCCTTCTTGAGCAGCTGATGCTACAACGTTCTTATAAAAATTAAACGGTCGTCATTCTCCCAGTTGGGCCCAAAATGTTTTGCCAATAAGTTTTGGACATAGCGCAGTTGCAGAGGCTTCACCACAGTACCTGGAACCACGGCCGAAATTTTACTGGCTGTGATGCTTCTTTTGCTCTTCACGACAGACTTGCTTGCACCAACCTCAGATCTGTAGAAAACCTCCCCTTGAACTAGCACTTTATTTCTTTTTTTTTATAAAGAATCTCTTCGTTGGGGCGAATTGAAGTGCCATTGTGCAGGGGGTTTAAGGAGGGCATTACTGGCACTCTTCCAATCACGATTCGTGTGGTCCCTCCCTGGCTTGAAAACCGTTCCACTTTCCAAAAGAATATCTTCAAACTCTGAAGGCTGAACGACAGTTTCGATTTTCCTGAACTTCTTTTCTATTTGGGCAAAAACCCGATCTGGAGGGATGAATGAATGCCCCGGAATTGGGAAAATGACCTCCACTTTTCTCAGTTGTGCAGGGGCATACCGAATCATCCAATATTGCAGCATGAACATTATCGTGGTATTTTTATTCTGGCCTCCACATCCGTCAGCCACGCATCTGAGGACAGTTATGCCGGTGAAATCGGTATTCTGTAGCCTGTGGAATAACGCTGAGGAAATTTCATTCGAACTTTTTGGGTATTCGTGTTCTCCCCAAGTGTAAATAAATGAATACGTTACTTTTTGTCAATAAATCTCGGCTTGAGCCCTGAACAATCGTAAAATTGTATTGATACAGCTGCCTACTGTAGTACACACTTTGGTCGGGGATCTTAGGTAGAGCAAAATTCTTCTGGCAATCAAGCTTAAAGTGAGCAAACCCCCCTTCTTTTCTTTAAGAAGGGAAAAAAATGCCGAAGCTCGCAGTTTGTGTAGCCTATATTCAGTTAAAAGTTGGTTTTTTTCTTCTTCAGTCTTAGCTGTTTTCACCCTCTCTTTTGTTTCAAGACATTTTGAGCACACATCAGTTCTCGGTGACCCGAAACCAATGTTGAATTTTGTGTTGAAAATCATTCTGAAAAACGACTCTGTTACCTGGGCAGTCTCTTCTCTGCCACTACTGTACATACGCCACATTTTTTTAATGTTCAAATTACCACCAAGGTAATGCCTCACGGCAGATTTACTCCGACAGTAATGAGATTCGATGCACCTGAATGTTTTAATGAAGGCCAACACCGCTTTCCTCCTTTCCCCAAATAATCTGGAGGTTCGGTCTCCCCCTCTTTTTTCTCTAGGCATAGTACCAGATACCTTGAAATGTTTGACGACTGTATTAACTCTGTGTTTGGTTATCCCTAGCACACCAAGGAATGCTTCTCTACATACAGGAACCGGTATTGTCATTGAACGAATAAAGTATTTCACACTCACTGTTTTTGGTTCCCGGGTTCCATTGTTCCGAGGACGTTTGATTGAGAGAGGCTCAACGTATTTCATGATGAAAGCATCTTGAATTTGTTTGTCGGGTCGCTGGTAAAAAGTTTGGTGGAACTTGTTGATCTCCGCCATCGTCAATGAGCTGCATTGGTAAGCATTGGAAGAGTGCCCGCATGTTGGTTGTTTGGGGTTGCCAGCAGGGCAGTACCTGTAACAATCAAAAATAATAATGAACTGGCTCTATTGTTAGTATTTGTACATAACTATTAAAATATACTTCACACATAAAAAAATCAAATCAAAATAAAACTGAATGTCTACATAAACAAAAAAAAAAACTTTAAGGAAAAAAAAAATATATATATATATATATATATAGCATATAGCATATTCGTGCACATTAATTATTGTTTCTCTCATTTGCTTAGTTAAGTGACTGAAAAAAATGTAAATAAGAGAGAGAAAAAAAAAATTATATGAAAATTTCATTAGTGAACAGAAAAAATTACAAATTTTGAACCTTAAAAACTCCAGATATTCTTTTTCGAGACTGGGATAGGGATAGTATAAAAATATCAATATCAGAATCACAAATACCGACCAGGTTCATAAGTTTGATAAGACTGAGAATTTGAGGTGACTGTAGAAAGATAAAATATTTTCGTGACTCTAGTATTGGGGGACATGAAATTTAATCAAATCAAGAAAATCGGGACAGTCAAGCTGGTTATGAATTAGTTTGAACAAGATTATAGAATCATTGATTTTTTTTATGCGATTCGTGGGGCTGCATATTACAATCCGATAGCAAATAATTATAGTCATAATTCGACCATTCCCTCCTCACCTTAAATGGAAAGTAACGTGCGAAACACCGCTGAACTCGTTCCAATAATATTTTAAGTTTGTATTATTATAAAACCAGACAACAGAAGCATATACTACGGCTATGACGAAATTATTATTGTACTTACCTTAAAACTTTTTCTTTGTTTCTTCTCCATGTTTTAGGGTCTCTTTGCCTCTTTCTTGCTAAATTAGCCGCAACTTCTTCTATAAACTTCTCCATAAATATCATAAACAAACTGCACTGAACAATGAAGACGTAAGGTTAATAATTAATTATTACAGGAAAAACAAAAGCAGATTGATAGTTAGTTGCCTGATAAGAGGCCTTCTTGATGTGGAACAACAGCGCGATCTAGCGGATGTGGAGATGGCCGGTTTTGAAACTCACTGACGGAAGGATTTGGCCGGTTTTGCAGCACACTGTGATTTTCAAACGCAGGATTAATAAGGATTTTTCCGGTTTTGGCGAGGTTTCTTGCTCCCAATAGGTGGAAAATGTTTCTTAGGACTCAGAAAACAGAAAAAACGTATTTCTCAAAATTGAGGAGTTGGCCGGTTTTGTGACTAGACGACACAAATAATAAATAATTATTATTACTTTAATATTTATTACTAGCTGACAGTACCATGCTCCGCTACGGTTTAATATCATTAGCATTTAGAACAACTTAAATTAGTAAAAGTTAAGCTTAACGTTGACAATTATTATTACTTCAATAATCCTAAAGAATTACATTCTTGGAATAATTTCAATACGTAAATTTGACAATTTGCAAAAGTTAATTTTATATTATTATGATAGTCCTTCAGTGAAGCTTTGAGGCAGCACTACCATCTTACCCAGATCTGATACCAGACTATCAGCTTTTCTTATGGCATACTTTAAGTGAATATAGTCTCAACTTTTTTGAAATACAACTTGGGCCTGGTTGAGAAAAGCCGGTTTGAAAAGGGCCAATTATAGTTCAGAACAATTATCTTGCGACTGGAAAACTGAAAGAAGAGTAGTTGGGGTGAAAGAGTAGTGATGAGTTCACAGAAAGTACCATACAATAGGAATACAATAGGATTTCGACATCGATCGTATTTTTGTTTGTTGACAACTATAAGGAACTTAATTTGTGGTCAAAGTGTGCGACTTAAGCATCTAACCTATTTTTTAACTTAGCTTATCTCCAAATACCATATGACTATTAATCTATTATCATTTTTCACCCAATTAAAATTGTAATCGCATTTTTCGCGAATTAGCCGTGATCCAGGCCGATTTTTTAAAATTCCTTTCTTAGCGAGCACCTAGGGCCCTAGAGGAAGCTACATATCGAATTTCATTCCAATCCGTTCGGTGGGTTCTGAGATTTCGTGTTAAATGAGTGAGTGGTATTTGACAAATATATAGTAGATTAATGTAATAAATTATTTCTCCTAAATAGTATATATATACAGGGTGTTCGGAAGATCGTTGGCCAAAAAATTATCTCGGGTAGGGAGGTTCATTTTGAACCTATTTAAGGTCACTTACCTATATACAAAGTCTTAGGGTTTTATTTTAATGAATGTTTTTGTAAAAATGGCCAAATCCAAACATCTATGCCTTATGAATCCGTTGTTTACTGATATATCAACGCCATTTTTTTTCCCTGTAATTACTAATACATTGTCCATGTAAAATAAAAAAGATATGGTGCAAAAAACAAATACCAAAAAAGCGGGAGATTGTGAAATCTTGTCAAAGGCATAAATAAAAATTATGAACTTCAAGTTTAGGTTCAATAAAAAAAAAAGTAGGCGCAACAGCCAAATCCAAATTGTTTTAAAAACTTCTCTATTTAATACTCTTCAAAAAATACCATTTGCAGGCACGCAGCACATCTAGTTTTTTTAATATTTTTTATAAAGTAACAAAAGGGTGCCACCAGCGCACACTGACAATAATAATGAATCGACTCAAATTTTTATGCAAAACGTAACAAATTGTTGTGTTTCTTTATAGCATAGGTTAAACTGCATATTTTCTCTTTCTTTCTCGGAATTATGATTTTATCAGAGTAAACTTTATCTACATTTTTGTAAACAATAATCAGGGAACAAAATTAAACTAATTTTAAATTATTCATAAATTTAATTTGTAGAGTATCACAGGTATTGCTCAAAATGATCTCCACTATTTCTAATACAAGCACGATATCTTTTTCTTATTTCTGTGGTGGTTGTTCTTAAAACAAATTCTTCCTTCATTTTGGTAAATGCGTCATTGATTTTTTGAATAAGTTTTTGTCTTGAAAACAATTCTTCATTATAAACCAAATCTTTGACACGGTCCCAGGCGTAATAATCGAGCGGCGCGAGGTCTGGAGACCGTGCTGGCCACTCAATTGGACCCCGTCTTCCTATCCAGGATTGTGGGAAACAATTGTTTAGACATTCTCTTACAGGTAAGTTGTAGTGGGCTTTTACAAAACAAGAACTTATTTAAAAAATCAATGTCGCGTTTACCATAATGAAGGAAGAATTTATTTTTAGAACAACTACCACAGAAATAAGAAAAAGATATCGTGCTTGTATTAGAAATAGTGGAGATCATTTTGAGCAATACCTGTGATACTCTACAAATTAAATCTATGAATAATTTAAAATTAGTTTAATTTTGTTCCCTGATTTTTGTATACAAAAATGTAGATAAAGTTTACTCTGATAAAATCGAAATTCCGACAAAGAAATAGAAAATATGCAGTTTAATCTATGCTATAAAGAAACACAACTATTTGTTACGTTTTGCATAAGAAATATGATTCGATTCATTGTTATTGTCAGTGTGCGGTGGAGGCACCCTTATGTTACTTTATAAAAAATAAAAATAAAAACTAGATGTGCTGCGTGCCTGCAAATGGTATTTTTTTAAAGAGTATTAAATAGAGAGGTTTTTAAAACAATTTGGATTTGGCTGTTACTTTTTTTTTATTGAACCTAAACTTGAAGTTCATAATTTTTATTTTTGCCTTTGACAAGATCTCCCATTTTTTTGGTATTTGTTTTTTGCACCATATCTTTTTTAGTTTACATGGACAGTGTATTAGTACTAACAGGAAAAAAATGGCGTTGATATATCAGTAAACAACGGAGTTATAAGGCATAAATGTTTGGATTTAGCCATTTTTACAAAAACATTCATTAAAAAAAAACCTAATGTAAAAGACTTTGTATATAGGTAAGTGACCTTAAATAGGTTCAAAATGAACCTCCCTACCCGAGATAATTTTTTGGCCAACGATCTTCCGAACACCCTGTATATATAATTTTTTTTTATTTCTTTTTTTTATATCTATATATACATACGTTTCCTAAGTTTTGAGAGTGGTGAAATAGAATTCTAGGGCCAAAACAATTTTCTATCACATTTTACAGAGTAAAAGCTAAAATGTTTCAAGTGAAGTGTATTCAATATATTTTTATCCAAAGAACCGACATCGGATTCAAATTATATATTTCGGAAAAAAAAATTATTTTAATGATTAAATGAGATATTAGGATATCATCTGATTAAATTTACTCAGCATTAAAATTAGTATTCATATGCTAACATAAAATAATATACATCATGTTCTTAAAAAATCAAATGAGTTTGGTTAGACCAGAAATATTCAACATAAGAGGAAAAACTAGCTTCGTCTAAATTTCGGCTATAGATTGTAAATCTAATTGAATGTTACATGTAAATTAAGTAGATGTTCATAAATAATCTAGATAGGGAGTAGGCTAATGAATTAATATATATATAATTTATATATAGTTTATAGTGAAATAATATTTGATAAAAATATTTTTTTAATTTTTTAAATGACTTTATTAGTAATAAAGGTGACGATGAGTTCAATATAGAAAACTGAGGAACATACTGATTACGGTTTATAATTTTACAATAAGAAAATTTAATAAAGGAAAATAGTTGGTTTTAACAATGTGGTAAGTAATAATAAACATGAGAAAGCTCTTGATAAGATGTTTCACCTTATAGGACGGGGACACCTTGTTCAAAGCTGAACTCGCTGGGAACTGCTGAGAAATCTCTCAAGGGAATATTGGCTGAGAACAAACTCATCCTTCTATTGACTCACAAGTCCTTTGCAGGAATGGTGTTGAGTCGGTGTATCAGCAAAATATTTATAGCTGTATTGAAAAAAGGCGCTTATTCGAAGAACACTGGTAGAGCTTTGCTGGTAGAAATTGGAAATGTTTATTCTTTATTTCAAAAGTCCTCTTTCGAACTCAAAGTAACTTTTTTATTTAGCGTTGTCTTTTACCATTATTATTATTATTTTTTTTTTTTTTATTACAAGATCGATTCAATTTTACGTTTTCATTATAACTCTTTCAATCCGATATAACTCTCTTAAATTAAACAGAATATATTTAATTAAAAGGAATTAGTGATTCGTATTCTTTATTGAATAGGACATGTCTTTTCGCTGGGGGCTTTACGTTTTTGTTGTAACGTTTTTTTCACATACATCTTGATCCACTCTAGCTCTGAAGGTGTTGTGCGCATTAAAAGTTTGACGACGATACCTGATAAGAAATTGTATATAAAATATTTTTTGTTATATAACATTTGTCCCAAGAACCTACTATTTACAAGGTATACTGGTTAAAATGAAAAAAAAAAACACTTTTGAAACCGCTATTTGTTTGTTTCGAATAATCATTGATTGCTAATTTAATTTTATTATTAATTTATGTAATTTGATCCTTTTATTTAATTATTTTACATGCATCTACCCTAAAAGGTCATTAGCAATAACAAATGTATTTTTTTGTTAACATTCAGTAAATTCAAATAAATTGGTTTCTGATATTTTTAAAGTAAAACATAATTATAAAAAGTTATAAAGGTTAGATGTTTTCAAAAATTTAAATAAACTTTGAACATTAGTTTCACTGTCACCAAGAAGGATGTCCATCCGGTTGGCCACTCTGTATTCTTTCCTTGCATCCTTGTGTTCCTCGCAGTCCATTAAGATGTGCTCCACGGTCAGGGGTACATTGCAGGTCCTGCAGGTCGGTAGGTAGAGTTCCTTTTGAAGATACGTGTGCGTTATGGCTGTGTGTCCCATCCGTATCCTTGCCAAGACTGCTTCTTCGCGGCGATTTCTCCTTTCTGATATTCTCCATACGTCAGGACTACTTTTAATTTTGCCTAATTTTTCAGCTGTTTTGTTCCACTCGGTAATCCATGATTCATATATTCTTTTTTTCATATGAATACGCCAATCCGATGCAGTCGTTTTATTGATGTATATGACGTCCGAATTGAGTTTCAATCTTGCAGCATTTGCAGCTTGATCTGCTTCTTCGTTTCTTCCGATGCCCAGATGAGAAGGAACCCAAAGAAATCTTACCACTTTGCCTGAGACATTCCTTCTCAAGAAGTTGGATTTTCATCACCAAAACGTCTTTTGAGTTCCTGTTTTCCAATGATTTCAGTGAGCTTAACGAATTGGAGACAATGAAGTGATATTTGCATTGACTATTCATTAAGAATATTAGCGATTTCCAGATTGAATAGAGCTCACCGGTGTAAACAATATCCGATTCTGGTAGAAGACATTTGTAACAAACAGAGCCCGTAATAGTGGCACATCCAACTTCAGAGCTGGATTTTGAAGCATCGGTAAACCAAAAACAGTAGTTGAAGTAAACTTGTTTTCGTTCATTAAACATTTTTTGATAAATGTGATGAGGAGTCGTGGGTTTTGAAAAAAATGACAGACTGTAATCAATCGGGCTTTCTGTTTGTATCCAGTTAGTTATTGGATTGTCTGGGATTTTAAAATATTTAGGGAAAGATAATTTTAAATCATTTGACCATATTTTGCATCTACAATGGAAACATCGGCTATGCTCTTCATTCAAAATCGTATCTGCTGTAGGATCGTAAGCGAGGAGGTGTTTTCTTGACATAATTTGGCCGAAGTATGCTAAACTCAGGTATCTTCTCCTTAATTCAAAAGATGGCTCTCCACTCTCTATGTACAAACTTTGGGCGGGTATGGCTCTAAATGCACCAATACAAGGGCGAAGTCCCTGATTATGTATAGTATCTAGTGATTTCAGTGTTGAAACACTAGCAGAACTGTAGGCAACAGCCCCATAATCAACGATAGGCCTGATCAGAGTACGGTGCATCATTAATAAAGTTCGTCGATCTGATCCCCACTGAGTACTCGATAGAACTTAATAAATTTTGCCCTTTCTGGCATTTTAGTTTTATTTGACGAATATGTTTAGACCATGTTACCTGTTTATCGAAGTAGATTCCTAGGAATTTGATTACTTCTTCATACTTAACAGGTTGTTGAAACAGACTTAATGACGGGTGCGTTTGGCATTTTCTCCTTTCACAAAAATGGATGGCTACCGTTTTGGAACTTGAAAAGTTGAAACCAGTATCTCTAGACCATAATGCAAGATTCCTTAGAGTTGTTCTTAATTTCTACTCGATATATTCTATTGACTTGCTTCTTATATAAATAGCAAAGTCGTCAGCAAACAAAGAACAATTTACTTCTGCAGGCGTTGTATTAACAATGCTATTTATGGCTATTAAAAATAATGTTACGCTTAGCGGAGATCCTCGGGGCGTTCCGTTCTCCCGATGGAATGATTGAGAAAGATTAGGTCCAACCTTAACTTGGAATGACCTATCTTTAAGAAAATTGTTAATAAATGTCAATAGCTGCCTTGAGAGACCGAGCTTATATAGCGTGCTGACAACATTATAACGCCACATCATGTCGTTTGCTTTTGTGATATCTATGAAGACAGCTACCCTAATGTTCTTTGTTTGAAAAATCCATTTGAATTTCGTTTTCAAGCTTCGTGATTTGATCGATAGCAGAGCAGTGTTTCCTGAATCCACACTGGGAAGTTGAAATGAAGTTTTTTGAGTCCAAGAAATAAAATTAATCCATTGCTAACCATCTTTTCGAAAAGTTTAGAAACACAAGAAAGTAGTGAAATAGGCCTATAGTTATCGATGTTTATATCCTTGGTAGTTTTTCCTGATTGGAATAACGATGGCTTTCCTCCAGGCTTCGGGGAACATCCCTGTCGTCCAGATTTCATTATAAATTGAAAGGAGAAATGATTGTGCAATTGACGGTAATTTCTTCAGAAAAATATATGGGATCTGATCGGGGCCTGCAGTGGATTTATCTTTGCATGTATTTAAGATAAAATTCATTTCAGCTAGAGTAAATACCTGATTAAAAAATTCTGAGCCATGTGTATGAAATTCAATCGAGTTTTTTTCTTTTTCACATTTATGCTGCAGAAAATCCATGTTATAATTATCAGTTTTCGACATAGAAGAAAAGTGATTTCCAAAATACTCAACTATTTTATTAGGGTCAGTTATGATTTGATTATTTACTGAAATCGAAGAAACAGAGTCAAGTTTTTTGGATCCTTGGATGGCATTAACATTTTTCCATACTTCTGTTGTGGTAGTATTATTGTTAATTGAATTGACGTAAGTCATCCATGAATTTCTTTTGCTTGCCCTCAATATCTTGTTAGCAATTGATCTCATTTTTTTAAATTCAATTAAATCTTCCAGCGATCTTGTTTTTTTGTATCTGTTCAGTGTTCTTTTTTTATTCATTATTGCGATCCGGCAGTCTTCATTCCACCAAGGAACTAGACGTCTGTCATTATAAATTACTTTGTGTGGAATATTCTTTTTTGCTGACTCTATGACACTTTGGTTAAGGAAAGTGATTTTGGCTTCCAGATTGACATATGATTCTTTTTTCATTTTCATTTCTGTTTCTATTAACAATGAAAACTTTTCCCAATTCGCTCTTTTAATTGACCATCTCGGAACTCTATGTGATGTGGCATTTGAAATATCATAAAATTTAACAGTCACAGGAAAATGATCACTTCCACACAAGGTGTCCTTTACGCTCCAGTAAACTTTATGTAAAAGTTTAACGTCTACGAATGATAAGTCGATTGCGGAAAAGGATCCATTGGCACAAAAATGAGTTGGGGAACCATCATTAAGTATAATTAAAAAACTATTGAGATCTAAAAATTTTTCTATTTCTCTTCCTCTATTCTTTTAGTCTGATAAAGTTGAACCCCACAATTTATTGTGACCATCCATATCTCCGACCATGATTAGAGGTCTTGGGAGTTGGTCAACTAGAGCTTGGAGATCATTGGCAGTGAAGTCTCGGTTTGGAGGTATATAGATAAAGATAAGTCTATCTTAATCCTTTCCGAGTATACTTCATTTTTAACCATAACTGCTACTCCTCCCCAGGCAGATTTGCAATCATTTCTGTCTTTTCTATAGATGTTATAATTTTTTTAATTAACAGTTTGAGATTTTAAAAAATGTGTCTCTTGTAGACAGCAGCATATTGGATCTTTTTGAGTTAAAAATAATTTGAAGTGTTCGTAATGTTTGTAAAACCCATTGCAATTCCACTGTAATATGAATGAGTTTTTTGTTTTAGTCATTTTATTTAAGTATATTAAAGTAATGAAAAGTTGTTAGTCACTTCCTAGTTGACGGTGCTGTTTTCTGTATTTAAAGTATTTTCTGTAGAGTCCCACTTTCTTTTTAATATCTTTGATATCCTTAATTTGGATCGTCTGTCAGTTATGTGTTTCTTCGCTTCGGCAAGCATGTCCTCAATTCTTTGTTGTTCGTAAACTCGTGAACTAGTTCGCTTAAGTTTTTGGTTTCAGAAGACATTTGAATGAATTTTACCATTTCTTCAAAAGAAATGGGGTATTTATGTAAATTATCTTCTATTAACTGTCTGGCACTTTCGAATTTAATTTCAGTATTTATATTGGTCTTTTTTAGTTTTTTTGACTTATTCCGAGAAGGTTGAGGTGTTGGTATTGGTGGGAAAACCTGTAAATTAATGGTATTTTCAAACTCATCCGGAGAATCTAGAGATAAACCTAATTCTATATTGCATAAAGTAGAAGCAGGAGGACTTGAGTAACATCGTTTAGTGCCAGAAACCGCCACGGGTAAAGCTGCTAAATTATTGCTCGAATTAGCAGCTGATTTGGCAGTGGAACTATTTACACTGATTTAGTCGTTGTTTGACTCGTCACCATGGCTACGTGATACTTGGTTTAAAGGCTCTAATCCGTTGCTGTCTTCTTTTGACTCTATTTGCAAAGGGTCCCCATGACAACCTACTATGGTCTTTGGAACGTTATTAACCATATGATTTGGTGTGTCTAATATTGAAGAATTGGTAATTGTTTCACAATTATTTTTAATATCTTGGTCAAAATGAATTAATAAATTTTCTTTCCCATTAGGTTCCAGCTGAATATTGTTTCCATTATCGCACTTAGGGCAATCTGTAGATATATGACCCGGTTGTTTACAAATAAAACAAGTGACGATGTCTTCACTGAAAAATATTCGGTATGATACATTGTCATGTCTTATAAGTAAAGACGTTTGAAGTTTATTCAAATCTTCGGGCGGAATGCACACTTGCCGTCTAAAACGTGCGCCAGCTTTGGGTTTTGATAACCAGCTCTTAGAAAATGCATGGGAGAGACTAATTTTATACCTAAGCTTTTGAGTTCATTTTCTATTGCTTCGTGTGGTATAGACGGGCAAGCATTAGAAATTATTATACGTTTGGCTGGGTTAATTAGACGTTTTATAACAATTGGTTTGTTGTCGATGGTTATTGATTAGTGTTTTTTAAGGAGGTTATCGATTGCTTCCTTATTGCTAAAATGGATACAAAATCTTGAATTGGATATTCTAGAGGTGTATCTTATGAATTTTGGGTCTATTAATTCTGCGATTTTGAGAACATATTCTTTTTGTTTTATGCCTGGTAATGTATGTAAAATGGTAGCATTCATTTAAAGCGGTGGCTTTAGCAATGTGGCTGTGCTTTCAGTTGCGTTGAGGTAAGAATGGGTTTTCGAGTAATTATTTCTTTGGATTAGTTCCCTGTCTTTCTGGTTATGATTTGTTGGTTTCAAAACATTGGAAGTCATTTTTGAGGTATTAAGAGCTTTTGCCATATTGTTCCAGAGCCAAAGCTCTGTACGCCTGTAAAAGGCGTTAAATAAATTGACTGACTATATATATCACTTTTTTTTTTAATAATGGTACACGCGCACTAATATTGTTCAAAATGCACAAAATAAAGTCAACAACTGCGTAAATAACACTCGAAATATATAAATCTTTGGGACTGACCTGAAACGTGTATTCTTCACATGCAACCCAAACAGCTGATCTTGATCCTTTTAATTCTCAAATGAAAATTGATAAAATCAGTAGAATATAGATAGATAGCTTTTTTTTTCGTCATTAAATTTATTTTACGATATCATGATAACTATTTGAAACTAAATCTACCATTTTCAATTGAAGACTGCTATAGAAACGCTTTGCCAAGACAAAACGTAAAAAACTTCCTTATTTCTTCCTTAACGTATAAACTGTTCCTTATTGAAATATACCTCAGTTTACGCATACCATGCCACATTCATGGATCGTATTAAAAGACAAAGAACATTTATAAAACATTTGAATAAAAATTATTAATACTTATAATGAACTTCTTACGTTTTTCACCAAACTTTACACACTGACTTAATTATTCAAAATGAAAAATCACATTCGCTTTAATTTTAATTTTTTTTTTTAAATATAAACAATAACATTAAGACATGAACAAACAATATGGCGACCGATATTTTGGCATAATAATCAAGAGAGGTTGTATCCCCTTTGTCTTAGGATATTTATTAACTGAAAATGAGGGTGTTACAACCGTTTGCAACCATATTCCCATACATTCATACAGCTTATTTCCTTGTGTTTTTTTTTTTTTTTTTTTTTTTTTTTTTTTTTTTTTTTTTTTTTTAACAGAAATAAAAGGTTTTCCAGGTTAGATTTTGTTATAAATTCTATCATCACTGATATTAATTCTCTTCTCCAATCTACTTATCTGCTTAAAAAAAATTCAGAGTAAATAACTATGTTAAAAAAGATGTATATTTAAATTAATCTTACTGAAATTTCATGAAAAATTTTCCCATTAATAAACTTGTTAAATATTTCCAACAAATTCTGAATGCATTAATGGATGAAAATAAGTTTGCTATTTACTTTAAATGATGACATGTAATATGTCATAGAACTATTATATATATATATATATATATATATATATATATATATATATATATATATATATATATATATATATATAGTTATAACAGTAACCTAAAGGTCATCACTCCTTACACAATTCCTTATCTCACTATTTACTTTCACACCGATAGCTAAGACCAATCATTAATATAATCTTATATAAAAGGTCCTTACACAATTCCTTCACCCTTCGCTTCCTTATTCACTCCGATAACAACCCCTATATATGACCTCGTCTTTTAGGACGGAAAATAGAAGTAAGCTAGGATTGTAGTGGTCAGTTCGACACGTCTTATAGCTATTAGTCAGTCATAGTTAGGCACAAGTGTCATATTTATTGTAATTTGAAATAAACCTTTTTTTTAAAAGTCTAAGTTGGAGTAAGCTTATTTAACTGGCGCCCGAACTTAGGGACTTGAGAGCTTATTTTTGAAGAATTAGTAACTTTGCGGAGCTTAGGCTGAGTGTAATACCAGTACCGTAGCAGCATAACCACGTCTCCACGTCAAGAGGAAGATTTGCCACTGAGTCTTGAACAAGATCAAGCATTCTCCACGACTACGAGGATCTTCTTTCCAGTAAGCAGAAATTTCAATTTCTACAATCTCAACCCAACATCTCTTTTGTTAAGAAGCCAACATCAACTGAAGACATCTTAGGGTAATTATTTTTATATAAATTGTAACATTTGTATGTCATTACTAGACAGACTTAACGCTTTAAGACTAACCGACCAGACAAACGAAAACACAATGGCGTTAGAAATTAAAGAAAGTGAATTTAAAATGATTCCAGATTATGATGGAAATCCAATAGGTCTAGTGAATTTTATTCGTAATACTAAGTTTTTAACAGAATTATACTGTAAAAAAAATAATCCACATAGACATATTAATCATACAAAGATTATTTGAAATTTATTATGTAAATTAAAAGGGAAAGTAGCCGCAGCTGTACATGATAAAGAATTTAATAGCGTAGAAGGAATTTTAATTTTTCTAAAAAATAAATATCAAGATTCTCGAACTCGAGAACAATTAATTGCGGAATTATTAAATGTCAGGCCACATAGTAACGAAAATCCTCATAATTATTTAGAAAGATTAATAGAACGACGTTGTGACTTATATACTCGAGTTTACACCGACGATACGATCTTAGATAAACAAGCAGAAATGAAAAGATATGATAGACAAATATCCCATCACGCGGTGCATAATCTCCACCCTTCTTTAACAGATTTCATTTATCATATAACATGGAATACATTAGAAGATATTGAAGAGATCCTTAAAAACAGTGCCGCACACATTGTTCAAAGGTTATACGGTAAACATCAGTATAATCCACAACAAAAAAATTTTCAAATTCCAAATTATAAAGGGAAACATTTTGATCCCAACTTTCAAAAGAAAAAAGACTGGGAACATCAGAAACCCCACTATGAAAAACCAAGGTACGAACAAAAACCGTATCAACAACCGTATCAATCGTATTATAATCAAAACCCAAACTATAAGCAGTATCAAAAACCAATATACAACAAACCATCGGACCCGCAATCTCAACATCAATTTTTTAACAAACCTCCATCGGGAAACTGGAGAAACCAACAAAATCCAAATCGAGAACAAGTTTCATTACCGCCAACTGAAAAAGATTCCAATACAGTATCCATGAGAACTGTGTCCAATAGAGTTCATTATACAGAAAATGAAAAAGACGAGCAGATTCAAATCCTAACGGAAAGACTGAACGCTATAGAAGCTCGACAGGATAATTTTTTAGGCTCAGGTCCATGCAACAACGACCCGCCGGACCAATAGAAGTTCACGAATTAAATAATACGAACAATGATCTACCGGAATTGAAAGAAGTGAATGATAGACTGAAGAACGAGCTAGCTTCTAAAAATGGACAAATAGTTGATGTAGAAAAGCATTGCTCAGATTTAGAAATAATGGTTAAGAAACAAGCTTCTGAAATGGATTCAAAAATTTCTCAAATGACAAAATTAGAACAGGACTACTCAGATCTTTCCCTAAAATACAATCAATCTTTGGAATGTGAAAACTCTTTTAGAAATCAGGTGCAGACTTTGGAGTTGGAAATCGGAGATTTGAGGAGGAAATTTAACAATGCTGTCGAACAATGTACTGAACTTCAGAATTTGAAAGAAAAACTTGAAAATGACATTTCACATTTAATGAACAGTTCAACTGGTTCTTCACAACAATTAATGAGTTTAAATTCTGATCTTGTCGAAAAACAGAATGAGCTTAGTAGGTTAAAATTGTCTTCTGCTGAGGAGATTAGGCTGCATGAAAATAGAGTACAAGAATTGGAAATGATGTTAGATTCAGTCAAAAGGGAAGGAGAGAAAGCTATTTTTGAAATAAAAGGACGTGTAGAAAATTCTGTGAAAAATTTTAAGTGTATGGAAGAAGCTTATAATTTAAAATGCAAAGAACTTGAAGAACTTCTTAAAAATGAAGAAACAGTCCGAAATGAGTGTTATAATTTAAAGAAAACAATTGATCAGTTGGAAGTTGATCTTGATAGCTATTCAACTCAAAATAACAGCTTGAAGAAAAGTTTGGATGAAAAGGAAGATAAAATTACGTTGGCTGAAAATGAATTAGCAAACAAAATATTTCAAATTGAAGATTTACAGAAAAGGGTTCTTAGTGTTGAAAACGATGCTATGAACTTATTACAGGAAAAAGAAAACCTGGAAGTAAAGAATAATACATTAGTTTCCAAAATTTCAGAATTAGAGCGTTATATAACCAGTTTTGAAGAGATAAATAAAGAATTGACTAGAGAAAATGAAACTTACAAAATAAGAGTTCTGAGGCAACATTATCGCTGAATACTGAGATGGACAAAATTAAAAAAATGTTACAAGATAAAGCAAAGTTATTTGAGGAAAAGGAGGCCTACTTGTTAAATCAAGATAAAACTATAAAAGAAAAAACCGAAGAAGCTGAGAAAAAGATTAAAGAAATCATGGAACTTAGTGCAGAACTACAAGCCCTACAAAAAGAACATCTGGAAAGTAAGCAGCGTGAAAGTGAGCAGAATGAAAAAATACGACTATTGGAATCTGAAGTTCTTGAATTAAATTCAAATGTTAAATGTTTAACCAAAGAAAAAGAGTTATCTTTGAATGAGGTTAAAAAACTGGAATCAGAAATAGAAAATTTAAAGGAATTATTGAATGGTCAGTTACATTTCCGAGAAGAATTAGAGTGTAAGAAAAAAGAATTAGAGTTGATTGTTTCTGAGAAAGCTGAACTAGAAAAACAAGCTTTGATGAAAGAAAAACATCTTCAAGATGAACTATCAAAAATAAAAGATTCATTTAATAAAGTTAGTAATGAATATAAAGAAAAGTGCTCATCGAGTTCTAAAAATACAAATGAGCATTAAGAACAATGTTCAGTGCTCAAGAAAACAATAGAAACCATTAATAAGTCACATGAAGAAAAGGAAAAAAAATATAATTAGTAAAATTAAAGAAATGGAAGAGTTAAATTCAAATTTAGTGAAAGAAACAACCAATTTAAAAGCTTCAGAAAGTAGTCTGAAAGTAACTGTTGAAAAATTAAATAATGAAGTCACAAAAGTTAATGAATTGAACCAAAAGACCTTAGAAGAAATAGAGGCCATAAAAAGTGACCATACCAATCAGTTAAAAATTTTAGAAGCTCAACTAAATGTTGCTTTAGGCGAGAAAGCGGTTCATGAAGGGAAATCAAAACAACTGACGACTGAATTAAAAAGTTTAAAGTCTGCTGAAAAAAGTTATTTCAGGGGATGAATCAATGACTACATTATTAGAAGAAAAAGAATTGGCAGATACCCAAATAAATTTCTTAAATTCAATAATTGTTGATTTACAGAAAAAAAAATGATCTTTTAAAGGAAAGTGAACATCATAGTAAAAGGAAAAAGAGAACAAACCACCCATATCGACAATATCAAAAGACAAACGAAAAATAAGAGTAAAACCTATGTTACAGATGGCACCTCTATGCAAACTCACAACTCTGATCATGGTTCTAGCTCTGATGGAGAAGATCCAAACGATTGAAGTACATGATCTGACTAACTCGCCAGGAATACTTCATTATTATATAAATGATATAAAAGTTATAAATTCTTATTTTGAAACATATCATTTCTTCAACATTAGTTATTTAGAAATTGAATTAGAGAACATATATAACCATTTAAAATTTTTTAAAGGACATTATCTTTATTCTATACTAAAAGATTTAACCAATAATGTTAATCATCAATTAGAACTATTACAATATAAGCATAGGACAAAAAGAGGATTAATTAACGGTTTAGGAAATATAATTAGTTGGCTAACTGGCAATATGGATGCCAATGATAAAGCACACTACGATAAAATAATAGGAACGATAGAAGAAAATAATTATAGAATTGAACATAATATAGAAACCTCAGTTAATATCGACAAACAATTAATATCTGATTATAAAAATAAAATTAAAACACTAAATAAAAATTTCGAGCTTATCACCAATAATACGATGACATTAAAAACAAATGAAGACGCTTATAATTTATACATACATATTTCTCAATTACTAAACCAAGTAAAAGAAATAACTCTATCACTAGAATTTTGCAAATTAGGTATAATTCATTCCAGTATTATGACTAACGTTTTGAAAAATCTTCCTAACAAAGTCCATTTAGTATCTAACAATACAGAAATTTTATGGGCAAATAGTAAAATATTTTGTTCAACACACAAGAAGGTAATTCATACTTTTATAAGACTACCAACTCACGAGAACAAATACCAAGGATACGTAGTTCATACAGTACCTAAATATATTAATGGCACATTTTACGAAATCGAGCTTGACAACGATTTATACATTCAAAACCAAAACAACATTTTTACAGCAGACTGTATATACGAGGAGGAATATTATTGTAAAAATCTTATTAAAGTTAATAACAGTTGTATCTATTCAATAATTCAAAATGGCAATGTAAAAACTTGTAAACTTAAGCATAGATTAGATAAAAATATAAGATATCTGGATGTTACAAAACAATATTTAACTTATAATATAAGTAAGATAACCAATTGTAATAATATTAGCCAATTTTTACCTAAAGTAAGTCTGATAAATATAGGCATAAATGATTGTTACCCCACATTAACACAAATTTATTATCACAACATATTACAACCATTTTATGATGTATCAATATCAGAAACATTAACCTTAAATACCACAAATGTAACTATACCAACACTCAACATTCTTAGATTTAGCGAAAATATCGCAGTGTATTATTATTATTTAATTATTATCACTATTATACTGTTAATCATTATTATAACCGTATATGTATACTATTATAGATATAAGAAAACACAAACAGTATTGACACCCAGTGCTCCATTCACTGAGGACTCTTGTAAAATTATTCTATCTAAAGTGTATGAATCAACATTTTAGCAAAAATTGTTACCAGGAGATAACAAATCTTAAAGAAGGGAAGAGTTATAACAGTAACCTAAAGGTCATCACTCCTTACACAATTCCTTATCTCACTATTTACTTTCACACCGATAGCTAAGACCAATCATTAATATATTAATATAATCTTTATAAAAGGTCCTTACACAATTCCTTCACCCTTCCTTATTCACTCCGATAACAACCCCTATATATGACCTCGTCTTTTAGGACGGAAAATAGAAGTAAGCTAGGATTGTAGTGGTCAGTTCGACACGTCTTATAGCTATTAGTCAGTCATAGTTAGGCACAAGTGTCATATTTATTGTAATTTGAAATAAACCTTTTTTTAAAAGTCTAAGTTGGAGTAAGCTTATTTAACTATATATATATATATATATATATATATATATATATATATATATATATATATATATATAATTTGAAAAAAAAACCAATATTGACATAATAAAGTAACACATATATATATATATATATATATATATATATATATATATATATATATATATATACAAAACAAAACATCAATTATAATAGAGTATCCAACCCTGAGCACCATGCTATGAAGTTGTAAGTGTTTAGATTCATTGATTAATAATTACTAATTCATGATCTGGATAAAGAGGAAGATGTAAATAACATTAATGTAGCCATTAGTCAACATAGTGCAGATGAAGGAAGATAGGTAAATATTTTAAAAAAATAGGATAAATGTTCTATGAGAAGAACTGTGAGACATTCTAGGCAAACCCAGATGTGCGTGATAAGTAATGTATTATTTTGACTAAAAAAACTAAAGTTGGCTTTCATTCATTTGGTAGTGAATCTAATGTTCTTGAAATGTATTGATTTTAATATACTGTGTTAGGGTATATACTTTCCGTAAAACAGTATAATCCCACCCATAAGGGACCAATGGTTAGGGTGGAACGGTCGAAACGTCGGATTAACTGGAGATTTCAATGAAGAACATGTTTTCCATTGTTAAAAGTAGGTATATTATAATTACATGAGCTTTGAGAACCAAACTAAATTTAACACAATTGTCCAGAAAATAAGCCCTGTAGCTTAAATGGATATTAAGATATAGGCTCTCAAATTTTCAGAATTCTCTCAATATGTGGCAGAAATTGTTTTGTTTTTTAACGGTTTTTTTCACTATAGGTCCTGAGCACCGATTTTGGAGCATAGTTGAGTGTGAACTATTTTACACATGAATTAATTTGCTATGAATCAAACACAATACAATGTTATGGCCAATTCTTCTATAAATAAATAGCTGGCTGAAAAATTTGCAAGCTAGCATATTAGTCTATTGGTGTTTTTATTTTATTTATTTATTTATTATCTAATTATGTTTTTATTTCCTTTATTCAAAATATTAATATATAACTTTTAATGAGGCGTTGAGAACTATTGTAGACTATCCCACATTTTTTGAAAATTTACTTTGAAACGTTAAATTATATTGTGCCATGATTTGACGCTTTCAAGTCAATTTTTTGAAAATTTGAGAGCCTATATCTTAATATCCATTTAAGCTACAGGGCTTATTTTGTGATCAATTGTGTTAAATTTAGTCAATAGTATAACAAGCTTTTCTTTAGTACCAATCCTGCAACAAATATTTTGGGGAACGCAAACATTTCGAAATATTTAACGCTTCGACGCTACCTATTAGCGATCGATATCGCTTCAATATCCAATTTTGGATTTTCGTACACCAACATAATACATATCAACATATCAAAAAATTCAAAACTACCAGAACTATTGCATACCAAAATGTACTATTTTAATAGAGTGATAGGGATTCCAAAAATATTGCTCCCCTCACCCTCTGGTCTTCGCTGGAGGGTCGGATTACCTGGAGTGGGTCTAGCGGAAGTAAGATAAGTGAGGTTATACTGTATAACTAGAAAGGAATATTTCTGTATTTAAAGGTTACAAACGTCTGGGGTGATATCAGTGTGAGTGAGTACACCGTTCACCGGAGGTTAAAAAAACATAAACACAAAGATGATCATGGATGGATTACATATTTTATGAAGATGTGAGATTTTTGTCAAAGAAACCTCCAGAACAAATGTTCCAGAACTATCAGAGGATCTCGCTGTCTCTGATCATCTACGTAAAAGGTAAAAAAAAAACCGGAATCGCATTCATAAACTGACCACCAGGCTTTGCGACATGTTTGAACATGTTTCGAAAATGTTTCATGGTTATGAAACTTTGCCTTCTCCACCCTACACTCCAGACCTCTCGCCATAATACTTTCCTATCATAATAAACTTGATACTCATCCAAATCCACTTGCCTCACAACTTACTTCCCATTCCAATTCTGGCAATCCTCGAGGTGTCTGAAAAGAAGATGGTCTCGAAATCTTCTTCTATTACAGATATTTCATTAGAGTACTACCAATGGGTAATTCTCTAAAAGTGTTTGTCGTCACTATTTTGCATTGTATACCATATATTTACTTGATGTATTTTTGTAATACAGTTGTAAATTTCTGTTGATAAAAAAAAAAAAAAAAAAAAAAAAAAAAAAAAAAAAAAAAGGATGAAAGGAACTTTTTAAACTTTTTTGAAAGGATTCAGAGAAAGCTAATAGATCTATACGATGAAGGGCTGTTGTGAGGTTATCCTGGTATCAGGAGGAGGATAACAGAGGAATGTTTCTAAATTTCAAATTAACATTGCAGCCACTATTAACTCTATCTTTAGTAAATAAAACCTTCTTAAATAACTGTACTTTCGTAACAATCGGTTGTTGGCTGTGCACCACCTGTGGGTACTTATAGACTTTAAAAATCTCTAGAGCATATTATATTTTCCTCCTCTATTAACTGTGATGGAAAGATGATTCGACAAAAATATGGCTTTAATCAAGATTTATTAAATAGTAATAGTATAAATAATGTTGATATAAATGTAACATTACCAATTCATTTCAACAGTAGAATTCTTAGAAATACTGCAATTTCATATAGATATAATTTAGATAGTCATGTTACTAAATCAACCAACTTCCAACCATCCTCTATTTGCTGATAAAATATTGAAACTAATGTTACTACGTCTTATGATTTATATGGAAAACACAAGGTCTTAAATATACAGACTCTGTGGTAGAGAAAACAAGAGTGGTTGGAAAGGGTAGGTTATAGGAGTCAAGATTGGAGGTTGCGATTAATGCAGCTGTTAGCTGTACAGCAATAAAAAGGGCACACTAAAATTATTATCTGCGTTCAATAGCAGTAGGAATCAGGGCTAAGGTTCCTAGCTATAAATTATAAACCTTATAACAGGTCCATATGGATAGAAAATTTATTTTTTTTCTGATTTTGTAGAATGAATACGAGGTATTAGTGCAGGTTTCATAACAATTTATATTGTTTTTTTTTTTTAAACAAATATACGAAATTAATGTTTGACGAATATAGTCAGGTTTACAGTAAGGTTTATAAACAACACATCCAATATTAAAAAAAAAACTTTAAATAGAGTGCTGAGGTTTCGATTCTCCAGGGCTAAAAGAACTAGACGTGTAAGCAAAATAATAATACCAAAATAAGCAGAGTAAATGAATACAACAATCATTCAACTAATAATTTAATTACATATGGAATGGTTCAACTAGATCTTTATACTATTCCATATTCTTATTGTATTAACATTTTATTGCTTTCATTAAATTAATTACGTAATTTAAAACTTCGATATATTTGCTAGTGAATTCATATATTTTGTTTGATAATTATTGTGACATTTTGGTCACTTCCAGTATTTTGTTATTTTTAATCCTAAAGAAAACCTGCAAGGCAGTTCAAAACGTCGGCTCTCCTATATAATATTTTTAAAAACTTGGATGTGTTGTTTATAAACCTGATCATATTCTTCAACCATTAAATCATACAATCAACTTTACTATTTATATAACACGTAATTAATATTTTATATTATTAAACCCAAATTTTGCCCTCTAACTATAATGAAGTAATAAAAAAGCAAATACCTTATTATTTCGTTTTCCTACTTGCAATGTATTTTAGAAACAGTCAAATTGAAGATTACACAAGGGGGGGGGGGGGGGCAGGCAGTGAGAGACAAGGCAGAAAAAGAACCGACCGGATCTTATTGAGGTGAATCGTGGCGAAATGAGTTCCGGTGGGAGATATATTGCTGAGGCGTGGCCTATTATTACGTCACCTCCAGCCTACCAATTACAGGCCTTAGAATGAGCGACGGATAGCCCGGAAATAATAACGTCCCCGCCCTCAGATCACTATAATACCCTCTCCATCATTCCACAGATTTTGTAGCTAAGCACCTCAGCCTATCACTGGCTATCTAAAACTAGGGAACGACTTGCAGTTCTTTGTTCACATCTTCGCCAGTTTTAATTACACCCTAATCAACATTTTTGATGATTTTAATATATACAAAACATCTCTTATATCATAACTTAGATCTATTTTTTATTAACTTGCAATGTAAACTTTAAATAAAAGTGATAGACTTGAAAATATAGATAGGTTTTCCTCCTTTAGAAAATGAATTAAAATGTTTTAATTTATAAAAGGACATTCTAACATTCCACTGATCCCTGTTGAAGATATCCACTATTTAGGACTTCAACTAGACAAACGTTCAACTGGGAATCCACTTCAACATTTACTTGACAAACGTTCAAACCTTCCAATTAATTACAAAAGGCTCATTTACATGAGTTATCAGACCTATTTGTTCATATGAAGTTGACTAAACCGTCTAGTTCATCTCGTATCCAATCCGTATTTGCAATCCAAAATCCTTTTAAAAATCTTTAATGCTCCTTACTTTGCTACAAATGAACTAATTCCTAATTATGTTTCAATGTTGCTGATTTGGCTCCAACCAGATACCTATCCTTTTATAGTAAACTCCATACAAGTTCGAATCCACTAGTCTACCAAAATGCCTCATGCTCCATTCCCGATCATCCTCCGAAGCGTCTGAAAAGAAGATGGCTGAGAGACCTCCAAATGCAAAATTTTTATTGAAGTGGTAAACATGAGTGGTTCTTTAAATTTTATTGATATTAATATTATCACTAATATAATGCAATACACTGAAGCTGTGTTTTATAAAATCACATTACTTCTGGGTCATTCATTATTTCACTATTTTTACAATCGGGTAAAAAAGAACATTAAAACAACAACAAAAAAGAAAATATTTAGTTCTTTATAACTAATTTTAATTTGGCTAATAATAATAAGTAAACACATTTAAATATTTAAAAAAAAAGAATTAATCCTTATGTGTTACTGTTTGGGAAATTGTGAGGCTTGTAAATCTTTTACATTTAATAAGTAGTTGAGCTCAAATATGTCAAAGTACCATTAGGTAATGAAAGTCTGTAGATGAAGATAACAGTTATATAACCCGGTTAGGAAGATGGCATCGACACGCGTACCTCTTGGAATCCAGATAATGTCTTTAATTAGGGCATATCTTAGTTACATTTTCTATTTTGAAAAAAAAATACAAGTTTATTTCATTGGAACAATCTTATATTTTTTGAAAACAAGTGCTATTTTTTTATTAAAAATTTATTGATTTATTTAATGGATTAAAGCATTATAAAGTTGAATGAATTCTACTATCAGCTGCACTCCAGCTAGAGATAGCGTATACCAGCATCACTATGGACCCGCATGAAAACTTAAGATTTAGTCGATTAAAGATAAAATGGCTAAATACTTTATTAATTGTTCAGGACTTTTTGATACCAGGGGTTCATAAAATGAAATATAAAAATACGATACTATATGTATTTGGAGAAATATAATTAACCGTCTGAAACCATACAAACAATTAGGTAATGCAGACAGGAAATAAAAAATTCAATTACATATTTCCGTTGAAACTATCATGAACAGTTATGAATTCATCTCTGTTAAGTTATAACCATTCTTATGTAAGTGACAAGTCCCTTTCTACAAGTATACACACAATCAGGATTTATAGGAACTTTAAGATATTTGGTGCGGCTAGACTCTTCTCGATGGGGCAAAAAGAATTGGGAAATGTGAAATATCTGAAAATGGATTTCAGGAGATATAAATCAATTCTTATTTAATTACTAATTACAATGGAGACCTGAGAATAAAAAAAAACTCAAAGAAAATGTCGGCACGATAATTTATCTAATATTGTTAGGTTTTTAAGACCGGCACCACAGACTTCATTTCCTCAATTTTATGTCGGTCGTCCGATTTATTATAAAAAAATAAATAAAAAAAATAACTAAATCAATCACACAATTTTATTGAAATTTACCTTGCTCATTATTACTTTTTTTGAGAGTGTTATCTTTTACTTTTTTCCGATAAAAACTGAGATATATTCAGCTTTTCCATCTATTTTAAAACCGTTAGGTAGAAAACAGATGACCAAATATTATCTAACTAATAATTTGAAATGATCATCCATTATATACAACCTACCCAGGAGTTTTTAGAAATTTGGAATATTTTCGAAATTTTGGGTCTAGTGGAATCCCTAGTGGAATCTAGACCCAGAGGGCAACGAAGAAAATAATTTCATATGTACTATCAATTTATTGATAAATTGTTTGCAACAAGAATTTATTAATTGATAGATTTTTATAAAATATTTATTAATAAATACATTATAAAAAATAATAAAATATTGTAATAAAATCAATGTTGTCCATTGAAACCTTGATCTATCGTTGATAGATAGAAATTGCGTGTTTTGATATACTGCACGATAATATCAAAACACGCAATTTCTTGATATGTAAAATCATCATCAATCGATTGTCCTTTTAATAATTTGAATTTATTAATAACCTTTAATGCAATAAAACGAAAATAAAAAAGATGCAATGCCACGAAAATAATGTTTTTAGTGATGATGCTCCGATCAACATGGTTGGCCTTTAAACTATTTGCATTTTTTATATTTTGGAAGAACTATAAGCCAATGAAGAAGAACATTAATCTCCTAAATATGCCCTACCCCCATGTGTAGGTACATATGTACATATCGATCATGGGCAAGAAAAGTGACACAACTCAAAAAAATTCATTTTACGTTTTATTTCAGAATAATGATCGTTTTTGGTTTGCCTTGCAACAGGAAAAGTTTCATAAATTTATCTTTTTTTTTTTTTTTTTTTTTTTGTTCCTAGCCCCTGTGGAATTAATAAACAAGGATGTGTTGGTAAGGGGGCAGAAAGATAATAAGTTGGCCTTTTACAGTATTGAGAAATACATTCTAAGGCCGAACTTGAATTGGTGAGTCCTGGAAGTGTTTTGATTGTCATAATAGTTATTAATAATATGGGTGTTGGGGCACACCCAATTCTTGAGTTTAATGAGAAAAACTAAAATCTAAAAACTAAAACTAACACTAAATAAAAACTTGAGATGTCTATAGTCACATCACTGACTTTACTGGCTGGAAGCACATCACTGACCTGATTGGGTGTTTTGGTGTCTTCATTACGGTCCGTCCGTTCTGAGCTGAGTTCACTTTTGTCAAGTGAATGTTTTCTGCCAACGGACGGGAGGTGGCGCTGGAGTAATGGTACTGAAGAGGGGATTGGTCAGGAACTGCAGCGAGTCCAGGAACTTGATATGGCGTCTTCGGATGAGCTCGGGGATCGTCGGGAGGTCGAAGAAGTCATGCAGAGAGGTTGTTCTGACGATCTTCCTGAGCATCGAGTCCTGGAATCGCTGAAGAAGCCTGGTAATTCCATCTGAAATGCCTGTAAGTAGAGGTGCGCCGTATAGGAGAGCCGGTCTCAAGATGCTTTTATATATACACATCTTGAGCCGGAGGGAAAGGGCGGGAAGGGAAGGAGGTGATGGAGGCGTCGGGCTCTTGTTCTCACCTTGCGGTGTGTCCTGTAGCAGTGTGCGGAAAATTTCAGTCCTCTGTCCAGGGTGATGCCCAGATAGACTATTGAGTTTGAGGGGGCAATGGTGGTGTTTGCCACCCTGAGTGACTTTGGTAATGTCGCCTTCTTTTTGCTGACTTGTGCGAACACTACGCAGTCTGTTTTTGCTGGACTCACTTGGATGTTGATTGAATCCAGCCGTTGAATTATCTCTTCGCAGACAGATTCGGCCTGACGTAGTGCTCGCGTGGGATTTATACTACTGCAGGTGATGGCTATATCGTCGGCGAAAGCTGCGATGGACGCCTTGTGGTAGTTATTGCCAACAAAATCAGCAGTATAAATGTTGAAAAGGACTGGCGATAGCACCGCACCTTGGGGCACACCGCAAGTGAGGGGAATTGTGGATGAAATTTCTGCACGGACCTGTACTGCGAGACTTCTCCCGCTCAGGAAGGAGGAGATGACTCCATAGAGTTGCTCGGGGCATTCAAGATCTTCTAGTTTCCGGCATAGGATTCCATGTGAGACGGAATCGAATGCCTTTGTGCAATCTATGGAGATCAGCGCTGTTGCAGTGTTCCTGTTGAAGTTGGTGCACGCCTCAGTTTGGAGCTTCATAAGGTGGTGTTCGGTACTGAGACGTGCCTGGAATCCTGTTTGTTCAAAAGGAATCACTGAATGTTCCTCGCAAAAGTCTCGTAGATAATTGTGAACAATTTTCTCGTAGACTTTTCCGAGGTGGGGCAACAGGCTGATTGGCCGGTAATGTTCTGGCTTGTCTCCATTCTTGGGCGGCTTGAGAAGAGGATATAAGATGGCGTGTTTCCACGTCTCTGGGAAATATCTCAGCCGCAGGCAGGCGTTGTACAGGCCCGTGAGGTGAGCTATTCCTTTACGGGGGAGCTGCTTTAGCAATACGGTTTGTATCCCGTCATGACCAGGTGCTCGGTTACCCTTTGTTCGCCTGAGAATGGCCTTTAGTTGTTTGGGGCTGACAAACATAAAGTTGTTATCTTTGGTCATGGCCGGGTAGGGTTCTGTGTCGACAGTCCGGTTGGTGATGTCCTGCCGATAGTAGTTTGCTAGCAGCTCCGCCTGTTCTTTGGGTGTCAGGAGCTTGTCCCCATCGTGTAGGCGGATCGCGGAGCTCTTCTTCACAGCAGATCTGGTCAGTTTCCAAAATTTCCGGTAGTCGCCGTGAGTTGCCCTCAGCTTGTCCTGCCAAATGGAGGTTTTCCATTGGCGGAGCAGGTTCTTGATTTGCGTAGTGAGGGCGTTGAGGGCTCGCTTGATGTCCGGATCTTTGGTTCTGTACCATCTGTTCTTCAGGTTCCGCCTACTCGAGATGAGGGACATGATGTGAGGAGGAGGTTTACGGAGGGATGGAGGAGAAGGACGGAAAGTTGGTATGGAAGAACGGGCAGCCTCTGTGATGATGTTAGTGAAGGTCTCGATGTAGTTGTCCACTTCCTCCACAGAGTGCAGGGTCGGCACCAAAGACAGCCTATGGTAGACCTCTATTTTGTATTTCGCCCAATCCGCTTCTTGGTATAGAAATTTCTCAGGCATTGGGTCGTCTCTCTCCCCCTCGATGTTGTAGATCACTGGGCGGTGATCTGAGGTGATAAGATCGTTTACTGTGCACCCAGTGATTCTGTGAGGCTGTCTCGTGAGGAGGAGATCCAGTGTAGAGGTAGCCCCGTTGATAGTGCTTCTGAATGTGTGTGCATTTGGGTGCACTACACAGAAGTTAGTTTTCACAAGGATTCTACCAGCGGGGTTTACCTGGTTGTTGTACCATAGGCTGTGTTTTGCGTTAAAATCCCCTACCAGCCAATGGTTGGATTTGGCCGCACACGCATCCAGGAGGGTACGCAGGTCGACAAGGGATGCTCGCGGCCTGCGATAGACTCCCGTTATGAGAGTTGGTTGTCTGGACCTGGATGGTGAGGTGGCCTAAGAGAGTGCAGGTGGTGGTCGCCGGTGCTGGCATTTTCTTCCAAGGTATGCCGTGGCGAATGGCGATGAGAACTCCACCCCCATGGAGTTCGGCTGAGTTGTCAGTCACCACGGAATCCTTGGAAGTACGGCGGGCGGCCCAGCAACCTAGTGTCAGTGATGACAGCAACAGTTGGCTGGACCAAGGCCAATAGCATTTCGACCTCATGGATTCTGGGGCAGAGCCCATCAACGTTGAAATTCAGAATGGAGAAGCCTCTCATGGTCGGTTGGCCTGCACCATCATTCGTTCTGCCAGCACCGCAAGCTGCTGCACAACTCCTTGTAGAGCCAGGGCGAAACTCCTAGCAAAGTCCCTGGAGAAGGTCACTTGAGGATGATGGTTTTCTTCTTCAGGAGGTAGGTTTATCTGCTGAGGCTTCGATTGAGAATGAGCTTTTTTTTTTTTTTTTTTTTTTTTTTTTTTTTTTTTTTTTTTTTTTTCCCAAGCCCCTATTTGGATGAAAATGAAGTTGGATAGGATTTCATGGATGTTTGGCCTTTTTCTGCACTGTGTGCACTGTAAGGCCAACAGGAAGTTATTGAAATCTTGGGGTGTGGGTTTCAGAAAGCTTATATTTCGTGCAGTCTATGGAGATCAGCGCTGTTGCAGTATTCCTATTGAAGTTTGAGCACGCCTCAGTTTGCAGCTTCATCAGGTGGTGTTCAATGCTGAGACGTGCTTGGAAACCCATTTGTTCAAACGGAATGACTGAGTTCTCCTCGCAAAAGTCTCGTAGGCAATTCCCCCTCAGCTCCCTAGAAAAGGAATAATGCACCTCACGAACCTGTACAACTCCTGCCTGAGGTTAAGATACTTCCCCGTTCAGTGGAAGCATGCAATACTGTTTCCACTCCTCAAGCCGGCTAAGACAGGAGACAAGCCAGAACACTACCGGCCAATCAGCCTGTTGCCTCACCTCGGTAGGAATTGAAGAATGGGCAGCTCCTAGGATGATGTCGTTGAAGGTGTCGACAAATTCGTCAATTTCCTCCAGAGAACGCAGCGGTTGCACCGGTGGAAGTCTATGGCAAATTTCGGCTTTATATTTGCCCCAGTCAGCTTCTTGATATAGGAATTTTTCTGAGGCTGGCTCGTCCCTCCTTCCTTCGAGTTCGTAGATCACTGGCCGGTGGTCTGAGGTGATGAAGTCAGTCACCGTGCAGCCAGTGATTCGATGGGGTTGCCGTGTTAGAAGGAGGTCGATGGTTGATGGGTAACCATTCGAGTAGCAGCGGAAGGCATGGGTGTCAGGGTGGACCACCGTGAAGGGGGTTTTGGCTAGCACCCTGCCCGCTGCATTTGTCCTTGTATTGTGCCATAGACTATGTCGGGCGTTGAGGTCTCCGATCACCCAGTGGTTGGACTTTGCCCCGCAGGCTCGTAGAAGGCTCTTCAGCTCCACAAAAGATCCCTGTGGGCGCCGATATACCCCTGTGATGAGGGTTGGCTACCTTATCAACACTTGAACAGTCAAGTGGCTAATACGTTTGTCCGTAATAGCCAGGGGTTCGGGCATCTTCTTCCATGGTATTCCGTGGCGGATAGCTATGAGGACACCTCCATGAGGGTCTTCAGAGTTATCAGTGGCCACAGTATATCCTTGGAGAAACGGTGGTGGTCCGAGCACTCTGGTGTCCGTGAGTACTGCCACTGTAGGTCGTGTCAGCGCCAGCAGTGCTCGAACTTCTTCGGTCTTCGGGCAAAGTCCGTTGCAGTTGAAGTTTAAGACGGAGAAAGAATTCATGACTGGTTCTGTCTCGTCATAACTTGCACCAAGAGGGTGATCTGTTCCGCAAGGTTCTGGAGGGATGTCATTCGCTGGCTGTCTGACGTTCGAATGAGGGTTTACAGGAGGTGCTGGGAGGGGGTTCTGCTGAGGTGGTAGTGGGGGATAGGATTCGGGTGGTGGGGGGTAGGGTGGCTGGTGGAGAGGGAACTCGCTGTGGCGCTGCAACAGTGGTGTTCATTTGTTGAACTTGTCCAGCCTGTCGGGCTCCCTGATTGGTCCGCTGGGCTGGGGTGGTGGATGGCTGCTTTTTGGCTGCAATGCGTTTTGCCGCTTCTTCTTCTAGCTTTTTTCTATGTTGGCAATTTCTGAAAGATGCCACGTGGTTTCCACCACAGTTGACACATCTTAATTTTCCAACATTTGGGCACTGTTTGATATTATGAATTTCGCCGCAGCGGACACATTTTGGTTCATAGCCGCAGTGCACTTGTATAGGGCCAAATTGTTGGCATTTATAGCACTGGGGGGGAAGGGAGTCTTTTTGAGCCTTGTAGGACTCGGCTGTGAATAGTACTCTATTCACTTGGCGGACCTTTTTGATGTCATCTAGGGTGACACCCAGAGGGAAAGTTATTATAATGGGCGTTAAGTCGACTTTTGACCCATCTGGCATGGTCCTTCTGAGCCTCCTTACATTAGTGATTTTGAGTTCCTTGAAGGCCTCCTTCACATCTTCTGGGGTGAATGTGATTGGTAAACCTTTTAAGGTATAATTTACCAGTTTGGGTCTTGAACTTTTTGGAGTATAGGTATGGTGGCCTATTTCAAATAAAGTCAGGCCGCGGAGGACCTGGGGTTGATCATCAATTGACGCCAGGAAAATTTTTACGTTTTTCCCCGTTTCCCTCAACAGATATTTGGTTACCTTAATTTTAGATAAGTAAGTAATTACCTCGCTAATTTTCCTGTTCGCCACTATTATGGGTGGTACTCTGGATGTTGTTCCTGAAGCGGCGGCGGCTGTGTCTTGAGGTATGTTTTGAAGAGCGGCGAAAGCGTTCTGGGTGTGGGTTGGCGTCGGCGGCTTGTGGGTGATTTTTCTCCCTGTTTTTCGGGGCGCCTTAAATTCTTCCTCATTGTCCGTCTCCGGCAGGTCTGCTTTTTGATAAGCGCTGAGGTTCCTTGTGTTAACCATTGTTTGAATTAACACAACACTCACTTAATTAAAAACACTGAACACAAAAACTGCACACGTGGTAACGCGTTCCCGGGAACAAAGGCCCGAGAACAAAGAGCTTTTGAACACAAGGGACTTGTGAACAAAGAACTGATTAAAACTGATAACAGAACTAAATTGACGTGAAACCTATGACGGGTGAACATGAACTCTTTTCTCAAACTGAGAATGAGAGAATGAGCTGCAGATGGTGCTGGTAGGGGTTGACCCTGTCGAGGAGGTGGAGGGGGAAGTACTACCGGTGGAGGGGGTTGAGATCTCGGTAGTGGGGGAAAGTCCATGGGCGTGGATTGGTGCGTTGGCCTTGTGGGGCGTGGCTTGGTTGTGGAGGTAGAGGGGGCACTCGTCCCTGTTCGGCCTTCACCGGTCGGACTCGTCTTTTTCTCGGCTACCTTCGGTTTGGCGAGGCCTCTCATTGGTCCGGTGTGTGGACTCTGATTCTGATTGGGTTTTGGCTTTTCTCTCAGCCACTTTTTTCTCTAGGGCTAGCCTGTGAGGGCACTTTCGAAAAGAAGCTACGTGCTCCTTTAGACAGTTTCTACATTTGGGTTGCCCCTCCCTGGGACATTGGGAGATGTGGTGGTTTTCACCGCACCGCACACATGCATGCTGATGTCCACAGTAAGCCTGCGTATGCCCAAATTGCTGGCATTTGAAGCATTGAGGTAGTAAGGGATCCTTGCGTGGGCGGTAAGCTTCTATTGTGTATCGGCATTTACCGATGTATCTCACCTTTTCTTTAATCTCTTTTAAGGTCACGTTTGCTGGGACCGTAATCAGTATGGGTAGAATGGGGATTTTCTTCCCATCAGGCATTATTTTTTGTAAACGTCTTATATCGTTTACTGGGATCGGTGTGAGGTCTTCTGCAACCTCGTCTAGAGTTATCCCCAGGTCTATATTTTTGATAATATATCTTGAGGGCTTAGGGGTGGATTGCTTGATAGCAAAGGTGTGATGTGGGAGGTCTGTGCTCCCAAGGCATTTAAGGACGTGGGGCCGGTCGTTAATGTTAACGAGGTATATCATCCATCCCCGTCTTAATTTTTTCAGGCTGTAATCATGGACCTTAATTTTAGTTAAAAATGCCCGTATTTCAGTAATGGGGCGTGCCTCCGTTATAATAACTGGTGGTACGTGTATTGACTTACTTGGGGTTTTTTCTGGTGCTGCTGGCTCTTGAAGTTGGTCCAAAGGCTGGAATTTGTTCTTCGTTTCGGTAGTGGGTGTAGTTGCTTTCTTCCTGGTACTGCGTGTCGTCCTTCTGGATGTTGGCTGGATAAATTTATCTCATTGCGTTATTTGTCATTTATCCAAAGTTACGATGGCGAACGGTGGAAGCAGGAACAGTAACACATTTCAGTTATGTCTTGACCTTCACAAAGGTAACTAGTGCGGGGAGTTGAGGACAGTATCATATTTTGAGTTGGGACGGTTTTCTTGCCCATGAGCGATAGTATTATAATAACTTCTAAAACTTCTTTTGACTCTCCTGAAAAATTTGATGTTTTTGAGTTGTGTCACTTTTCTTGCCCATGAGCGATATGCCTATAAAATATTTAGACATATACAAATATAAAAAGTCTTATCTGTAGCTACAACAGAATTCTTCCACAGATAGTTTTATATTATTTGAAATTTTAAACGATACTTACTTTTCAAGAGGAAAAAATTGTGCCTAAATATATATTTTCCAATAATCCCTGTTGAACAGATGGGACCGTAATCAGTATGGGTAGAATGGGGATTTTCTTCCCATCAGGCATTGTTTTTTTACGGCACTCCATTCCGACAAACATCATACTTGGAATCGACATAATAGATTTAAACGACAAGAAACCACGTCGTTATAGACTACTACAACATTAACGAGACATACGTAATAAAAAACAAAGGATTCATTCCCCTGACGGTAATTAGAACTATTTAGACAACGTAGTTAAGCCTCGGGGCTCCACTAAACTTTTGCATTCTTCTCGCATTCATTCCTTAAAATACAAAATCCTCATGCCCCTTATTATGTCACAGATCAACTTATTCATGCCGATCTTAATGCCCAATTTTTTTTTCAAAGCCCCTATTAGATATAATACATGGATTTATGTTATGGGATGTTTGGCCTTTTTCTGTACTGTGTACATTGTTATACCAGCAGGAAATTAATGTTGTCAAGTGTGGATTTCAGAGAACGAGTATATTTAGGTAGTGAGGCTCACCTAAATCTTGTGAGGAAAACTTAAAACTACAACTATTTACACTTAATTAATTTAATTTTTAATTTACACTTACAACTAAAATGAGAAATGTCCTTATGGTTTCATATTTCACATTTCTGACCAGTGGTCAGTGGGCTCTGATTGGCCCGTTTGTACGTCTTGGTTACGGTCCGGTTGTTAGTTGCCAGCGGACCGGAGGTGGCGCTGGTGTCATCGAGCGAGTCAGCAGCAGCACAGTTCAGTCTGAGCATTCATCGGGTACACATCGCTTCAAGAACTTCGGTCCTTTCAGAGTTCTAGCTTGCACTTCCTAGACTCTAAATTTTTGGTCGTGGCCTGGACCCCCCATTCTCTCACCTCACTTTTCAGGTTCCCCCCTATACTGAGGACATACGAAGGGCGTAGCGCTCCGGCCAACCAGATGGCGTCCTCCAATATGGAGTACAACGAGGCCACGGGACTACCAGCGGACCAATTAGGAGCCACCTGTGACAAGCGCTCTCTCTCGGAAGGATTTGAGCCTGCACCGAAGAAACACACCTTCAGGCCAAGGCCTGCATCCAACCGCCCCCTGTTGCCACTGGCAATAGATTTGAACAGCTACCAGAAGAGGTCGCTGAGGCACCTCGAGCAAGGTTACCGGCGCCCATAATAATTCCCCCCCCCATTTCACTGACTGACTTGAGGGTCAAAATTAGAGCCATAGGAATATCTCACTTCTCCGCCAATAACTCAAAGAAGGAGACGAGATTGTACCTAAACACAGAAACGGACCACGCTAAGGCAACCCTACTGCTGAGGTCAGATCAGGCAGTACAATTTCACTCATTCGCCCCCAGAGGCACACAACGTTCTAAGAAATTTGTAATGCACGGGTATGACCTCGATCACCCCGTAGCCGACATTACTGAAGAACTAAAGGAACGCTTGCCCGGGTTCATACTGGCGAGGAGACTCACCAGAAGAGAGGGAAACAACGAGCCCTACCCCGTTAAGGGTATTCAAGTGATTACGGCCCCCACAACGAAGATAGAAGACTTGCAAAAACTAAAAGTAGTGAACGACATTCGTTTCAGGGCCTCCGTCTTTAAAGAAGAGGGCGGACCTGTACAGTGCCGCCAATGTCAAAATTTCGGCCACACGATGAAGTACTGTGGCCGAACATGTAGATGTCCCTGGTGTGGAGGCCCGCACCTCATCGAACAATGCCCTCAACGGCAAGTGGCCTCTCCTAAATGCCCCAACTTCCAGGGCGCGCACCCAGCTTCTTTAAAGACGGAGGCCCTGAAACGAATGTCGTTCACACCGTGCCTGACCCCTGGTGAGATAGACACAGCAGTGGAGATCATCACTACCACTATTCTTAATGCTGCCGACCTCCATATCCCTAAATTCAGTCCTCGACCCAACAGCCAACGACCTCCCCCACCGCACGTCTTGGCCCTGATCGGATAGAGGAACAATCTCCGGAACATCTTCTGGCGCACACGGGACTACAGCCTCAAGCCTGCTATCAACGCCATGACCCGGCAAATCGCCAGGCTCATGAGCGATTGGAAGACGGCTTTGTGGCAAGACCGACTGTGGCGGACCCATAACGACCACAGGCAGTTCTAGAGATTGGTCCAAACCTTCGTCAACAAAAGACGAGCGGTTTTCCTCACTGACGGTGACCAGCTTCTAACACCCGCTGAACAGGCTGAACACCTAGCCAGGGAATATTTAGTAAAGGATGCTGAGAGGACGGCGGATGCGCCACTGCTACCCCACGGACCACTACCGAGTCCCAATGAGACGCCCATCTTCTCCACTTATAAGGATCTCGAGTCCGTTCCCCACCGCCTGAAAGGGAAAAAAGCATTCGGACTGGACGGCATCCCGTCAACTATGCTGAAGATGCTTCCTAGGAAGGGTAAAGCCTTCATACTAAACATCTTCAACTCGTGCTTCCGGATTGCTTATTTCCCCACGGTATGGAAACGGGCTGTAGTGGTCCCTCTCTTAAAACCTAAGAGACGTGGTAACTTAGCGGAACATTACCGTCCCATCAGCCTCCTCTCTTACATCAGCAAGGTGTTTGAAAGACTGGCTCATTACCATATCCTCGACCACTGTCGTCGTGAAGAAGTTATACCACCAGAACAGACCGGCTTCCAGCGAGGTGTTGCCTGCGAACACCATCTGGTTAAATTACAGGCCTACACCGTCGAACAGATGCATAGGAGCAAAGCCACTGCGCTCATCTCGCTGGATTGCACACAGGCCTTTGATTGTGTCTCACACCCCCTACTGCTCCGCAGACTGGAAGAATACAGGTTCCCTACCGCCCTATGCCAACTGATCAGAAGCTATCTTAGCGGAAGATCTTTCGTCATACGAGTCGGTGAGAGCCTGTCTCAACCAGTCCCCACCACCTGCGGTGTACCAGAGGGATCGGTACTTGGACCAATCCTGTTCAATATCTTCACGGCTCCTGTGGTTTCCATCAAACACCCCGAGGCGGTAGTTGCTGCATACGCAGACGACGTTGCCGTATACGCCTCCAGCCTAAACCCTGGCCGAGCGCTCGACATGGCCCAGAGGGCAACCTCCACCATTGTTGAGGCTCTACACACCTGCGGTATCAAGGTTAACCCCAAGAAGACTGACGCTATTGTGATGTCCTTTGCCAAAGGCAAAAAATCCCGCGGATTACCAAAGCACTTCACAGTAGACAATGTTGAGCAACCAATATCCAGCTCCATCTTATATCTTGGGGTCAACATTGACCGACATCTGACCTTCCCCACCCACGTGAAGAGCAGAATCAAACAGGCCAGGGCGAAGACATACCGCCTCATTTATCTCCTGACCTCTCCCCAGCTATCCCTCCGCCTCAAAATCCAAATATACAAGTTCATAATCAGACCCACCCTACTCCATGGAGCTCCACTGCTTCACCACATGTACAAAAGTACTCTCCATGCCATCCAGACGTTCCAGAACTCCGTCCTTCGGCGAATCGTCCGTGGTACCAACCTGCAGAGGTCCAGGAACAGTCACATCCTCGAACAGCTGAGGATGCCTTCCATCCCGACGTACATCGGTCGCCGGCACGTCAAGTTCTTTGACGGGCTGAAGCACTGTTCCAACCCTCTGTTCAGGGACATAGCCCCGCCTCCCATGTCTGGGAGGTGGCAAGGTTTGACCCCCTTAGCGGACGTACTCGCCGAGGGAAGGGGTTCAGGCTCGAACCCCCTGTTTAACATCATTAAACAGTAAAGAATGGAAGACAAATTAAACGAAATAATCAAAAAATTAGAAAAACTAGATGTCCTAGAAAATAAAATAGACAAAGCCAATGAAGCAAATAGTAGAGAAATAGAAGACATAAAAATTAAAGTTAATAAAATAGAAAATATACTTTCACAAGAAAGAAAACAAAATCTTATTTTTTAACCTGAAAGCAGAAAACTATTTCGAAAAAAAAGAAAAGATATTAATATGATTTTAAATTATTTAAATATCGAGAGAGGAAAATATGATATAATACAAATAAGAACTATCAGGAATTCTCAAATAACAATTGTAATATTATCATCAATTTTACTCAAGATTGATATACTAAAAGAAAAAAAAAAAAACTTGTAAAACATTAATCTTTTCAAAACATTGTGATAAAAGAAGACTTCCCTAAGGAAATACGCCAGATAAGAGCCGAACTATTTCCTTTTCTATTACAAAAAAAGGAGGAGGGAAAGAAAGTGCTAATGAAATATGACAAGCTACTCATTGATGACCAGTTGTTTTCCCCTGAGGATCTTAAATATGAAAAAGAGGAAAAAAATCACAAAAAGGCAAAGAAGTGAGGAAGAAAATTCACCTAATAATTCAAAACCCAAAAAAAGGTCGCACGCTACACCTAGACCAGTCAGTTTAGACCGCTATTTTTTAAATAGGGAAAAACGACAAATAGAAATAAGTGTCGACGAAAACTCTGGTACAAACCAAAAGAATGCCAATTAAAACGTAGACGGAAATAAGCGCAGCACAAGCAAATGTTCGGATATAGAAATATTCGACCAAAAAAAAAACAACGGATCAAGGTAGCAAATAGGAAATAACCGGAAAGTTTAAATATAGGTACTTTAAACACTAGAACGCTAAGGGAAAACGAAAGGTTATTAGAATTAGAAGAAGCTCTACTCGATATCGAATGACATGTTATTGGATTATCGGAAATAAGAAGAAATAATGAAAACATCGCAGAAACCGAAAATGGAAATATTTTGTTAAATAGTGCAGCTATCAAGAGCAACATTGGTACGGGGTTTTTTGTTAACAAAAATCTCAAACATGACATACTGGACTTTAACCCTATTTCACACAGAACTGCAAAACTTGTCTTAAAGACCGGACTACTTTTATACAGGTGCATGCACCTACCTCAATCAGCACTGAAGAAGAATTAGATGAATTTTATGATTTGTTAAATGGACATTTGGAAAAAGAACATATCAACAACTACCTTGTTTTTGGGGACTTCAATGCTGAAGTGGGAGTGAAAGAAAAAGAAGATATGGACGCAGTTGGAAAATATGGAAAAGGTAAGAGAAACACCAGAGGCGAAACATTGGTGGATTTTGCGCCTAAAAATCAGTTAAAAATTTTAAACACCTATGAAAATCTACTCATAGATAAAAAGTGGACCTGGAAAGCTCCGGGTGGGGAAACTCATGACATAGACTATATACTAGGGAAAAGTGAACAAATTATCAAAAATATACACCCAAAAGAAATTTTAAAATTTGATTCAGATCATAGACAAGGCCAACATGAACAGTTGGCTCCCTGAACATACCAAGAAGAAAATTCTTTATAAAACAGAAACTAGCTCATAGCAATATAATTCCATCTAACTACTCCTTAAGGGTTTCCAAGAAGCTGAAAGAATTAAATTTTGATAATCAATTAACTGTTCAAAGCGCATATAAAAAACTAGCCATAAGTATTAAAGAAGCTTGTAAAACAAAAGGAGAAGAGAAAAAGGCAAACAAGAAGGAACACTTCAGAAGTCAAAAACTTACAATAGAAACCAGAGAATTAATAGAAAAGAGAGAGGCACTAAATCGCATTACAAATAAAACAGCAGACCGATATTAGAAAAAAAAAAAAAAGTCCGCACATGCCGATATTAGATAGCTCTTAATAGATCCTCTAAATAGCTTTAATAAAACAAAGTTTCCAACAGATTGTTCACATTGTTTTTCACATGATGTCTTATTTTAAGACACTGTTTAAAATAACACTTTATACGGATAGATCTAACGTGCAACATTACGATACTGGCGCATGCGCAGAACTCCTCTATAGAACTATAAGCAAAAGTCCTGCAGTCTTGTATTTACCCCTCAATCCTGTATGGCGCTCAGACTTGGTCAATAACAAAAAAGGAACGGGCGAAACTAGACACCATCCAAATGAAACTTTTAAGGAGTATGGCGGGAATCCGAAGAAGTGAGAAGATTAAGAACCGAGATATCCTAACTTGTGTAAAAGTTTCAGTAGGAAGCCCAAAAAACTGAAATGGAGGTGGGCTGGACACCTAGCGAGAGTCAAGGATGAAAGATGGTCGCACCGAAGCAAAGCAGCACCGAGTGGACACCGATCGGCCAAGTGAGAAGCAGGGAAAGGCAGTACATGAGGTGGAGGGTAAGTTGCACGGAAATTACCTGAAGAGTGGGAACCAACTGCATGAAAGTGGCCAGGGACAGAGACTGTTGGTTCAAAATTGTAAATAATCTATAGGAAGAAAAGAAAAAAAAAAAGTTTTGTTTTGTGTTTGTAGTTTTGTTTTTGTTTTTTGTTTTTTGTGATTTACAAAGAATATTGTATATTTTATTTTATATTTTTTTTTACTATTCAGTTTCTATTCTGTAAAATTATTTTGGAGCTGAACTCCATTTTACCTCCTAAGGGAAAGGCTTTTGTCATAAAAATGATGCCAATAAAGCTTTATTATTATTACTTTAATATAAATTTGACTTAAGATGCAGGTGTTTAGTTTGTCAGTATGAAGAATTATTTTCAAAATGTGTAAGTGGAAAGTTGACCTGTTGCTTGAGATCAACAATCGGAACTGGAGCCGGAGATAGGAGCGTGCGGGAGGTTCAAGGACACAGTTTATTGATTAATTTATTCCTCTTGTTGATTTCGTACGCCAAGTGAACGAGGAGCCATCTTCTTTGGCCTCTCCAGTTTTCCAATTGACTGATGACCGTTGATCTTATAACCTTATAAGATATCTCAAATTACATTATCTTTGTGAAATTCACTTCTTCCGACGGGTGATATTGCGGAGCAGAATTTAACTATAATTCAGCTGCTCTTCATAATTAATCTACCAAACTAGATTTTTTTCCCTGAAGAAGTTTAAAGTTATTTGGCAAAATTTTGGCTATTGTAGGGATCAATTTATAGCTTTAACATTTTTTATTTATTTATTTATTTATTTTTTTATATAGCTTCGAATCTTTATTCACACCTGTCAAGTAAAGTTATTAACAATCAGTTAATTTGATGAAATTCTGAATTGATTGATGTGAAAGTCTTGAGGGGATGTAGAGCCCTGTGGCACTCCCTCCTAACTTGATTTTTTTTTTTCGACTTAGCTCAGGAGATCCTTTTAAACCTTATGTAGGTGTTGTTTGGAATGTGAGCTGTGGTCATGTCGTTTATGAGTGTGTTCTGATGTCCGTGTTGTTTTTGTGAAATCGTTTTTTGAGAGCCTATTCTTGTTCATTTAAGGCCAGCGTACACTACTGATAAATTGGACCGCAGCGCTGTTTTTTGTGTGCAGGAGTACCAGGAGGCTCATTGTTTGCTCCACTATTCTACATCTCATACACACGTAATATTTCGTTCAGGTCTAACGTCCTAACAGCGAAATATGGTGATGACATGGAAATTTAAAAAAAAATATTAGTTTAAATTGATTTAAGCTATCTTATCTTACAACCTTGTTTGTCTACTGTAGTAGTTATATTAGGAGAGAACTTTATTTACTTAATCTATTTAAGCTTTTTTAAAGAATTGATTTTCCCATTTTTTTTTACAACAATGCTGTTCAGCATCAGTCCATTACAAGTGACGGGTTCGATAATTTCTTAAGAAAGGACTGTCTTTTGATAGTTTTATAAGGAAATGACTATAATTAGGTCGCTACCGCCAAAATTTTCTCGGAACTCAGGCTACCGACTTCAAGCTGCCCCAGAAGGGTATTCTCACCAGAGTAAATCCTTTGCAAAGTAAGTTGAAGGTAAACGTAAATGTTATTCCGCATAACATTAATTAAGCTAAATTGTATTATATTAGTTATTTGTATTATATTGAAATAAGAAAACATAGGAACTATTAGGAGTATTTATTTTTGATTAATTATAACAAATAAATAACTTAAAATATGGCCCTGTCTTTAACATTGGCTCCAATACATGGAGAATCCGGACCAACAATGGACTATGCATACATATAAGGAAGCCAGTGTGGTCCAGTTTTATTAAAGCGCGCCGCATATATTGGCTAGACCATGTAATAAAATTACCTCAAGACAGAATTCCGAGCTAACTATTGCATAGAAATATTTTGGGCGAAAAGAAGAGTAGGCCAACAAGATAAGATAAATGAATAAAAAAAAAAAAAAAAAAAAAAAAATGAATGAATGTAGTTCAATTAACCAGTCCCATAGTTTTACGAATACATACAGGTAAAGAGACTACAAGAGCAAATAATTGGATCCCAGAGAAAAGTAAATGAACAAGTAACAGGAAGATTTCGAAAAAAAGACGTGCATTGAATGAACGATGAAGGAAATTCAGAATGGTTGAGCAAACACTAAGCATTCGATTATAGAGCCCTGCATCTATCGACAAACCTATTTGTAAAGTTGATCCCTAATCTGTTATATAGGTGATTGATCTAACGGATTGACATAACTTCCTTATATTTTATACGTCTCATGAATGAATATATTAATTATTGTGCATTGTTATGTTTCCATAACTAGGATTTATTAAATTCTATATAAATATTTTGGAAAGGGAAGAAGTGGAATACCGAAGCTACAATGGTCGGACGGTGTAGCCGCAGACGCGAAAAATATCCTGGGAGTGGCAAACTGGATGGCGGCTCTACAAAACAAAGAAAACTCGAGAAAGCTGGTGGAGGAGGCCAGGGCTTGTCACCGAGGTGTAGTGCCATAAAATAAATAATAAGTAAAATAATATTTGCTGTTGTCCCTAGAATTAGTAGACCAATAAATAACAGCCCTTGAATATAATCTAGTAACTAGAGGTCTTAAAACTAACCATTACTCCAGAAGTAATCGGGGGTTATGGAAAATTGTTTTGTTAAGGCATTAAAATAATTAATAAACTAACAGGACTTTCAACGAAACCCGAATGTTAGATGGCGACACCCACCAACCTCATACCGCACACCTCCCTCCAATGAAATCCTCATTAAAACCTTAATCTCCAAAGAACCAACCATGATGGCAAAATTCTCTCTAGCTACGGTCACAGTCTACTTGGCACGTTTACTTCGACGGTCCAAAACTGATTACTTTTTTAGGAATCGGAAATCAAACGATATTTACGTTGCATTGAACCTTTTAACGCTTTTTTTTTTTTTCCTTTTATCATGCCTTTTTAAGTCATGTCTTTTCCTTTTTAGAAGGTAAGAAATTATATACAAGATTTCAGTTCCTTGGCTGACATAATGGGAACATTTAGAAGGATCTACAATGTTCCCACTGGAATGGTGAATGATATACTGAT
>RCWM02000970.1:0-220000 GCA_003667255.2 Euschistus heros | reverse complement strand
AATTTAATTATTAATTGAAGTATTTAATTTATGTACTTAGATATGAAGTATGTAATTTATGTATATTTAAGTTATGTACGCTATGCTAACCTAATCATGTTAACTTTTAATAACATTGTAAAACATGTAGTATGCCTGTAAGGCATGAAACATGTTAATATACAATTAAACGGTCCTTAAATGGGGATACCATATAAGGAAAAGAAGGAAAAAAAAAATTGAAGTATATTGTCCTTTTGATTCTATAATGTTAATTCGGAAAAACAATAGACTATAGATAGATAGACATATCAAAAATCTATTGTTTTTCTCAGTCAGGGGAATTGAGTTTTTTTTTTAAAATTAATATCTTGTCTGAATAGAAATTTGAATCTTTATTATTAGTTTTGTCTCGATAGCAAAATTTTTCGATTGTCGATACTGGTACCAAATTCAAAATATGGAGTCTCGATTCTTTGTATCGATACCTAGGTTTAAAAATAAATTTCTTTCACAAATAACCCGTCTAAGGGCTGAAATATTTGAACCAAATTTATTAAAAAAATGAAATAATTATCCAAGGAATAAGTTAGTAAACAGCAAATAGCATTTATTATCTGTAACATTTACTATATAAATTGATCATTGATTTTTGTTTAGATGACCAAATAAACATTTCCTAAAGTCCCATTTTAAATTTGTTTCCTGTGGACTCGATGGCCGAGAGAGTTGGGTCAGGTTCCCAGCGCTCTCGGTACTGAAGGTTGTGGGTTCGAATCCCACCTATGCAGGTTAAAATATATGTCGTGGCGGACCCACGAAATGAATCTCGACCTTCCCACACTACACTTCAATAGATGAGGTAATCTGTAGGATAACCCCTCCTTCCTGCCCTAGTTGGAGTACATAAGGACGTTAAGCCCAAGTAAGCAAACAAACAAATTTGTTTCCAATATGGATGGAACAATCCCAAAAAATTAACCTACCTCCCTTTGACCTACTCAGGTGAGTACCAATATACCGTGGAACCTTGATATATCGAACCTTTACATAGCAAATTCCTTGATAAATCGAAGTTTTTTCTATTCCCCATGAATCTGCCTTCCATTCCTATGTTATTTTTACCTCTACGAATCGAAGGATTGGTTAAGAAGACCTTGATATATTTGATTCCTTTCGAAGATTCCTTAGCTTACACCGAACGAAGTTTTTATCGGAAAACTATATCGAAGTCGATTTGTTAAATAAGTAGAGTTTAGACTGATCAAAGATTCTACGAAGGATTAACTGTAACTCCCATCCTGACATTTGTTTCCTGTTTGTTCCAGTTTCTGATAAAACACTTGTGCTGATACGTTTCGTTTTCTGCTGTTCCTCAATATTGTTTTTATTCTAAAAAATGGTAAAGCGTAAAACCCTTTGGTATTATTCAAGCCATAAATGCCGGCATTGACAGAAAGTGCGATATTGCAAAAAAGTTTGGAATACTAGCCAACACCTTGTCCACAATTTTGAAAAATAGGCTGAGGTATGAAAATCACGCTCTTTCATCATCAAAGAGGTTAAAAGAGCCCGAGTTACAAGATATCGACGAGTGTGTTGTGAAATGTTTAAAAACTTATCAATAAGTGGTCCAACCTTAGAGGAAAAAGCCACGGAATTCGCCAAAGTGCTAGTAAGCAAAGGAATGCAATTGTTTTTTTAAAAAATACCGGAGAAAGTTTTGACGATAATTTGTGTACACAGTGGAATGAAAAACTTTTTGAACTATGTAAAGGGTTCAATCCTCAGAATGTATTAAATCGAAACTCGATATATTGAAATCGTCGATAATTCGATGTTTTCTCGTTCCCCTTTGAGGTTCGATATATCAGGTTCCACTATATTTGACCTCTTGTTTTACATTTTTGAAAACTTTAGTGTATACAGGGTGTCCCGAATTTAAATGGCAAAACCTCAGGAACTTATAGGTGACCGAAAAACTAAGACAAAAAGTCCTTTAGAGAATTGCTCGTTTTTGTTTAGTTTTAGAGAAAATCGCAAAAAAAGAAACAAAACAAAAATGTTACAGGTAACGATTATCACCCTTCAAAGTTCGTCAGGCTAGGCAGTGAGATATGTAAACACTTAATGTTATCCTTTACATTCTTTTATTTGTTTACATTTTGGCTTCCTTCTAGGATTATAATTCCTGAATCAGTCTTCAGTCAGATACTTAGATATTTTTGTGTGAATAGCGTCAGCCACAATGCCGCATACATATTCTAATGTTGAATACGCTGATATGATTTTTGTGTATGGTTTCTGTAACGGTAATGCTTCGAGTTTGCGCGCCGATTTTCAAATAGAAGAGTGCCTAATCGACGAGTCTTTTTGTTAACTTTTAATAGACTACGAAAAACTGAGTCATTCTTAATACGTAATGAAGGCGACCAATTCCAGGCAGCAATAAGAGCAGATTATCGGAGAAGAAATTGTGTCCAACGCCACTTCGATAACAATCCTGAGACTAGCATCCCAAGAGCATCTGCTGCATTAGCAATATCGCGGCAAGCAATATGGCGAACTTTGAATGGTGATAATCACTACCCATACCATCTTCAAAAAGTTCAGAATTTATTACCTCAAGATTATGTCAAGAGATTGAATTTTAGTAGCTGGTTTCTTGACAAAATTCGCGATGATGATAATTCATTTTCATTAAAAACTATATGGACCGATGAATCTACTTTTACAAGAGGAGGAATTGTTAATCAAAGAAAATATCATGTATGGGCTCTTGAAAATCCCAGAGCTATTAGATAGAATAGGTTTCAGCATGAAGTTGCTATTAACGTTTGGCTTGGAATTTGTAACGGATTACTGGTGGGACCATATTTTTTACCTGGAAGATTGAATGGTATCACATAAACACATTTTTTGGAGAACGAGTTTTCTAATTATTTAGATGACATTCCCTTACAGCAACGGATTGAAATGTGGACTCGATGGATGTCCAGCTCATTATAGCAGTTGCTCGAGCTTGGCTGGATATAAATTACCCACAACGATGGATTGGACGTGGAAGAGTGGTACCTTGGCCACCCAGATCAGCTGATATGACACCCATGGGTTTCTTCGTATAGGGAACCATGAAGCAGAAAGTATATTCGGTGTCAATCAACTCAAGAGAGCAATTAAGAGACCGAATCATAGATGCAGTGCACCAAATATCATCAGAACAATGTTTAGCTGCAATTTATCAAGTGAGTGCTAGATGTAATGCTTGCATTGGTGCAAGAGGACAACATTTTGAGCAATATTTACATTAAAAAGAACATAACATAAATATAAAAGTAAATAAATAAGTATTAAAATGAAAACTTGTTTTGTTTCTTTTTTTTGCGATTTTCTATAAAACTAAACAAAAACGAGCAAATCTCTAAAGGACTTTTTGTCTTAGTTTTTTGATCCCCTATAAGTTCCTGAAGTTTTGCTATTTAAATTCGGGACACCCTGTATACACTAAAGTTTTCAAAAATGTAAAACAAGAGGTCAAATATAGTGGAACCTGATATATCGAACCTCAAAGGGGAACGAGAAAACTTCGATATATCGAGTTTCGATTTAATACATTCTGAGGATTGAACCCTTTTCATAGTTCAAAAAGTTTTTCACTCCACTGTGTACACAAATTATCGTCAAAACTTTCTCCGGTATTTTTTAAAAAACAATTGCATTTCTTTGCTTACTAGCACTTTTGCGAATTCCGTGGCTTTTTCCTCTAAGGTTGGACCACTTATTGATAATTTTTTAAACATTTCACAACACACTCGTCGATATCTTGGAACTCGGTCTCTTTTGACCTCTTTGATGATGAAAGAGCGTGATTTTCATACCTCAGCCTATTTTTCAAAATTGTGGACAAGGTGTTGGGCTAGTATTCCAAACTTTTTTGCAATATCGCACTTTCTGTCAATACCGGCTTGAATAATACTAAAGGGTTTAACGCTTTACCATTTTTTAGAATAAAAACAATATTGAGGAACAACAGAAAACGAAACGTATCAGCACAAGTGTTTTATCAGAAACTGGAACAAACAGGAAACAAATGTCAGGATGGGAGTTACAGTTAATCCTTCGTAGAATCTTTGATCAGTCTCAACTCTACTTATTTAACAAATCGACTTCGATATATAGAGTTTTCCGATAAAAACTTCGTTCGGTGTAAGCTAAGGAATCTTCGAAAGGAATCGAATATATCAAGGTCTTCTTAACCAATCCTTCGATACGTAGAGGTAAAAATAACATAGGAATGGTAGGCAGATTCAAGGGGAATAGAAAAAACTTCGATTTATCAAGGAATTCCCTATATAAAGGTTTGATATATCAAGGTTCCACGGTAGATATATTCATACGTTTTATACCACAGTGCTGGTGTTTTGAAAATTTTGAATTCTTAACATTCAAAACTATTTTTGAAATAAAATAATACCAATAGAAGTGGAAATTAATTCATCAATCCTAATTGTGTTGATCCTTCTATACCATCTATACCTTAATTGATAAATAAATAATACATTAAAATAGAAGGATTTATTGCTTTATTTCAAAAAAAGCGTGACTATTGATATTTCGTTCTTTTAGTACAACAAAAAAAACCGACAAATATATATATGCTTTCTTCATTTGTCTTCCGTAAACTTGTAGCACGAAGTAATAAATAATTATTATCTGCGTATTCTTTTAACTACCTACTAGATCGTTAGGGAAAGTAGTGTCACGTTTACATATTTCTTTTTCTTTTTCATTTTCTCTAGATTGACACAGAAAAAACGAGGACAATAGCCTGATTGATAGATCCAGAGCGGCAAGAAGACGACACAGAGAAAGGTAGGAAGATAGAAAGTGTGGGAGGGGATCGGAGACAGGCGTCGATAAAAAGGACTTTCTGAAGATTACTGCGTCAAAGCATGGCATCCATATAGCAATGGTCCACAAAGGATTGTCCATATATATGGGTTAGTGGACTTTATGGAAAGTGTCTCTATATTTCCCATGTGAATAGTGAATAATGATATTTTAGGGGACCCAATGGCCGATTGAGTTGGGGCGAGGGCCTCTGCGCGCTCGTAACCAGAAGGTCGTGGGTTCAAATCCCACCTGGGCGGGTAAATATTTATTTCGTGGTGGACCCACGAAATGAATCATGACCTTCCCACCCAGGCCAGTACTTCGATGGAAGTCTTGAGCTCAAAAAAAAAAAAAATGAATTAAATTTATAATGATTGTCTTGCTTTCTATTCTTTTCCTGATAATCCTCTGAGGCATTTAAAAAAAAAAATGGGTATCAAATTTTACTAGACAGACATTCAGAAGACTCATTTTCATGACTTTGATCAGACCTATTTGGACGTACGGTCCAATTTTTCTCGTATCCAATTCTTACAATCCAAAATCCTTTCTAACTATTTTTAACGCTCCTTACTTTGTCACAAATAAACCAAACCAGATACCAATCCTCTCATAGTAAAGTGCACTTCCACTCCAATTCATTAGTCTCCCAACTTGCTTCATATTCAGTTGGAAAAAATAAGTTTGGGATCGGGCAAATTAACTTTCGGTCTAATAGGGATCTTAATGTTATATATGTTACAGGTCTTGGCATTGTGATTTTGTGTTGGATTATTCATCTCCATTGTTACAGGACAATTCTAAATATTTTAGAAGTTAAAATTAGACATCATAATAACTGAAGTTATACATAAATTACGCAGGAGTTTCGAACAGCTGACAAATAAAACAAAAGCTATTTTTTTAAAACATGTGTTTCTTATTGCTTTATTTTAATTTTAAGTGAATAATCATTTAATGTTCTATTTGCGATAGCCATGAAGTATATTTTTTTTAATGATGAAAAAAGTATTTATAAATTTTGTTAGGACTCTAACTGGACCAACGTTTCACTTGGAATCCACATACAAGACTAAAACGACAGAAAACTGCTCGTCGTTTTCGACTTCTTCAACATTTACTAGACAAACGTTCAAACCTCCCAATTAATTACAAAAGACTCATTTACATGACAGTTATCAGACCTATTAGGACATATGGAGTTGAGCTTTGGGGCACAACTAAACCTTCTAATTCTTCCCGTATCCGATCCTTACAATCCAAAATCCTTCGAAAAATCCTTAATGCTCCTGACTTTGTTACAAATAAACTTATCCATAAAGATCTTAACGTCCCATATGTTCCTGATTTAGCCCAAACCGGATACCTATCCTTTTATAATAAGCTCCTAAACCACTCAAATCCATTAATATCTCAGAGAGACCTTTTAGTGTAGAATAGTTATTGAAGTGCTACTGATGAGCAGTTATTTTCAAGTTTTGACATGTTATTGTAATCATTAACAACACATTTACTAGATGTATATATTCGTACATTTTTAAATTTCAATAAATGGGAAAACAAAATTTGTTATGGAAATAAAACTTTAACAATTATGTTATAATTAATAGGATTTCTACAATTTGTTGACCTACATTTTAGATCGTCAACATTTCCTACAAAACTGTTAATAGACTAGAAATTCCCTTTTATAGACAACAATAAGATATTACAATTCAGGAAGTTTGTAAATTTATAAATACAGTTTGTCAACAAACAGTTTTGTTATTGCTTAGGACCGATAAATAAATCGATTAATTATCATTTCTATCGATAAGCAGTTTTGACTTTTTAATTCGATAAGATTATTTCAAGCTTGTTAACATTTTTTGTAATTTATTTGCGACACTTCCTTGAATTATTTGGATTCATTAATTTGTATAAATTAATAAATTGTTTTAATAAAATTGCCATAAATGACTCTTTTTAAAACAAACAAACAATATTTTAGTACATATTATTAATAGAGGTAAATTCCATAATATTCCACGAAACGGACATCGAAAAAAAAATACCCCAGTGACCTCATTTATAAGGAAACAAATATATTTCAACTCCATTTTTTTTTTTTTTTAATCCGGTTTTCTCTTTAAACGTTTTACAGGTTTTCACTTGAAAGGATACATAAATAATAAAAGGCTTAGTAAACACAAAGATTCGTATCCGGCACTAACATTATCTGACCATACAACTCTATCAAAGCCCAAATCCCCATTTTAGCCATGATGTAATCCTCCGATCTATTGTACGCCTTGGTCTAACCACCCCTCAGTAGTTAATCTGACGTTTCAAAACTCATTACCTTTTATGGAATTCGGTATAACACTTGGGCATATAGAAATTTTGGTACCGTTACAAAAGCATCTCTCCAGCCCCAACGCGCGCCCAGAATACCTTTTATCGATTCTAATCTCGTTCCGATTTATTTTGGTGTTTTAGTCGCTCCTTTTCGAGGGGAAAGGCTATTCTCGTTCATTTATGGAGAAACTCTAAATCTCTGTTCAAAGTAATATTGACTTCTGTTTACCTTCTAATATTAAAATGAGATATAAGAAAATAATGAAGTGGAAATAAGAAAATATCAAAATATAAGACACTTTTTATTTTTTTATTTTATTGTAATTTACAACTGTACAAAATATAAACATCTAGTAAATGTGTTGATCATGATTATAATAAAATATCAAAACTTGAAAAGAACTACTCATCAGTAGCACTTCAATAAAAATTCTACTTTAGGTCTCTAGGCCATCTTCTATTCAGAGGCCTCGGAGGGTTATCGGGAATAGAATGGGAAGAAAGTTAAAGGAATGGATAAGTTTATTGGTGACAAAGTCAGGAACATTTTTTCGATCCATTTTTTGATGGATTTTGGATTGTAAGGATTGTATACGAGAAGAATGAGAAGGTTTAGTTGAGCCCCAAAACTCAACTCCATAAAACCAAATATGTCACTAAATCCTTTATTAAACTCATGTTGCTAACTTCTGTTTCACCTATTAACATTTAAGAAGACTAAATATCAATATAACACACTAAACAACACAATCCAAGTTGAAACTGTAGAAATGATTGTTTACATGAGAGGTTATAGGAAAGAGCTATCGATAAATGTAAACTCGAAGTGAAGCGTAAGGATCGAACTGGATGGTGAAGTGCGGTTTCGTGAAGACATGCTTCTGTAACGGTACCAAAATTTTAATGAAGTATTTAAAAATAAATTGTGAATTTTCTGTACATTTAAAACCTTTTGGTTTTGAAATATATTGGTGTACTCATTAAATCTGTTTTTTTTTTTTACAAATTCATGTTTTTCATAAATTAAATTTTTATCTTTGCCGATATTGATAAATTAATCGATACCTCTCAATTGATAGGAAAAGTTAATCGAGTTCAAAGGTTTAAAGCCTCAATGTATGTTATTGGGTCAGGATAGGTTCTCGTTGGGGCACGAGTCGCTATTGCTGACAGAAGTTATCGGAACCGATGCTAACCGCTCTGATACAATTAGAACGAGTGTAAGCGGAAAATAAATAGGCAAAACAATGACGCGGTTGTTTGTGAGTGGGTGGCTGACGCAACCCGACGCTTGTTTGGGTTTGAGGAGAAAAACTATCGTTGCTAAACATCTGCCTCTACGTAGGCGGGGCTCTTCGCTGTCCGCGTCTCAGATAGCCATCCATCAAATGATATTTTTCCGTTATTGTGCAAACTCGATAGTTCATACCCTGTCGATCCTATACAAAAATAGAGGCAATGCGTTGAAAAATAATTCCTCTCGGTGATTTCATAATGATTTTGCTATGGTCGAATTCCGAACTGGGCGGGTTTAAAATTGTTTTACTCTGAATCTCGATCTTTACACTCTTGAACAGATCGATAAACTGATATGATCGATATCATAACCCGCCCTTCCTATACTAAATAGCATACAAATGGGCGACAACAAATAACAAAAAATGTCTTACGATTCTTAAGTTTCTGTAAAAACTGCACATCAGATTTATACAGACAAGACTGCGGTAATTAAATGCGGTATCGATCGGTTCCTAGGAATCGACTTTGGATCATCGATTCTCGATACCGATTATTTTCTCAAGAATCGATGTAACCAAGAAAGTTTATCACTTAGTTTTATGAAATTATATTTTATTTTGGTCAAATTTAGTAATTTACCTAGCAAGAAAAAGTAAACTAACTCAAAAGAAATAAACAACTTTGGATTTATTTTTATTAAATATGATGAAAATGTTTTTTTTTTTTTTTTTTTTTTTTTTTTTTTTTTTTTTTTTTTTTTTTTTTTTTTTTTTCATTTATTGATAATTACAACTGTACAGAATAATATACAACAAGTAAATGTGTTGACTGTCAATACAATGGCATGTAAATAACTTGTGAAGAACTACTCACTAGTAGCACTTCAATAAAATCTACACTAAAAGGTCTCTAGGCCATATTCTTTTCAGACGCCTCGGAGGATTATCAGGGATGGATGAGGAAGCAAGTTGGGAGACTAGTGGATTGGAGTGGTTATGGAGCTTACTATGGAAGGATAGGTATCTGGTTTGGGCTAACTCAGCAACATATGGAACATTAAGATCTTTATGGATAAGATCTTATTGGTGACAAAGTAAGGGGCATTTAGGATTTTTCGAAGGATTTTGGATTGTAAGGATTGGATACGAGATGAATTGGATGGTTTAGTAGAGCCCCAAAGCTCAACTCTGTACGTCCAAATAGGTCTAATAACAGTCATGTAAATGAGTCTTTTGTAATGAATTGGGAGGTTTGATCGTTTGTCTAGTAAATGTTGAAGTAGTCTGTAACAACGAGCAGTTTCTTATCGCTTTAGTCTTGATCAAAATGTTAAAAACAATTACAGAATAATTTGCTGGACGGCAAAGGTTTACATAAGAATCAATTCCCTCCTGACTGGGAAAAAACGAAAAACTATGAATATGTCTATCTATAATCTTCTGCTTTTGATAAGGACACTGTCATCAAATTTTCGATTCATTCAACACCGACAGAGCTAGATCGTGTATATAAAGCCCCTTATATATTTATAATAAAGCTTTATATGTATATAAAGCTTAAAAAACCGTAGGTGAGAAGTGACTTAATTCATTCAAACCAATATAGCTCCTAAACGGTGGGTCCTAAGGATAAATGTTATATAACAAAAATTATTTTCCATTAAATTTTTGATAGGGATACTACAATTGAACTTTTGATCCGAGCAACTCCAACAGGCCTAGAGCGTGTCAAAATATTACATTTTTGTGTGTGAAAAAATAATCCTTACATTTTTAGACGGTGAAAAAACCCGTTTCCCAGCAAAACTATAGACCCCAGTCAAAAGAGATATCGGGTCTGTTTCTGAAAACGCAGATTATTTTTTAGATTTCTATTATTTATTATCTATTATATATTTGTCAAATACCACTCACTCACTTTACACAAAATCTCAGAAACCACCGAACGGATTGGAATGAAATTCGATATGTAGATTCCTCTAGGGCCGTAGGTGCTCGCTAAGAAAGGAATTTTAAAAAATCGGCCTGGATCGCGGCTAATTTGCGAAAAATGCGATTTCAATTTTTATTGGGTGAATTATAAAAGATTAATTATCATATGGTATTTGGATATAAGCTAAGTTAAAAAATAGGTTAGATCTTTAAGCCGCAAACTTTGACCACCGTTAAATTCCTTATAGTTGTAAACAAACAAAAATACGATCGATGTTGATACCTTATAATATTTGTACTTTCTGTGAACTCATGGTAGCTGCAGAGGTTACTTACAACTTACAAGTTTGAGTTGTTTCGTGAAGAGAAGCTATTAAAAGACTTATGTTAAAGAGGAGGTTAAAAGACTTTTTTCTCTGGTGATGACATGTAAGGCCAGTTCGATGTAGGGACAAAAAACAGATAAGAATCAATAGTTCTACCAAGTGTATGATTCTCTTTAGTATCGTATCATGTTCTACCATGGAGAAGAAAGGTACAGCATTAACATCCCTCAGCGTGACCCAAACTCCAATACATCACTTAAGAAAACTGTGTCTGCAGCTGATTTTTACGCCTAAATGTTAGTGGAGCGAGGAGGTGAAAAACCTTATTTACTTTAATTTCGTAATCTCTTCAACCAATTTATGCTTGATATGTACGCAAAAATAGAAACAGAAAGACTAAACTTTCTTCAAAAAAGTTGAGAAGTTAAGACTATATTCACTTAAAATATGCCATAAGAAAAGCTGATGGTCTGGTATCAGAGCTGGGTAAGATGGTAGTGCTGCCTCGAAGCTTCACTGGAGGGCTATGAAAATAATATAAAATTAACTTTTGCAAATTGTCAAATTTACTTATTGAAATTATTCTAAGAATGGAATTGTTCAGGTTTATTTAAGTAATAATAATTATCAACGTTAAGCTTAACTTTTACTAATTTAAGTTGTCTTCATTCTAATGATATTAAACCGTAGCGGAGCGGGGTACTTTTTTTTTTTTTTTTTTTTTTTTTTTTTTTTTTTTTTTTTTTTTTTTTTTTTTTTTTTTTTTTTTTTTTTTTTTTTTTTTTTTTTTTTTTTTTTTAAGGCTTTAGCTAGACGCCATTGGCCGACTTTAAAATATTTCATTTTCAAATAATTGTTTGTTTCTATTTTTTCTTAATATGTGAAAATCTATGATTTTTTATAATTTAATGCCAGTGGATTTTATAAAATGGCCTAACGTTTCTAATACAGAATTAGGGTTTGATATAATATCTATATAAGAAGGGTTGTCTTTATTTCTTATATTTTTAATTTTATTTATAAAATGGTATCGCTCGGCAGAATATTTTATGCATGACATTATTATATGTTTCGGATCGTCTTTAACTTCGCACAATTCACAGTAATCCATATCTTTTCTTTTAATTTTGTATAAGTACGAACCACAGATAGCATGATTAATTCTCAATCTGCACATTGATCTTATCCATGATCTGGGAGCATTGCTGTTACCAAACCATGGTTCCATTGATACCAGTGGGCAGTGAGATTTATAAAACAATCCCTTATCTTCTTTTGCATACCTTTTCTGCCATTCAACCTTCATGGAAATTTTTAATTCGTGAAATATATCTGAAAATGGAACATGACATTTATCAATCGGTTTTTTTTTGTTGCTTCTTTGGCAAAGCTATCGACTGCTGTATTACCTTTAATACCTGCATGGCCCCTAATCCATGCAAATTTAATAGTTTTTTACCTAGTTTTTTAATTGTATGAACTTTTTCCAAAATCGAGATTATTAGAGAGGATGTTTTTGGAGTTGAAATTTAGATTTTCTAGTTTTTTTATGGCACTTAAACTGTCAGTTATAATTAGACTTTTATTGAAGTGGCTATCTTTTATGTGATCTAGAGCAGTTAATATCGCTGTTAGTTCGGCTGTGTAAACCGAAGCCTTTTTGTGTAAACTAATAAGTATACTTTTGTTGTATGTAGGAATATAGACAGCAGCGCCTACTCCTTCTGGACTCTTAGATCCGTCTGTGAATATTAGATAAAAAGATGGAAAATTTGATTTAATGTATTCGTTGAAATATGAATCGCGTTGGGTTTCTGGAATTGTAACAAGGTCGGGAATCGGAATTATTTCTATGTTTATTGAAAATATATCGTATATACAATTGAATATAGGAGGTTTTTTCATACTATAAATCGTATCTTTATAGCTGGATAAGTTTAAAAAAGCTGCTACCAATGGGGGAGGTGTTTTGCTTTTCCAATATCTGTGAGTTAGAGTTTATGTTGTTAGTGGAACCAGTTTATTATTTAACTCGCTGTCCTCTGCTAGCAATTTTATGACAAATTTCCCGGTCAAAATTTCCCTTCTGATTATTAATGGAGGTTCTCCAGCTTCGACTAAAATATTATTATTCGGACTGCTATTAAGTAGGCCTAAGCTTGTTTTGATAGATCTATACTGCACTCTATCGAGAGTGAGTAATTTAGATTTTGCCGCGTTCCCATAAAATACGCAACCAAAATCTATTATAGCCCTAATTGTAGACTTATAGAAATCAATACATATTTTAGGGGCAGCCCCCCATTTAGTTGAACAGATAGCTCTTAATATATTGTTGTATTTTTCACATTTCTGGAGTATTTTAACAATATGTTGGTTCCAGCTCAATTTCTGATCCAAGACGAGACCTAAAAATTTTACCTCCTTATTAATTGGAAAATTATGATTGTTGATGGTGAGAAATTCCTGTTCTATTTGTTTTCTTTTTTTATTAAAAATGCAGACTGTTGATTTTTCAGTTGATATTGACAGGCCTTTCTTTGTCGCCCATGTAAGTAAATTGTCTATTTTTGGTGATAAGGATTGAAAACAATCATTAGTATCTTTACCTATGGTATACAAACAGTTGTCATCGGCGTACTGAATCAGGTGAGCATTGTCTGTTATATTTTTTTATTTATATCAGCTACGTAAACGGCGTAGAGAAGACAACTTAAAATGCCTCCCTGAGGCAAACCGATTCGAGCTATACGCGATTCTGTAATTTGTCGGTTTACTCTCAAAAAAATTTTCCTGTCTTTGTATAATTCTAAAATTCTATAAATAAAGCCTTCAGGAAGTTGTACATTAGACATAGCCCTACTTAATTCACTGAATATAATGCTGTCATATGCTTTGGAAATATCTATAAATACAGCAGTGACCGTTTTGCTTTTTGTAAATGCTGAGTAGATGTCAAATAGAAGTTGGGATTGAGCCTGCTGAACAGATTTACCTTTTCTGAAGCCATATTGGTTTGAAGGCAGAATATTATTTGTTTCCAAATACCACTCTAGCCTCATTTTAATTATTCTTTCAAATGTCTTAAGGACGCACGAAGATAATGAAATTGGGCGATATGAAGAGGCGACTTTATTATCCTTACCCGGCTTTAAAATAGGAACGACAAGATATTCACCCCATGAGTCGGGAAAACTAGCATTTTTCCATATTTCATTAAATATGTCGATAAGTAATTCTTTAGCCATTTTTGGTAATTGATCTAGCATTTGATAGTGAATTCGGTCTAACCCAGGAGTGGTATTGCGTTTTGATTGTAGCACGATATTTAATTCATTAATGTCCATTTTCTTAAAGAGAACATGTTCAACTATATTATTATTTAAATTTAATTTTTCTGAAGCTATTGGAGGGCAGATTTCATTAAAAAATTCCTCTACCCATTCACCTTTGCCAGTAGGTTGTTTGTTTGTGGTTTTTCGGTTTTTTAATTGTTTTAATCGTTTCCAAATGACTGATGGATTGGTGTCTTTATTTAGCGAATTACAAAATTCACGCCATGAGTTTGATTTACATTGCTTAATAAATCTTTTCGTTTTAGCAGTAGCGATTTTGTAGTTTAAATATGATTCGTAATTGCTGTTTTGTTTATAAATATTATAGGCATTTTTTCTATCGTTGATGAAGGTTAGGCATTCTTTGGTCCACCATGAATTACTAATTACATTTCTAGTACGGAGAAATGATTTAGGGATAGAATTTTCAGCTGCTAGATTTAAATTGAAAATAAATTTTTGATAATCGTATTTTTGGTTAGAATTTGCCTGTTCGATTGAATATTTTTCCATTAAATTTCTAAATTTTCCCCAGTCTGCAAATTTAAGATTCCATTGCCACTGTAAACATTTATCAGCTGGAAGCTCAGGGTGGTCATTTGATTTAGAGATATGTTTTGCATTTTTAGAGCATATTGGGGATACAATAATTGGGAGATGATCCGAACCTATTGGGTCCTCAGTGCACCAATCATATAACAGTGCGAGGTCAGGAGTTGTTAAAGTGATATCTATTGCACTTTCATTTCTTTGATAAATATTTTTAACTCTAGTAGGCGAGCCGTCATTTAGCAAGACCAAACCTGCATTAGCGATTGCCTCAGATAATTTATTACCTCTATAATCTGATTTAATACTGCCCCAGGACGAGTGATAACAATTAACATCACCAGCAATAAAACATGGCCAGGAGACACTATTGAAAAATTTTTCCCATTCATCAACAGAGATGTTATTTGGAATCGGGTTATAAATAGATACTAACGATAGATTCTTACCGTTATAATTTATTTTAATTCCCACTACCTGAAATTCATTGCTAGGTTTATGTATGTTAGTAAGTTCACTATACTCAAAGTGAGATTTAATTAATATAGCTACACCAGTAATTCCATCTTGGCGATCAAATCGTATGTTATTGTATCCCGGAAAGTTCACGTAAGTATTTGGACGAAACCAAGTTTCGCTTAATATTGCTACGTCTATATTATGTTCTGTTAAAAATATCTCTAAATTTCCTTTGTTTGAGATAGCTGACCTAGCGTTCCATTGCATGATTTTTATCATATGTTTTTTTTATTAAAGAAAAATATAGACGTAATAACATATGGTATTATGTATCTGAAATAAATAATAGAGTTATAATCATTCAGATAGGGATTTAACTCTATCCAAAACTAAAGCCTTAATATCAGTACTGTTAATATTTATATTTTCTGTATCTTTTAAAGTTTTTAAAATCAAAATTATAATATCTGAAATCGTATCAACGTTTAAGCTTAGTCTCTCATTCACGGAGTTTTTATCTTCATTTTTATGGGGGTTGTTTGTTATTGGATTATTTGTAATTATAGGGTTAGAAATAATATCTTTATATTCTGTTAATAAACGATCTTCACTTGGCGGTGATTTAATAGGCGAAGAATGTCTAGTCCTCTTAGGAGGTACCCGATTTACCTGTTTTAAATCTGGAAATAAACTATTATTTTTAAAATTAGGCGTTTTATCTGTTAGAGCTGATTTAAAGGATTTTCCAACGACTAATTCTTTAGCTTCGATAAAGGTTATATTTTCATTGACCATTAGATTCCTAATTGAGCGCTGTTTAATAAATTCTGGACATTGCTCATAACCCACAGACGGGTGATTTTGTTCACAATGCACGCATTTAGTTATATTTTCTGGAGGGCAGTCCTCCACTTTATGGCCTTCACCACATTTACTGCAACGTAAAGAATTTTTACAGTTTTTCCCTATGTGACCCCAACGAAGGCATTTATAACATTGAATTGTTCGCGGTACAAAATTATCTATTCTACAAATAACTTTATATATTGAAAGAAACTTAGGTAATTCGGGACCTCTAATAGTTATCACTACAGATTCTGTAGGTACTCGGTAAACGCTTTTGTCTTCTTTTACAATTTTTCGCATTAACCTTTGCACCGATACTACACAAAATTTTTGTTCATATTCAATTGATTCTATATTATTTGTAATTTCTTCATCCGATATATCTTTTGATACTCCTCTCATAATACCTTTTTTTTTCAAATATGAATCTAGGGGCATACGCTCTTAAATTTTCAGTTTTATTATTATTAATTTCGGAAATCATTAAATTTGCATTTTCCTTATCTCTTACTTCAATTTTTACTCTATTTCTGCCAATGGATTTTATATTTAGAATAGATTTGTTAAACTGGGGAAAATTTTGAATAGCTTACTTCCAAAACTGATTGGATGAAGTTTGCCAATATTACGCCCCTCTAGAATAGATTCGACAAATACATAAAAAGGACCTGAATCGTACTTATTATATTTGAGTGGAATAAATGGTTTATCTAAACTCCTAACTTGTAAAACTTGTGGCACAATTTCTGTCATTTCTACTATATTTTCGACCTCATGTTTATCTGGAGGGACATCACGAGGATCCCCAATCTCCAACATTCTTTAAACTATAAAAGAAAACTTAGCTGATTTAATCCTCTTCAGAGCACTACACTGTCAGCGGCTAACAGATGGCTGAAGATGAACACTTTTTTTTTTATAGTTTTATAATCACTAAATATCTTAAAGTCAAGTTTAAAAAAAATAACCTAAATTTTAGACACTGTGTTAAGAAACCGTATCACCATATGGCGGGGTACTTTCAGCTAGTATTAAATAAAATACTCATAACAAAACATGTGTACATTTATAAATAATCTAAAAACAAACCGATTAAATTTGTGAATAAAAATTAGCAATGCTATCTAAACATTTTTAAATTATTATCTATATTTAAATATTTTAAACAAACCTATTATCTGATCCTTAAATCTTTTCTCTCTGATAGATTTTTTTCTGTCCGACAAGGTTCAGAAATCTCCTCTATTTATCCAGTAAAAGCCGGAGTACCATAGGGGTCAATACTAGCTCCACTGTTATATATTCTTTACACTCACGATATGCCATTTAGCCCTCATACATTGACAGCAACATACGCTGATGACACAGCAATATTAACTAGACATAAAGACCCCACAATTGCATCATTAACTCTTCAACACAACTTAACAATACTACAAGACTGGTTCAAACAATGGAAAATAAAACTAAACTACACCAAATCACAGCACATAACCTTTACACTCAGACAAGACTCTTGTCCACCTGTTTTCATCGACAATCAACCCATACCACAAACAAACGAAATTCATTACTTAGGACTTACATTTGATAGAAGAATGACCTGGGGCCCACACGTAAAACAAAAACCTCTCAGTCTAACCAAGAGATTAAAACTTCTGTATCCAATGCTTCGTAAACGGTCGACATTAAAACTCCGACAACGACTGAATACATACACTTACTTAAACCCATATGGACATACGCCACACAAATATACGGGACTGCAAAAAATACACACCTTAAAAAAATACAAATATTCCAATCAAAATTACTCAGACTAATCACGAAATCACCTTGGTACGTTTCAAACCACACAATTCACACTGATTTAGAAATACCCACAGTAAAGGAACATATACATGACCTTTATTTATAGACGATTTCATGACAGACTTCATGGACATAACAACATACTCATTAATGACATGGCCACGACTGACCTACCTGGAAATACTCTCAGAAGGCTTAAAAGAAGCTGGATGAGAGATTTGCTCAAATAAATCTCTTTAATCCATGCCAGGAGGAGGTACTATTGAGTACTAGTCTCCCACACGCATACAAGGCCTGTAATATTACAATTTCATCACATTCACTGATTGTTACCCTAATAACAGGTGTGAATCGAAATATGAAAGAGATTAAAAAAAAAAAAATAAAAAAAAAAAAAAAATTTCTAAGATTTTGAATTTTTTATGTATATCATTATGAAATGAAAAAATAAACTTTATTCTGAGACTTAATGTCCCCTTAGAATAAAAATAATGCACAGTTAAAAGTAAATTGTCTGGCCTATTATTTACAAATTAAATGCTTCAATAATTACAGCATACATTTTTGACAGGGAAAACAATTAAATTAAATTTAAAAAATATATATGAAATAATTATAATAACATAAAATACAATCGTATATATATGAACATATAAAAGAAAGAAAGAGAGAGAAAAAAAAATAGAAAGGAATTCTAAGTATTTATTTAATTATTGACATATTTGCGGAAGATTGATTGTCTAAAAGGTACAGAAGTAAATTATTTTTAAAGGAAGTCATGGAACCTGCTTTACGAATAGAAGTGGGTAGGGAATTCCAGAAGGAAGTAGCACGAATGATGAAGGATTTGTCAAAGGAAGCGGTTTTATGTGAGGGGATATATAGGTTAAAAGGTTGGGATCTAGTGTTTAGGAGGTGGATAGAAGAACGCAGAGTTAATAGATCAAGAATAAAGGAAGGTTTTTTGGTTTTTAGAGATTGAAATAGGAAAGTACCTGGAAAGTATTGTCGTCGGAATTTAGGAAAGAGCCACCCAAGCTCAGAATATCGGCAAGTAACGTGTGGGGATCCCGAAGATAAATCTAATGAAACAGTTCAAGATTTTTGTTTTAATTTTGTACGTGTAGTATGAATTGATTCATCTCCATCCATATTACCTATTGTCCTTGATTGAGACAGATTGAAATATTAATTCCATAAAAGGATGTATGTAAACTTAAGCTATAATATTTCTATAACCCCGAAGTTACCAATATTTCTACTGCTAACAGTATAATTTGTATTAATCATTAGATTTATTTATTTACATTTTTTTATGAGCGCTATTGTGTTTAATTTAATGATCTCAACATCTTCCCCAATCAGTCTTAAATCATTAGTACGAGGGTGAATCAAATATAAACGGTAATTTTCAAAATTATATTTATTGACTAATATTATACAGAAACTATACCTTCAACATTTTTCAATGTAGTCTCCTGCATTATCTACACACTTCTGCCACCGATTTGGAAGCTTGAATATTCCCTGTTCATAAAAAGACTGAGGGTGAGTTTTTAACCATTCGCGCACGTGCTTTTCGACGTCTTCATTGTTTTCAAATCGTTTTCCTCCAAGTGATTCTTTCAGGGGCGCAAACAAAAAATAGTCACAAGGGGACAGGTCTGGACTGTAAGGAGGGTGTTCGAGAGTTTCCCAGCCCATTTCTTCCAATTTATCCCTTGTCAACAATGCGGTGTGAGGCCTTGCGTTGTCATGGAGAAGGATGACATCTCTAATAGGCACACCTCGTCTTTTGTTCCGGTAACTGGTTTTTGCTGACTGTAGCACCTGGCAGTAGTAAGCCGCATTCACTGTTCGTTGATCGTGAAGAAAATCAATGAGTAGAACTCCCCTTGAGTCAAAAAAAATTGTTGCAAGAACTTTTCCGGCTGAGAGACGAGTTTTGGCTTTCACTGGGCAGTCTTCATCCTTCCTTCGCCACTCCTTACTTGCCATTTTCGATTCGGGGGTGTAATGGTGGACCCACGTCTCATCACATGTGACGATGCGCCTCAAAAAATCTTTACCTTCTTCTTGAAATCGTTGCAGAAGTCTCCCAGCAATCTCCGACCTGACCTGTTTTTGATTTCCGGTCAACAACCTCGGAACCCAGCGAGCACTAATTTTTCTGAAGCCAAGGTGGTCTGAGATTGCAGACTGAACACTCCCATAGCTGATACCAATTTCCGACGAGATTTCTTGAACAGTTAACCGGCGATCACCTTCAATAAGCTGTCGAACCGCACTAATGTTGTCATCTGTAAGACTTGACCTTGGGCGTCGACCGTGACTTTCGTTTTCAACACGTTCTCGGCCATCCCTAAATTCTCTGGCCCACGTATACACTCGATTTTGAGACAGAGTAGTGTCCCCAAACTGTGCCTGCAAACGAGTAAAAATTTCCGAAGGCTTAACACCTTCATTTGTTAAAAATTTTATGACGATGCGTTGCGCAACAGATGGATGTACCTCTCGCTCGGTCATGGCTGTACTGAAGGCAGAACACAACGCTAGTGTGAGGCAAGCAGTTCCCCCCACTCCAATCGCCCACAGCCGCATCACGTCCGAACGTGTTTGGTACAGTCAACAGCAAAATTACCGTTTATATTTGATTCACCCTCGTAGTATTAGGTAGTAGTAGCCAAGCACGAGTATTTTATCTCTCATCTGTAGAACTTTTCTATTACGAATTACCCACCTCCTTACACCTATATAGGCCTAACAACCATTCTATAGGTCTACTTAAATCATTCCACCGATCCCGTCACCTTCTTCCCCAGTCAACTCGTTAGCATTTAGTCCTACTCCCTAATATTCCCTTACCTTGATTATGGTTGTCTAGTTTATGGTCGTCTCTCGGCGGTTCTCGAAGACAGATTGAAACTAATTATGAACTGCTTTGCCAGATTTGTCTTCGATAAACCGAGGCGCTCCCACGTTTCCATCCTCTATTACGAATTAAACTGGCTTTATCCCACATTCCGTAGAAAATATTTCCTTAGATCATTCCTTTACCAAATCAGCACCCTTCATCCTTCCTATATTTACAATACGCTTCAATTCAGATCTGCAGTCAATTCAATGAATACAAGATCCCGCCTCTCTGATCTATATACCCCATCCCAGAGAACTACTACATTCCAGCGCTCTTTCCTATTCCGCTCAACCATCTTATGGAATTCCATTCCTTCTCATATTAGACAAGCGAAATCTCTGAAATCATTTAAATTCCTCTATTTCCAGTACCTCCTTCTTATCCAAGGTGATGCTTGCTAACAATCTTCTTTCTCAATTAAATAATATCTATTTCTGGAACACTTTCGTTACTATTTGTACAAGTTAGATACCAATCAAAATAATTTTTTCTCACTCTGAATATAACATTTCGGTTCTTCTATTTTATATAATAACCATTACTTCAAAAGAATCAATTTATTATTTCATTTGTAAAATGTTTTCTTATTTCCCTGTTTTTATATTTAATTAGATTTCTTCTTTATTTTATTTATTTTTTAATTTTTATTTATTCATCATGTCTCTGACCAGGTGTAACTAACTTCATTTCTTTCTGTACTAAGTTATTATTCTTAAGGGACCTGGCCCCAGAATAAAATTATTTTTCTATTCTATTCTATATATATATATATATATATATATATATATATATATATATATATATATATATATATATCCAACTCCAGTCCAGAAGTATTATGTTGGTATTTTAGCGATCAGAAGAAATATAACGCTATAGACTGGCTGATCTGTTTGTCCCCTCTCAGCTCAATGCCTTCTACCCTCTCGAACTCTCCCACGCAGGCAAAAATAACGACCTTAATCAGTGTGTAGGAAGCGATCTTTTTGGACACTAATGGAATCGAATTTCCAACAGTAAAAGAAAAAAAAATAATAAGGGAAAAATAAATGGACACTTATTTTCGAATGGATTGAGCTCTATAGATTTTCAAGTTTTCTCTATTTCTGTAATTTTTGTTTTTATTGTTTTAATAATAGAAATTTATGACTGTGTTAAAAGAAATACATCCAGTAAATCAGCAGTTTACAATGAAAAATTATGACGTGCTTCAAACTTGTAGAGGAACCCATTGGTAGTACTCTAAGGAAATATCTACAAAAGAAGAAGGTAACAGGGTCATCTTCTTTTCAGACGTCTCGGAGGATTGCCAGGAATGGAATGGGAAGCAAGTTGTGCAACAAGTGGATTTGGATGAGAAGTGGAAAGATATCTGGTCCGTGCCAAATCAGCGGCATATGGGATATTAATGTCATTATGGATCAGCTAATTTGTGACAAAGGATTTTGGATTGGAGTGATTGGATATGGAAGGAATTGGATGGTTTGGTGGATCCCCATAACTCTATACCGTAAGTCCAAATAGGTCTGATAATCGTCTTATAGATGAGTTTTCTGTAGTGAATATGGATATTTGAATGTTTGTCGAGTAAGTGTCGTAGCATTCGAAATCGACATGCAGCTTCTTGTTTTTTCAATCTTGTATGAGGGTTCTAGGTAAGTCTCTTGTCCAGTTGAAATCCAAGGTATCTTATCTGTTCTACATTATTTAGCGGTACTCCATTAAAGGATACAGGACAGGATGAGGTAGGTTTTTGACGGAGGGTAAAGATTATTGCTGGGATTTGCTAGCATTTGTTTCAACTCTCCAGTTTTGACAGCATTCTTCGAGGGAAGTGATTTGTGACTGGAGTGATTTTGAAAAAAAAAAATTATTAGCGGAATGGAGGCATGGTAGCTTAGTGGCTTGACTACCAAGCTCCCGCGTCTGAATTCGATTCCGACTGAAGCCAGCAAATTTATTTTCTATTATTTCGGCCGTGGCTTGGGTTCGAGGTCGTGTGACCCTCCTGTGGCAAACCCAGCCTCGTTAAAATGGGTACCCTTTTAATAAATAATAAATAAAGGATTCATTCATTAATAAATTACAGGATGTATCGCAGAATGCTTAAAGAAAAAATAATTTTTCGATTTGGTGGTGATATATAAATGTATGTTTATTAAGATCATGGTACGCAGAAAGGCGTTTTGGGCAATCTTAAGAGTTTTAAGTACGAAGGCTTGGTCATCGAAGTTGTAAAATCATTCAATTATCTCGGCATTACCATTTCATCTTTTGGTAAATTTAGGCAGGCCTGCAGATCGGCTCTGACAAAGCATTTTGCAAACGCTGTGGTACCTAACATCCTTCAAGCATGCAAATCCGATAATTGGAATACTAAATGTCAGTTGTACGAATAATTATCGGAAAGCATACTCCTTCACTCAGCTGAAATTTGGAGGAGTGAATACTCGGATTTATTAGAGCAAGGCAGATTAAAATATGTGAAATTTTTACTAAAGTTACCCCGGAACACACATAACTTTTACATAAGGTTAGAGATAGGTATGACTCACCTACTTTTAAAAATATTTAAAAGGATGTTGAAGTGGTGGATAAAAATTTTAGGGATGGAAGACCATCAGCTGCCAAAAATATGAGGCTCTCTGAATTTCGAGAAACTACCACTATGCCTCATAATTGGTTGAGAGAGCTCGGTAAACTGCTTGCTATGGTGGGAGCTTCTGACATCTTGACTCGTTCGAACTTAGAAATTATTAAACAGCACGTCTGCGACCTCGAAGACGCAATGAGGAATCATCTCGTGAGTTTAGATTTCGATCGATTAGCGCTGTCAGAGTTTAATCTATATTACAGAAATATCGCAACCTTTGGCACACCTCAAGCGTACCTACATTTAAACACCCATATAGAAAATCAGAGAGTTCTAGCTCAACTGAGGATGGCCAGCAAAAGGAATACACGACTATCATACGGCGGCGTGCTTAGAAAATTTAACAGTGATTAATCGTGTGAGTTTTGTGACACAAATGTTAGCGATGGTGTCACACACGTTTTGCTGGATTGTTCGGCATTTAGGAGCCAAAGGTAAAAGTATTTAAGCAAGTACCTCCTGTCCAAACCTACTCCTGAGATGGCCATGGAAACTCTTTTATCCGTTAAAAGCATTAAGCATTTAAAAGCTATTTATTTATTTATAACCAATGCATTTAATTCAGATGGTGATCAGTTATCTTGAAGTATTTTGTCTAATTTTTGTTTCTAGTAAAATTTTAGGATTGATGAATTAAACATTCATCTTCAGTTCTAAAACATACAATAAAATTTTCAACACATCAGTACTATGTTACATAGATTAAATATACTAAGGTTTTTAAAAAGATAAGACAAGCATAGGCACTCACCTTCGAGGTAACTAAAACACTGAATTTGTGAGAAGTAAAAGAGGGGGCAGGTAGGTTAAGTTTTAGATTTACAACGGGGTTTCCCTTATGACTCATTGGGTTGCCCGGGGGAGGGAAACCCAAGGGAAACCCCGTTGTAAATCTAAAACTTAACCTACCTGCCCCCCCCTTTTACTTCTCACAAATTCAGTGTTTTAGTTACCTCGAAGGTGAGTGCCTATGCTTGATTTCTTGTCTTATCTTTTTAAAAACCTTAGTATATTTAATCTATGTAACATAGTACTGATGTGTTGAAAATTTTATTGTATGTTTTAGAACTGAAGATGAATGTTTAGCATTCGAAACTAGTTTTCAAATAAAATAATCTCAATAGAAGTGGCATTTAATTCATCAATCCTAATTGTATTGATCCTTCTATATCATCATGCGTACCTCAAGTAGTAAAATTTTGTTTCTCCTTTTATTCAGCCGAAAATTTTCTTTTTTAAAGTTGTACTTATTATGTGTAGTATATTTATTTAATTTTATATTATGTGTCATACATGGATTTTATGTTTATACCAATTTATTTATATTTTTAATTTTTTTTTTCATTCTAACTGTTCATTCTTATGTCAGACCTCCTGTGATTGTAATTATTTTTACAAAATACAGTAATTCATTCATTCATTCGTGTTTAATATGCTTTTTCTGCCAAATTTCAGAGTTCAAACCGAACTTAGATGTATAAAAAGATCTAATAAGAATGGTTGGTTGTCGAGGACATTGCCTGGCTGTCACCTTGAGTAACTATTTGAGAAGAATCCAATTGTCCTTTTGTCGCAGTTGATCACCAGACCTTTACGGCCATCATCACCCTTCAATTCTACTGCCCTAGAATAAACTAGTTCATTCACTTTTAATTGAAATAAATGAACAAGAAAAGCAATAACTTCATGGCCAGGAAAATTGGGGCAGATGCCGTTTCATAAATAGAAGAAGAAGAAAATTATCTTTATTCTGGGACAACTTGTCCCCTCAGAATAACATATGAATGCAATACATAGGACAATCATCTGGCTATTATAATTAATAATAAATAATAATAAAAATTGATTTATAATTAAATTGTGAGTTACAAAATAAATGAGAAATCTTGTAAAAGGATACATCTTATGTATACTATTATAATGTATTTTACATAAATATTCATGTTTTACATTTACTCGAAATATTGTAAATCCAGTAGGTGAAGAAATAGATGATGTTTAAAGGAAGTAAGAGTGGAGTTTTTTCGAATTGATATGGGAAATGGATTCCATAAAGAGGAAACGCGGATAATAAAGGATTTTTCTAAGGATGTAGTTCGGTGCGCAGGAGTGTACAGGTTGATGGGTTGGGTTCTAATATTTAAAAGGTGGATGAAGGAGCGCAGAGTAAGGAGGTTATGGATATAGGTGGTTTTTTTTTTGGTTTTCACGGATTGAAATATAATAATAAACTTCTTTATTAATTCTGGGACCTTAAGTCCCTTAGAAATAAAAAATAATGTACAATCAAGGGCCTTCAGAGCCTTAAAATAAAATAATATTTTCATAACAAAGTAACAGATAATAATAATTTAAAAAAACAGCAGAAAAAAGATATTAATCAAAAGTTACAGAAAATTTATAATATTTTTTTACAAAAAGAAAAATATTTCTTGAATATAAACTGTTCATAATTATGGCTTAAAGTTTGTAACAACTAAAAAGTGGCTATAGATAGTTTTTGGAGGACAGGATCTGGGTGGATAGTAGGTGGTTAAAGAAGTGGTATTTGAAAGTAGAAAGGTTAATTGAATGACGAATGTTGAGAAGGAGTTCCAGAGAGAAGAGGATCGGATTACGAAAGATCTGTCGAAAGTGGCTGAGCAATGAGCAGTAATATACAAATCTGATTGACGGGATCGGGTTTGGCGGGTAAGAATTAATGATTTGGGTTGAAGGAGTTCGAAAATGTAAGGTGTATTAAGGGATTGAACTGTTTGAAAAGGATGACAGGAAATACTGGCGACGGTAGGAAGGAATAAGCCACTTTAACCTTGCATTAAACTGCGAAATGTGAGTGCACCTAGGAAGTATTGACGTCGGAAACTGGGGTAAAGCCACCCAATTTCAGAACACTTGTGAGATATGTGTGAACGTCTAAAATCTCAAAAATAAATCTAATAAAACAGTTCATTAAATATATTTGCTTATTGAACAATATCCGAATGAATCAATTAGTCCAGTCAATGAGTGCTGAAATGAGAGCTAGAAATTTATGACAAAATTTATTTATTTTCTATTCAATTGTTATTAAAAAAACTATAAATATATGGAGCGACTTGTGGATCCCAGTGCAGTTACAATATCGACTGATACAAGGTGTTATCAAAAAGTTCCAGGACTGAATTTTTATACACTTATTCATACAAAATACAGGTTATTCAAATTTATCTACTTCGAAGTATTCCCCTTGGGAAGCTACACACTTTTCCCACCGGTGTTTCCACTGATCAAAGGCCCCAGAAAACTCTTCTTTTGTAAAGGTGTTTAGCAGCTCCGTTGTTTTTTCTTTAATTTCGTCAACTGTTTGAAATCTTCGTCCTTTCAGGTTTTTCTTGAGCTTCGGGAAAAGAAAAAGCTTTCGTCGTCATTTGCCTTTTGAAGAAGTTCCTTAGAAACATGAGTTCGGTGTTGTTTTTGGTCTTCAGTCAACAGTTTTGGCACAAACTTTGCTGCAACACGACGCATTTGAAGTTTTTCAGTTAAAATTTCCTGACATGACCCAAATGAAATGTTACACTCTTCTGCCATTTCACGGATTGTTAGTCGACGGTCTGATCGTACGAGAGCGTTCACTTTAGCAACATTGTCATCATTGGTTGACGTTGAAGGGCGTCCGGAACGAGCATCGTCGTCTGAGGATGTTCGGCCATCTTTAAACCTCTTGAACCACTGATGGCAGCTGATCGGCTTAGACATTCTTCACCAAAAGCCTCTTGTAACATCAAAAAGGTTTCAGAAAACGTTTTGTTCAGTTTCACACAAAACTTAACACAAACACGTTGCTCTTCTTTCACATTCATTTTCATAAAATAGCCAAACTCTATAAAACTAACCTCAAACAAACTGTGCTAATGTTACTTTCAGTGATGTTATGATTGATCTGCAAACACAGCTGTGTTCCTGTTGAGTCAGGCAATACAATGCTGCCAACCGCATCGCTGTGAGACATTGCATTTTCATAGTATATAAAAAGTCCTGGAACATTTTGATCACACCTCGTATGTAGCCATCATGAAACAGACTTTGCAATAGGGTTGGGCGATAGTCGATAGTTACTATCGATATATCGATAGGTCACGCCTAACGATAGTCACTATCGATAGTGTTGAATATCGATTGACCTTTCAACCTCAAGTTTTGAAACTTTCGGAATTATGCTGATTATGCTGTCTCTGTCCAGTGTCGAGTTCTTTCGAAATTGAATTCGAGGGGATTGAATTGAACTCAAGGGTTCTCTCAAAGATTAAGCCAAAGGAAAGCAGAAATGCTAGATTTTCTTTCGGGAAATATGTGGCTCAAGGAGCACACTTGGAGATTTGATTTGTTCATTATTATTGTATGTTCAAATAAATTAGTTTTTTCCCCTCATCTTTATGATATAATCTTATAATTTATAATCCTGCAAAGTTCAAATAGTAAGTAGATAATTAAATTGAATTAAATAAATTGAAATTCTTTATTAAATAGCTTTGGAAAAAAAAGGAAGCAACTTTCGAAAAACTATCGATAGCAATCGATAGTTCTCAGCCGATAGTATCGGCCTATCGATAGTGCTAACTATCGACTATCGCCCAACCCTACTTTGCAATGGTAAAACTATAAACCTAACTGTATCAAATTTTAAATACAACATTCAAAACGTTCAAATAAGGTTTATAATAATAAATTTTACTATAATAATTATTAAAATGTATATTGATCTTAAGTGCCAGAAAAGAGGTTGAGCTCCTTACTGATCCTAATCTCCTAATATAAAACTAGCAAACTACGCGTAATGCCCTCGTGTTCCCTCTAAACGTATGCATCGCTTTTGACCAACTAGGTCACCGGTTGAAAAAGTCCTATGTTAAAAATTAAAAAAATAAATTAAATTAAAAAAAAAATTTGACTCCTACTTGATGAAGCATAACGTTTTTCTTTTACATGGCTTTCAAAGGGCTATCATAATGATTATTCTTAAATTGAAATTTGCTGATTTTAGATCATCAAGACCAGAGATCTGCATTTGGGGGTGAATGTTTTAACCACAATCGGTAAATGCCAACCAGGAAGGTACCCTGGCAAGTACATTACACAGTTAAGATATATCATATCAGTGAATGGGCGGGTATTGCATATGAAAGTGAAAGATTGGCATTGACTACATTTAGCGAAGAATGTGCGGGTAGCAGGTATAGCCGAGTGAAATAAGTGGTTAACACCCACACAGCTTTCGCCAGACCAAAGGAATGATAAGAGAAAATAAAAGGATTTGGCAGTTGATAAACTTCCGGATTAGGTTTTTTGGGAAAAGTTTAGATTCACGGTTATTCAACGGATGATAAATACTAGTAAGTTCAGGAAAATAAGAACTTTTATTTATAACTTGGGTTTTTCATAAATAAATGTTATTTATAAAAAACACAAGCCATCGAATTTTCCTTAACTAGCCTTGGTAAAAATTAATAATTATAAAAAAAAAATAATAGTGAATAAAGTAGACTGACAAAAACGTAACCACCGTGATCCACGCCAGCTGGAGTGAGGTGTCCAACGGATTTTCCTCGCCACACGGATTTCATTCTTATACCACTGCATGGTATAAGAAGATTACAAAATATTGTAAATCAAGAAGAAAAATAATTATAAATCAAAAATTCCTCTGAATAGAAATAATTAAAAAAAAATAAAAGTGTATAAAAATAATGCTGCAAAATTTAAGAGCGAAAATGAAAAAAAAAAAAAAATGTTTGGGTCGCTATTTTTTTTTTTAAGGTGCTGAATCGAACTAAACCATAATCAGCTTCATCAGATCACCAGAAAAGTTCAAAATTTGTGGTTGAAAATAAAAAACAAATGCTTAGCAACCTTCTTTTTTTTGTATAAGCTACTGATTCGGATGAAACTATAATCAGCTTCATCGAATCATGAGAAAAGGACAAAATTTAGGTGCGAAAATAAAAAAAAAAAAAAAAAAAAAAAAATGTTTGGGCCGCTATTTTTTTTAATACAGTGTTGAATCGAACAAAACCATAATCAGCTTCATTGGAACATCAAAAAAGGTCAAAATTTGAGTAAAAAAAAACTGGATCCGTTCTTTTTTATATAAAGTGCTAAATCGAATACAATCATGATAAGTTTAGTCTGATCAGCTCGGGTTCAAGTTTAAGTAAAAAAGTTAAAAATAAAAAAAAAAAAACATGTTTGGTTTCATTTTAAATTAAAATTTTTAAATTTACAACTCATATTTTGATATTATGTAGAATATACTGAAAGATGCCATCAGTATGCACTAAAAACATGTTTTGTTTTATAACAATGGTAATAAAATAATAATTGACCCAATTTAGGAAGTTTTAATAAAATAATTAAACAAGAAGTCATTGAAGTGGCAATATAAATATATATATATATATATATATATATATATATATATATATATATATATATTTTTTTTTTTTTGTTAATATATGTTAGTAGTATGACCACAAATATAATAATTGTAATATGAAAACTCTGAAATTTTATTTTTTTTTCTAAAAACATATTTTTTTAAAATCATACATTATGTCTTTCAACAGCTCTCATGGGACTCGAGATAAAAATATGAAACACACAAATTGTGGTTCTTATTTATGATTCCCAAAAATTAAAAAAAAATCTTGTTTATTTCACTAAGAAAAATGTCATAAACTTGAAGAACAACGAAACATCGGTTCTGAGCGATTATTTTTTTTAAATAAAGTATTTTTTTTTTTTTCATGAAACACATACATAAAACTACAATTTGAATTTCAGGTTTTGATCTCCAACCCCATAAGAGTTAAAAAATACTGTAATGTTCTTGTAAACTCATACAATCGCAAAATTAGGCGTTTGCAGCGAAACGAAAATGGCCACTTTAAATAAATTGTTTGTGTTAAAAAAAAAAAATAAATTAAATTGAAAAAAAATGTTTTTAAGGGGAAACAACCTGCACACTTTCATAATTTTTTTTAATTAAATGATCAAGCAACCACCCTTGGATCACATTAACTGGGATGATCCAACGTGTAACCTCCACAGTACTGAACAATTAACAATTTTTTTGAACTTTAACAAAAAATGTAAAGAAAAAATAAATACTAATCATACGATTTAAATTGCAATAGTCATGATTTGTGGGAGGAAATTATTATACCCATCTTCGTTTTTGTTATAAAGTAACGGGAATGAAACAATATAAAATCGATCGTGTTTTATTCCTTCTCAAAGTACTTGATACACAACCTGTTCCAGTAACTTTCGCCGGGGGTGTTGTATCGAGATCAAGACATATTGCTGACCTAGCAAGTGCCCATTAAAGAAAGTCCGCTTTCTAAACTGGGTCCCTTAGATGGCCATTTCCCGCATGTCAAGAATCAGTAGAAATGTCCCTGTCCTCGAATGTACAATCCAATGGAGGTCAGGAATATTGTCCAATAATTAAAATTGTCGAATCGGAAACCACATCCAAAAGTGATTTCTCTTCCTAAGTGATCTACATAACTTCTTTCTTTTTTTGACATAAATATATCTGGACGTCTATACTTTTTTGGTGTAAGGTTTTTTTCACACTCAAAACTGTAACGTGTCGACTCTCTATAGTTCTGTTAGTGTTTTGCTTGGACAAAAAGTTGCTGGTATTTTTCGAATCAGAAATTTAATGGAGAGAATTTTAGTTTTATAAAAATTATTTAGGACACACGGTTAAGGAGCTATATTGGTTTGAATGAACGAAGTCACGTTTTGCCAACATTTTAAAAGTTTTTGGGCTTTTTTGACATGCTCTTTTGGTGAAGCCCGGATCAGAACACTTTCTGGATCAGAAATTTAATGAAAAATAAATATATTTTTTTAAACATTTGTCGCCAGGACCTACTCTTTAGTAGGGTTGAGCGATAGTCGATAGTTAGTACTATCGATAGGCCGATACTATCGTTTAAAACAGTTTCGATAGTTGCTTCCTTTTTTTCCAAAGCTATTCAATAAAGAATTTCAACTAATTTAATTCAATTCAATTATCTACTTACCATTTGAAATTTGTAGGATTATAAATTATAAGATTATATCAAAAAGATGAGAGGAAAAAACTAATTTTTTTGATCATACAATAATACTGAACAAATCTTCAGAAAAGAAATAGTTAATTTAAAGAGGAGAGTGTGCTCCTTGAGTCACATGTTTCCTGAAAGAAAAACTAGCATTTCTGCTTTCCTTTGGCTTAATCTTTGAGAGAACCCTTGAGTTCTTGGAATTCCGAATTAAATTTCAAAAGAACTCGACACTGGACTGAGACAGATCAGCATAATTCTGTGAGTTTCAAAACTTGAGGGTAAAAAAGATTTATCGATATTCAACACTATCGATAGTGACCATCGATAGGCATGACCTATCGAAAAATCTATAGCTATCGACTATAGCCCAACCCTACTATTTAGGGGCTTTATTGTTTAGAATGAAAAATTCACGTTGTAATGTTTTTTCACTCTCAAAATGTACAACTTTTGTTCACTCTCAAAAAATGTATTATTTTGACAAAAACTATCTTTGTTGGTGTTGCTCTGATCGAAAATTTGCCAAAATTTTCTTATTAGAAGTGAGCTGGAGGATAATTTTTATTTCACTAAGACCTAACGTTTAGGACCCATATTGGTTTAATGGCCATATTTTAAGACGCATAAGAGGATTATCTGGAATTGAATGAAAGCAAGTCGATCAGTAGATTTAAACGGTTATTGAGTTTACTATGAAAGGATAGGTATCTGGTTTGTGCTAAATCAGCAAGATATGGTACATTAAGATCTTAATGAATAAGTTTATTTGTAACATAATAAGAAGCAATGAGGATTTAGGATTGTATGGATTGGATAAGAGATGATTCGTATGGTTTAGTGGAACTCAATCCGTGTGTCCAAATAGGTCTCATTACTGCCATGTAAATGATTATTATGTAATTAATCAATTAGGGCTGTACTAAACCATCCAATTCATCCAATACTTACAATCCAAAATCCTCAATGCTCCTTACTTTGTCACCAATAAACTTATCCATAATTATCTTAATGTTCCATATGTTGCTGAATTAGCCCAGACCAGATACCTATCCTTCCATAGTAAGCTCCATAACCACTCAAATTCACTAGTTTCACAACTTACTTCCCACTCTATTCCCGACAATCCTCCGAGGCGTCTGAAAAGAAGATGGCAAGAGACCTTATAGTGTAAAATTTTTATTAAAGTGCTACTGATGAGTAGTTCTTTTCAAGTTTTGCAATTTTATTGTAATCGTTTTTAACATTTACTTGATGTATATATATTGTACAGTTGTAAATTTCAATAAATAATTTTTTTTTTTCCCACGTAACGGCCTTAGAGACCACGCCAATATCATTCACTTCTTACTACTTCTCTCCTTCCTTCTCTCTTCCCACCTTTTCTTCATTCTTTCCGATTGCTCCTTCCTTCTTTCTTCGGTCCACGCTATTCCTTTTCTCGCATTCTTCCTCCCCACAAGAACCTTGATTACATTTATTTTTTTTCTGTATTCATCCCTATCAAAACAGTCCTGGTCTGTTATTCCCAGTTTCTCAGTTTCTTCTTTCATCTGTTTTACATATCCTTCAGAACTCTTGTATCCTCTGATTTTCTAGAAGATTTCTCTATTTAATCTTTCTCGGCCCATCCTCACCATATGCCCATAGAACTTTAATCTTCTTATTCTTATGTCTGTTTCCAGATCATTTATATCCTTGTAAATTTCTTTATTAGGTCTCAACCTAAAGCCTTCTTCTGTCTTCTTTGGTCCGTGAATTCTTCTAAGTATCCTTCTTTCTATGGCTAACATTTTCCTTAGGCTGGGGAGGGATGATGTTTCCATTCCATATAGTATAATCGGTTTGAGGACTGTATTATAGTGCCTTATCTTAGCGTTTATTGAAAGGCTTCTTTTATTATACAGATTGCTTGTCGCGAAGCTTAGTCTTTCCAGTTTGCTAGTTTTTTCTTTTACACTTTCCTTCTCAGACCCATTGCTACTTATAATTTCACCAAGGTACTTGAATTTATTTGTGACTTTAATGCTCCCGTACTTTGTCTCTACTATTTTCTTTTGAAAATTTCTGTCGTGGATTCTGTTTTCTCAAACGATATTTGTATGCCTGCCTTTTCAGCAATTTCCTTTGAAGTGTTGAATAAAAATTAAAATAAAAAAAAATAAAAAAAAATCGGAGAACTATAATGTTTAACATCGTCCTAGTGGAACCTATTAAATGAGGCGGATATAAAACACAAACTTCTTAGAACATATTGTCATACGTCTAATTACGTTATAAGCTGTATTATGTAAAATAGGTATTACGTCCAATTAGGTTCGTTACGTTGATAAGAAAAACGCCCTAATGCCTGCCTGTCAGGAACTGTTACGTTGCTCATTGTTTGCTCCAATTTTCTAGTTAACACTTGTCCAATCCCGGAGTACAAAAAAAAAGTAAAAAAAGAAAGGATTCCTTGTATGTAGGGTTCTTGAGGAAGATCTCCAGGCGGTGCATTGAGTTGTCAAAGTAAACAATCGGCTAACGAAGTATCAACAATTGAACGCGCGCAGATTCTTAAGGCCTTTAGAGATGGGTCTATAGCTTATATACTGGTATATATATATTTAATACGGTTCTTGATCCATGTAAACCTTTTTAAGAACAACACACACACACACACACACACAAACACACACACACACACACACACACACACATATATATATATATATATATATATATATATATATATATATATATATATATATATATATATATATATAGACATACATGCATAAAAATATTTATATTAAGTTTTTCTTTCTTTTTTATTGGTCTAAAATTGATTAAATTAAAGCAACTAAAAAATATTTCATTATTTACAATTTTTTTTTTAAACTGGTTTAATTTTTTTGGGGGTTCCCTCCAAACACAACAATGTACTGTACTACACTGAGCCCTCAAAAGGGTTAACAACATTGAGTCAATATTCGAAAATACCTATCTATAATATACAGGGTGTTCAGCATAAGAGTGCAGTAACTCCGGGGGCGATTATCGACATCATTTGCAACAAAACATTTCCTATAAACTATAGCTCGATTCTTATCCGTTTTGTTCAAATTTTTTATTTTATGTTTTTTCAAGAAATATCTACTTTATGACAAATAATTTTCTATATATTTACCACAATTTTTACACCTAGCCAAATATTCACCCTAAATTCATGCTGGTAATGGGAAACAGCAGAACTGTGTGGGTTAGCTTACATTCACAAATGGGCTTATGAGTGCTGCAATTCAATGCGGAAAAATCATGAAGAACTTCGCCTAGCAGTAGATGCAGTCAGAAGAAGATCGGTGCTGTGTATCAGAGAAGAGGGAGGCCATTATGAAAAATTATTGTAATATAAGTATGTAAATTTTAATTAAATTATCTTATAAGTTTCTTAAATTGCAAATATTAGAATAAGGTAAATTGGTCATTGTGATTAAATTACTTTTCTATTAATAAAACATAATAAAACTTTTTAACATTTCTGAGCATTCTCTCAGTATTTCCCAAAACGCCGATGTTGCATCTCCCTGTTTTTTGTAATTAATATGCGATTTCAGTATCAATTTTAAAAATTATCACTATTCATGGTATACCATTCGAAAGATGTTTGATTGTAAAAGTTTTTTAGTTTTTTAGTAGTACACTTTTCCAATATATGTAATTGTTAACGCCATTAAATTAATCTGTATTATATTGGTTGTATTAATTTTCCGTTTTGAATTAGAGACAATATATTATTGGTGAGGTGAGCGATTTAGGAGGTCGCTGCTGCGGCTGGAGGCTTTGGCTGCCGTTACTTAGCAACGGCCATATGATTGTTAGCCCAACTCGCTAATTAGTTGTTTGGAGTGCAATACAAGATGGCGATTAGTTGGTGTCATTGCTGTTTTCATCGTTGATAGTTAAAATACAGACGTGGGCCCACTAATTCTTCGACCGCTTTCGAAGACGTCCAGCGTTCACATCTTAGACATCTTATGAAAGTTCTTCAGACACAGAGATCATCTACATCATCACCATCTCGCTGTACCAGTCGCTGTCGTCCCGCTCCCTCTGCTAAGTTCTTCACCAATAGTAGCATATCTCTTTATTTTATTCATTTATATTTTGTTTTGTTTAGTAATAACTGTCATAATTTTCATTAATAGGTTATTTTTAGTTTTGATTCAAAAGGTTCAATAATTATTTGTTATTTAATTCATTGTTTATAAATAGTTAATGTTTGTTTTTCTTTATTGTAAATATATTATGTATGTTTGGTGTATGGTTTCGGTTTTCTCAGATAGACCCCAATATTCGGAACCTTAGTTTATTTATTTATTTTCCTTTTGTTTATTTTATTTTAGTTTTAGTTTTTGGAGCCTCATTCAAAAGACCCTGTCAACTTTGCGGGGGCTCTAACAGTAATATTTTTGTGAAAATGCAGTCTAAGTTTTGGAACGAAATTTGAAACTTGCTATTTCTTATGCTTGGATCACAAAGTTAAATACAGGATGCGGCTTATTTTGAAGTCTAAATAAGTTTATTTTAAAGGAAATTCAATCTTCTTTCCATTGAGCATATTGAAATCGCTCTAGCTTTAATAGTTCGGGAAATATAGAAAAATTATTTGTCAAAAAGTAGACATTTCTTGAAAAAACCTAAAATTAAATAAAAAAAACAAAAACATATCTATAAAACGGATGAGAATCGAGCTATAGTTTATATGAATTTTTTTGTTGCAAATGATGCCTAGAATCGCCTCCCGAAGTTACTACAGTCTTATGCTAAACACCCTGCATATATATAGATATATGGTATATGACCCCAATGGTCATAAAACAATATAAATATTCATTTTTTAAATCGAGAAGGTATGATTAGGTGCGACTGATTTGGTCATCAGTAATCTTTTTAATATACATTTATAATTTGCCGCTAAGACTTTCCGTCACATATTGTCTATTTCTTTTGTTAGAGCTGTTTTCAGACGCTCTAAGTTTGTTGGTGTTGCTCGAATAAAAAATTTGATAACAGGTTTCTTATCAAAAACAGTGAATTGTATAGATAAACATATCTGTGGCCTATTGATTTTCTTATTCAGGGAAATATACCATAATTTTTTTTTTTAATTTTTAACAAATATGTTATATATTTTTTTTTGCTATAAATAACTATCATAGTTAGTTCCAGAGCTTTTAAAAATATAGCTAAGTTTGAAAATTATTGTGTTACTATTTAATTTCCTTAATTGCTCATTTCATCTAGTTCCCTTCATCAACTCGCTGACCTAAAAGATTCCCATCCAACTTTCTATCTCGCCCTGGAAAACTGTCTCGCTACCTGACCGTTCAGAAGCAATCAACACGCTTCCACCCCCGATCCCGACGAGCCGGGAGTACGTGCGATACTAAGACATCCCGTCAAAAGAAATTGGAACCATTACCTTCATTCTATCCGACAGTTTGGCCGCCTTTCTTTCAAGATGTTCTCATTAGTTGCCTCTATTTATGGACAGTTTAATGGAGCCCCAAAGCTCAATTTAGAATGTACAAATAGGTTTAATTACTGTCATGTAAATAAGTCTTTTTAATTAATCGGTAGGTCTGAACGTTTGTCTAGTAAATGCGTTTATTACTTGTATATTATATGCTGTGGTAAATGAATTTTATTTTATTTTGACCAATTTAATTTTGAATAGTTATTACTTTTTAAACATCAAGAAGGCAGAACGAAAAATAATTAGGAAAATTATTGGTCCATTAAAGACTGAAGATGGCTACAGACTCCAACATAATAAAACTATAGAAACATTCAAACATCGAAGCAGACATAAGGAAACGCAGACTGAAATTCTTTCGACACATACGCAGACTACGCGAACACAGACTGACCCATCGGATCCTGAAGGCAACAATAAGCCTTAAAACAATGGCATGGAGCACACAAGTGAAGAACGACCTAAAAAGTGCAAAAACATACTCAGAGGAAGCTCTAGACAGAAATGCTTACGGACGAAAGGTGAATGCGTGGGAAGTACGGCAGGAAAACGGAGTCAAGAGGACTGGGAGAACTTGGTCGGAGGATAGGAGGAAAGAACATGGGGAGAAAATGAAGATCATTTGGGCGCGTCGTAAGAAGAGAGGAACCACAAGAGCTTCACGTGATCTATCTTAGGTCCAGATCGTGCCTAATAATAAAAATATTACTTTTTTTATTCCATGTGCCAATTCCTGCGTTTCCTGCGTTTTAGTTGAAACCTTTTATAAAGAATAAGTTTAGCTCTTTATGTAGGGAGTCCTGGTCTATCAAGGAGGCTAAAAGACTTCTAGCCATAGAAATGGATTATTGGAGACATTTCTGAGCAGTATCGAGGATTCAGAAAGTTCCAAACACTGAAATAAGGCAGAGAATGGAGCAAATGGATATCTTCATCTAAACTATTAAGACTATGAGGTAAAGTGGTTTGAGCATGTTATGAAGATGGAAGAGGAGCGATGGCCAAAAAGAATTTTTGAATGGGGCCCGGAAAGAAAACGGAAGAAAGGACGCCCTAGAAGACGTTGGGTTGAGGGAATCATGGAAGGAATGATGAATAGGGAGGCTGGTAGGACAGATAAAAATAGAACCAACTTATTTTTTGTAAAAATATGTAACGTATTGTTGTAAAAAGATCTACAATTAAAAATAATAATATTACTTTACTTTTTTTCGGAAGATTGATAAATGAGGAGATGGTTGAATAAATGAAATTTAAAAGAAGCAATATTTTCGAATACTTCAACATTTACTAGACAAGCGTTCAAAGCTCCTAATAAATTACAAAAGGCTCACTTACGTGGCAGTAATTAGACCTATTTGGACGTACGGAGTTCAGCTTTGGGGCTCAACTAAACTTTCTAATTCTTATCGTATCCAATCCTTACAATCCAAAATCCTTCGTAAAATCCTCAATGCTCCTTTTTTTGCAACAAATAAACTTATCCATATTGATCTTAATGTACCATATGTTGCTGATTTAGCTCAAACCAGATGTCTATCCTTTCATAGTAAACTCCATACCCACTCGAATCCACGTCTCCCAAGTTCCTTCACACTATTCCCCATAATCCTCCGAGGCGTCTGAAAAGGAGACCTTTTAATATAGAACTTTTATTGAAGCATTACTAGTGAAAAGTTCTTAACATGTTATTGAAATGTCATTGTAATCATTATTCTCATATTTACTTATTGAATATAATGTTAATAGCAATAAATAGCTAAAAGAAAAATCCTAATGCTTTAAATTCCTCTTCGAATTTGGTGAATATCAAGTCATTATTCGAATATAGAATCATAATATTTTCATTATATATGGCTTTGTCCTCGGAGGAGGGGGGGGGGGTAGGCAGTATATATTTATATTATTTCGTATTTTTGTTTTTTGAACTGATGAGATTTTAGTTGAAAAAAAGTAAAATTTCAGATCTGACAAATAGTTTCGGCGTTATGGTGAAAACTATGCCAAAAAAACTTGGACTTAAAATAGTAAGCGGTTTTTAACGTGCTGGTGTGGGTATTTGATGGGACTTGATCAAAATTTCATATATAGGTTCTTATAGTAAATTTGAGTAGCATTCTGATAAAAAAAAAAAAATTTTGGATCGAAAAATTAGTTTCGGAATGAGTATCGATAAACTTGTTTTTCCAGAGAAGTGCGACCCAAGATAAAGAGTGCCGAAATGTGGGATATAGATTGCATGGAAAATGCGATAATTTTTGACTTCGCAGCTTTATTAGTAGTAGTTAGAAGGTAAACATATTAAAAGTCCCCGCCCCTGGGAGGTGAGCTAAAGGTGGGGGGAGGGGAGAAGGTCCCAATTTTGTTTTTCGATTATATCTCAAAAACGGTGGACTCTAGAAAAATATGTAGCAGATCAAAATTAAAACTCATTAAATTTCCTATAAAATTAATTATATACGTATTCGTAGAAATTCCAATGGTTTTCGAGATATACGTTATTAAAAATCGACAATTTTAGAAATAAAAAAAATTTTTACCCCACTTTTTATTAAACATTTGAAGCAAATACCAAAAACGTATGTATGAAACTAAAGTACATTTAATGCTCTACAATTTTGTTTCTGACGTTTTTTTCTGAGAAACGATTGTGCAACGTAATAGAAGCAAAAGTTTGACAAAAAGTGAGGAGACATTTGTTTTCTCCCGAAAATCACCTATTTTCAATAACGTATATCTCGTAAACGGTTAGAATTACGACAAATGTATATATAATAAATTTTATAGTAAATTTAATTAGCTTTTATGTTTATTTGAAACATATTTTTCTAGAGCCAACAGTTTTCGAGATATTATTGAAAAACCAAAAAAATGGAACTTCTCCCCTCCCCCCTACCGTTAGCTCACCCCTCAGCGGTGGGGACTTTTAGTATGTTTACCTTCCAACTATTCCTAACGAAGCTATGACGTAAAAAATTATCGGATATTCCATGGACTCTACGTCCCTCATTTCAGCACTCATTGACTGGACTAAAACATGAAGTGAAGCGTAAGGATCGAACTGGTGGGTGTAGCGCGGGTCAAGCCAGTTTGGTGGTGTCGCCGATCCGAACTAATACCAAAAAGATGAAGAAATATGGAAAAAAAACTTTTAACATAAATGACACAAAATTTTGTTTTTATGTAACCCCTTCATCCACCAAACCCTTCAATTACCTAAGGAATGAGATATTTTTTTAAATAGAATCTTTATTTTCAAACCGAGGTTTCGATATCGGGAATCGAATTTTTGTATTGTTACTAATCGAGAATCGAAAAAGTTTGGTAACGATATCGCTATTATTAATCGACTCCATGAAAAACTTCCTGCATTTTCAGGTATTCCTACATAAATTTACTAGGGACATTATCTTGAGAATATCTTAATAATGCAAATGAACCATCTGCACCTCAACGCCTGGAAGGGAACACATCCTGGAGCGGTTTTGGAAAGGCTATCAGTAGCTGGAGGGAAGGCCTGCTGTACAGGTTACTAACCTGGAACATCGAAGTCTAAATGAATTCTCAGATAAAATCAGCTGTTATGATTTATTTTTAAACACTTGCATTCCTGTGTTAGATGTGTACACATCTATGTTATCACTAGAGGTACGCATGATGGTACAGAAGGATCAATACAATACGATTCATGAATTAATTGCCACGTCTATTGAGATTATTTTATTAGAATACTAGTTTCGAATGCTAAACATTCATCTTCAGTTCTAAAACACAAAATTTCAGAACATCAGCCAACCATGTTATGTTACATGGATTATATATATTAAAATTTTCAACAATGTAATATAAGAAATCAAACATTGATACTCACCTAAAGAGATATAACAGATACCTTAAATATATCCATCGTGGAAAGTAGAAGGGGGCAGGTAGGTTAAATTTGTGGGGTTTACTATAGGATTTCCCCTATGACTCATTGGGTTTTTCCGTTCCTATTGGAACAAAATTTAAAATGGGTCTATTGGAAATGTTTATCTGGTCATTTAAACACAGATTTGGATTGGTTTTAAACGGTTTTATTATTTCTAATGATTCATAAGTATATAATTTTAGGTTATTTTCTATTTGATGTAGTACTTTTGATGGATAGCGAAATTGGAATTTTGGGTCTTATTATTGTATGCTTTTATATGTTCTTTTACTCTTTGATTTATCGATCTTCCAGTTTAAGCTTCACAGACGGACGCTTTTTTGGAACGGATCTATTTTAATGAATGTTTGACATGTGAAACTAATATTATAATAAAATAATAACAATAGAAGTGGCAATTAATTAATCAATCCTAATCATCTATTTTATGTTCATAGCTCTCTATTACAGTAAACTTTTTCTAAAACAGAATCGGTATAAAGCGAAATTCTGTCAAAAAGGAAAAATTAATTCGAAACGGATCGAATTTGTACTAGAAATCACATTGTATACGCCGGAAATCTGTCTAGCCTGGAAACGGAAACCTTTTCTTGGTACGAAAAGTTAAAATAAAAATATTTTAAACGGAAAATAGCCATGTTAATACAGAAGGGGCAGTGTTTGGAGAATTATTTCTGTTGTCTTAAATACTATGCACTTACGAGCGCTGTGACACGAATTTTCGCAATACTGCCTTATGTTGACTTCACAGTTAACCCCCAACCGATTTTCCGCTTCCTTCTGTTTAGCGTGGGCTAGAAATGTGGCTCAAATGGAGAAATCAATGAAGCTGTTTGGGATTGGTCCATAAGTGTTCGGGCAAAAAGAAAGTCGATCTCATGACTCCAGCAAACGCTTTGGAGGCCGCAAAAAAATAGATAAATTGGATTTTAAAGCATCCCATGGCTTCATAGTTTCAGAAAACGGCAAAATATAGTGCTAAATAAATTTCTGGTGAATTAAATGACGTATAAACTCATACGGCCCAAGAATTATTCACAAAATCATAGAAGGTTATAAGTGAAAAAATCTATTAGGTTGATGCAAAAATAATGCAGGTTTTTGGCATTCAGTAAAAGCTTCTTTGTTTTTCCAATTGCCTTGAGATGGCGCACGATTGTTGACTGATCCACATCGAGTTCTTCCGCTATTTCTCGAGTAGTTTTGGTGGGGTCAGCTTCAACTATTGGCTTTACCTGGTCGTTGTCAATAGCATAGGGGCGGCCACCTGAGAAAATAATCAACTACTGTCTGAGATCCGTTCTGAGAATACCACGCTAAGAACACATCTCCCACCACTACACCAAATTAAAATGGTTATTTCCTTCCTTCCGTCGACAGTACTTTCTTAGTTCGTTCCTTTACAAATCTCTTTCCTCTCAGTCAACTTCCTATATCCTGAAAGCATTAACATTAAACTCATCAGTGAGTTCCCGCAGAACCAGATCCCGTTCCTCAGACCTCTACCTAACTCCTTTCAACACAACATCCTTAAAACGTTCCTTTATATCCAGAGCTTCCAACTTGAATTCCCTCCCTTCTTTTATTCGCCATTCCTCCACTCATAACAGCTTCAAATCCCGACTTTTCATTTACCTGTTAGATATTCATTCTAATAGTCATATAGATGTAGAAAATATCTCTTAAAGTGAGATATGAACATTCAAAATATAATATTGATTTTGTACAGTGTTAGTCTAGTACTATTGCAATAAATTGGTTTTGGCATAATTTATATTATCTATCAGATAAGACACATTATCTTTCTAGATAATTTTTATTTTTAGCTTTGATTATTGTATTTGATTTCATTAAGTTTTTGTTTAATTTTCTCTATTTTTGTTTTCGTAACTTATCTTAGATTCTAACCTCAAGATATAATTTTTTTTTTTTTTTTTTGATATTTTAAAATATGTAACATTACTTTTATATTGTAATTTGAATTTCTTTTAATTCCTTAATTTAATTTTAATTATATTTTCCTTGCTTTTATCATATTTCTTAATTATATATACGGTATGCTAGATAGCCATTAATTGTTCATTGTAATTATTCTTAAGGGGCAAGGCCCCAGAATAAAATTGATTTTCATTTCATTTCATTCATTTCATTTCACTACCTTCTTTGTTTGGAAGGTCAAAATTTTCACTACGAAATTTTTGAAACCATCGCTGAACTGTAGAATCATTAATGGTACCTGGCCCCCAAACTTCATTAATATTTCGAGCCGTTTGCGCAGCACTTCGATCGAGTTTAAATCATACAAGTAAATTTGCCGAAAATCGCTCCTAGACGTTATTTTGTCTAGAGGCACTGAATGGACTGAATTAAATGTTAAAAAAAAAGATTATATAGGAAAGTAAGCGAGATAAACAGGCTTTAAAATAATGTGTATAACTTAGCATTGTGGATTAGTTTTTTTTAATACAATTGGAATTAATGATGAAACGGAAACATAATCCTGCATTATTTATGCATCAACCTAATATTTAACACGTTGAAAGCGGGTGTAAAATCGGAAACCCCTTTCCAATGACTGATTTTTTTTTCTTTAATAAATCGACTTCATTTCAACTCCATACCCTGCGATTTTAAAAAAGGTACAAAAAATGTTTTCACAAGTTTTTACTGTTCCCTCTACAAAAATTATAAAATAAAATGAGATAAATTCAAACAATACAATAATTATCTCTAAGACCCATAACATTCCATTTTAGACAGATTTTACTGTACTAAAAAAAATAACAATAGTAATGATAAGACTCAAATCGGCATTTTGAACAGATCTAATTCGCTTTCGCAACAGCCAGTTCATTTAAATTACGTTTTTCTCTTCGCAGTCCAGTAAAATAAGGGTTTGCCGAAGAAAAAACTGCGGAACTTTTATTCTCAACGGATCTTTATGTTTTTTGGGGTGCTGAATCCGAATCTGAAGTTTGCTACCACGGCAACCATCGGCTTCATATTCAAAATTGCAAAAAAACGCCAAAAAAAAAAAACCGTTATTTTTGTTGGAGTTATAATAATAAATGTGCCGGAAACCATGGATTTAACAACAGTAATGGTATTTAGGCGTTTGCGACACTATATAATATGGGATATTATAACTCCGAAAGTATTTGTCCGATTCAAAATGTTTTTTTTCAATCTGAAAAGTTGTTTAAATTTACAATTAGATCCTATATATGAAAGTTTTATTAAAATTCTTGAAATACACAAGCTATCACTCTGAAAATCACTTACTTTTGTAAAATACATGTTTTTTTGGCATATTATTCGCTAGAACTCCAAAACCGTTTGTCCGATCCAAACTTTAATATTTTTATCTAAAAGCTGGTTAAATTTACTATTAGATCCTATAACTTATAACTAACAACTTGAAATACCTACACCAGTCTACTGAACATGTCATAATTTACATATCTTGTCAAAACATACACATTTAGCGTGCTAGCTTGGTTAGTTTACAGGATTTAATATAATTTACATATATAGCATCGGATAGTAGATTTAATCAGCTCTGAGATAGAAAAAAGAATTTTAGGATCGAACAAATATTTGAAGAGTTACAGCGACAGATGTGCCAAAAAAGACTTGGATTTTACAACAGTACCTTTTTATTAGCGGGCTGGCATGTACATTTTACGGGGTTTGATTAAAACCTCATTCATAGATTCTTATAGTAAATTTAATGAGCTTTAAGATGAAAAAATTAATGTTGTAGCGGACAAATAGTTTCAGAGTTATAGCCAAAAGAGTACGACAAACGTGTTTTGGCGGTGCTGTGGGACTGACGGCAAGTTGGACAATTTTCCATTTTTTCCCAATAATGTAACTTCGCGAAAAATGGTCCGATTTCGGATTTCTTTTTTTCGTTATGTAGGTACTAGTTCCTGCTACAATTAGTATTTAAAGACTTTCCTGGAAAAAAAGCTTCGTTATAGTGTTAAAGATAAAAAAACAAAAATAACGGTTTTTTTTTTTGCGATTTTGAATATGAAGCCGATGGTTGCCGTGGTAGCAAACTTCAGATTCGGATTCAGCACCCCAGAAAACATAAAGATCCGTTTAGAATAAAAATTCCGCAGTTTTTTTTCTTGAAAATTGCCTTTTGGAGCCTTATTTTACTGGACTATTGGAGTACGGGTGGCATCATATGAACCGTTACTCATTTCTACGAAGCACTAACTCCAGAAAGCACTGACTGTTTTATCATCAGAGCTTTCTTACCAAAGGTCGTTATACTGTTTTCTTAGGCTTGGGTAATTAATCCAAAGCATCTAGTTTTTATTGATATCTTCGTGCCTCATATGAAGAAGTACGATCAATGATAAAGAAACAGTTATTCCGTTGGTATATGAAGAACCCTCCAATAAATCACAGAAGCACTGTGATCAGAAACCACCTAAAAAGCAATATATTGAAACGAAGTTTATGCAAATAAACTTTTCAAGTTAATTGTACTAACTTCATAACCCATTATAGGACGATAAAAATCCCTTACTCTTGTAAAATCCAATATTCTTGAACATAGGAAAAACGTTAAATTACTTCGCATGAATTATTACTTTTATACTAAATATTCTTTATTTTAAAGAAAAAAAGGAATACAAAATATAAAGTGACTGGGAATTTGAAATCCTTCCTTTATTGTTCGAAAAACTTTTCTCAATGTGAAACCATTTAATAAATTAAAAATTTGTTTTTACATGAGACCAGTCAATTAGTGGTGAAATAAGGGGTGTAGAGAACATCAAATATACGATAATTTTTTACTTCTTGTAAAATGAAGCTCAAAAATGTCCGTTTTCAAGAAAAAACTGCGGAACTTTTTCTTGAAACATTTTTCTGCTAGAGTCCCTCGTGCATAAGAATAAACAGTTCTTATAAAAAATAAATAAATAAATTAACAAAATGCTACAGAGAATGTAATTTGGTAAAGATAACTAAGAAGTTAAGTAATGCCGGTATTGCAATAGACTTGTGACATCTCAACATTCCACTTCGTTATCTGAAGCTTAACAAACGAAGCACGAGCATGGAAATTTAAAAACAAAACTGTAATGGCGTAGCCTTGGTGGACCACGGATACAAGAGAATAGAGAATAGAAATAGAAAATGGCTTGAGCACCTAAGATTTTGTACCAAACGCTCAGATATTTTTGGGTCGAAAATAAAATCGAGAGCATGCTTGATTGAGATCATGTAGATGATATTTAAGTAAATTATTGGCATCTTAGACGGTCTGTTAGTCGAAAAATAAGAGCAGTTTCTTACGTTTTTAGTTGTAAGTAAGACATTTTGGCTGACATTCGGCTATTATAGAGATTAATGCTTTTTTTCCCTAAAATACAATTTTTGCACTTAATATATTATTCAAAAGCGCCACATATAAATCATTATATCTGAAGTTTTATTGAACTATACTATTATATAAAAAGGACAAGCCATTTTTCGTTTGTGATTTTTATTAACTGTTTTTTTGATTTTTCTTACAAAGTGCTGAGTTGATTTCAAAATATTTTTTATGGGACCACTTCTGAAGCATCTAAAAAAGAATCATCAAAATTGATTAAGCCACTGTAAAACCACTCGAGTGAATAACTAATAATAAGTGACTGGTGCAACTATGAACTGGAAAGATAAACAATGACGGGAAACCGGAAAACAAATTACACATAAAATTCTTTTTATTTGAGTTCGAGTTATAGAGGCGATGTCTTCTAATAGTTTCGTTTCATAAGGTAGGTGGTCCTAGAAGTTCTCTCTTTTGAACCCTATTTTCAGTTCGACTTATTTACACAATTTTTAACATCGAGAGTTGACTGTATATGTAAATTATTTTTGTTAATAATTTAGATTTAGTTACCATGGAGATTTTTATTAACTGTTTTTTTTTTTTTTTTTCTTAAAATGTGCTGAGTTGATTTCAGAATATTCTTTATGGGGCCACCTCTGAAGTATGCCCTACCGATCTAAAAAAGAATCATCAAAATTGATTAAGAATTGACCGAGTAATCGCGTAACACACACACACAAAAAATACAGATGAGTTGAGAACCTCTCTTTTTTTGAAGTCGGTTGAAAATGTCTTTCAAACACATAACTTATGAAGCTAACCTCACGAATTACTCTGTAGATAGCAATAATTAGCACTAGCTTATTCTTGTAAAGAACATTGAAATAATTATTTAGTGTGACGGTCGTGAGGCCAAATCGAGGGACAAAAATAAAACTGAATTTTCAGTTTCTTTTTATAGTTAAAAAATGTTTAAAAGCATGTTAACTTATTTTCCAATATATGTTTTCATACACTAGAAAATAAGTTACATACATAAGTTTTCTAAAAATAAATACTTAAATAATTTCCTTGAAATCTCACTTTATAGGTAGGGACAAGTGAAAATCATGAGCTTATAAGCCTTTTCATAGATATAAAAAAATAACAAAAATAATTTTCGAAACTAGGCTGTATGCACCAACTTTAAGCGATCGATTTACTTTCAAATTCATTAAATCTATTGATTAAGAAGTTTTAGTTCCAGCTTAAGTCCGGCAGGACAGTGAAAAATTACTGCCATGAGAATGGCCCATACATCAAGTAAATGTGTTGTTTACTATTACAATAACGTGGCAAAACTTTGAAATGAACTACTCATCAGTAGCACTTTAATAAAAATTCTACACTAGCCGTCTTCTTTTCAAAGGCCTCGGAGGATTATCGGGAATGGTGTAGGAAGCAAGTTGAGAAATTAGGGGATTTGAGTGGTTATGGAGCTTACTATGGAAGGATAGATATCTGGTTTGGGCAAAATAGGCAACATATGGAACATTAAGATCTTTATGGATAAGTTTGTTGATGACAAAGTAAGGAGCATTGAGAATTTTTCGAAGGATTTTTTATTGCAAGGGTTGGAAGGTATGAGAAGAATTGGAAGGTTTGGTGGAGCCCGAAGCCAACTCTGTATTTGGATTTATTTTGATTCTCCATTTTTGAAGACTTAGGATATGGGATTGAAGTGTTTGGTGAGTAGTGATAAAATTAACTTATTTTCGATTAAATAGTTAAAAGATATAAATATTTCGTGCGACATGTGGATACCAGTAATGTTTAAAAATTAACCGATATTATATGTGGTTAGCAACATTAGTTGCTACTGAACCCTTCTGAACCAAATTTTAACTTTCTCATTTCCATAGTTCTAGGAAGGTTTTGCAATAATAACAATTTAATTGTATAATGTTGTGTGATATAAACGATGTTTGCCAAACTCTCATAAATTTTTTTTATCGTTAGAAGTTAAAATTCAACAAGATGAAATCATTAAAATTATTTCTGCTGCTCCAAAATTGTAACCAAATCTAAATGTCGACCCTTTGCTTTGTGATATTTTTTGTAAAAATATGATTCAGGGGCCTTTAGTTGTGAGCACAGATAATGCAGTCCATCATTCGCAAGAGTTTCTTAATAGAACCCAATCTAGATTATCAACTCATACATTAAAATTAAAAATTGGTTGTCTAATTATGTTTTTACGTGAACTTCAACCACCTAATCTGCGGAATGGTACCAGGTTAAAAATTACTGCTATGCGTGGAATTATCATTGAAGAACTAATGCCTTACTGCATACTTCAATACAAGATTTCTATCCATAAACAAGTGAAGCTTCAATCATTGGTTAAAAGTATCTCAGCTGTTTACTTCAGACAGTGGTGATAAATCCGCGACGGGGGATGCTAGTTACATATAACACAAGTCAATGATGAAAAATTTTTCACTTAAAAACACCTTATTCTTCTGTTTTTTTAGGGTGCTAAATCCAAATATGACACTTATTAAGCCGTATCATCTGCCAGTTTTTCACATTTGCACATCAATATATTAATTTTTTGATTTATTACAGAATTTAACAACTTTTATATAATACAAATAAAATTGTAAAATAATTTGTGCTGAATGTAGAAGAGTTGGCAGCACTGCTGAAACAGATACAGATATAGATGAGCGAGATGATGAAGAGTTGCAATGTGCTACAGCAAATATATAGTCTAAGCTGTTTACTCAGGTTGAGCTTAACGGCTTAGTTAGGAATCTTGGGTTAACAAAAGAAAAAGCTGAATTGCTTGGTTCTAGGCTAAAAGAAAAGAACTTGTTGGCAGTTGGAACTAGTATATATGTGTATCGGAAGAGAGAGCAGCAGTTTTCGAAATTTTTTTAAACAAGAAGGTGATTTAGTGTACTGCTCAGACATTCCAGGTCTGATCAAAGAGTTTGGTGTTGAATACAAAAAAGAAGAGGCTGTTTATTGATTCTTCCAAAACTAGTTTAAAAGCTGTTTTATTACACAATAGTAACACTTATGCATCTATACCTGTTGGCATTCCGTCTACAAAGAAAGAGAGCTATGATAACCTAGAAATAGTGTTGAATAAAATTGTTTATTCGGCTCATGGTTGGATGATATGTGGTGACTTGAAAGTAACATGCATGCTTCTTGGTCAGCAAGGCGGTTTTACCAAATTTCCATGTTTTTTGTGTGAATGGGACAGCAGAGCAAGGGATCAACATTGGTGCAGAATGAACTGGCCTGTGAGGGGGCCTTTAAAACCCGGCGAGAAGAACATTCTCCGCAAAAAACTTCTCTGATCCTAGAAACATTTTCTCACCACCTCTATATATAAAGTTAGGCCTCATGAAACAGTTATATAATGCTTTATATTTATATGAAACAGTTATTTATGTTTTTTTTTAAATTATATAAAAAAAACAAATTTTTAAAAAACTATGGGTGATACAAAAAAACTATGACCACATTTGGATTCAACACACAAAAATCTATAAAAATCAGCTATTAAAGTAAACAAAGTTTTCAAAAACATTTTTTTTGATAGCCTGTGTAATTCTTCTGATAATATATATATTTTTTTCTTCAATTTATATATTTATTTGTTTTTCTAACCTATGGACAAGTTTATCTTAAATCTTTTTTTTATTTTTTTTTTTTTTTACCTGCTCCAATCTCCATTTTTCTACTGTTGTCATTAAATTTAACGTCTAATAACTGTAAACTTAATTTTCCCGAAAAACATTTTAAGTAGTCGCTCTAATAAAGCAGCTAACAAGAGCTGAAATACGTGCTATCCGCTATTCGCTATGTTAGGTAACATAAATTAATGTTAGTACATTAACATTAAGATACTCTTCTAGCGATACGGAAGCCATTACCTTGCCACTTTAATATATGACATGCAAAGAGCTTGCCCGTCTCGCTCTGAAAAGAATGTTGATAGGCCAACAGTTGCTAGTCTGGAGCAGAGAATGTATCCTTAGAGATATATTTCTTTTAAGAAGATTCAAATCAATTAATAGATTATATCATGGATTTAAATTTAGATAATTGTTTACCTTCCTTCAAATTTGACACCCAATAAAAAAATAATAAAAAAAAATTTTACTTGCATCAGACTTTTTTTATTTTATTTATATAAACTAGCATCTCCTTCCGCTCCCATAAGTAAAGAATTCTGATGATTTAAACTAATAATTAAAGTTTTATTTGTTTATCGATAGATTGTTCTTTATTTCGTTTAACGTCACTTTATGCTGCTATGGCTAATCGGACGATGCTAATTATCGATAGAAGTATGCGATTACCATTGCACCGATGAGGTGTTTGAGGTTCACGTGAAACCATAATTGGACATTCAATTTTTAGTTTTAATGTATGAGTTATGATGTTCCACTAATCCCTGTTGAACAGATCCGCTACCTTGGACTCCACTTGGACAAACGCCTAACTTGGAATCCTCATACAAGACTAAAACGACATGAAACTGCTCGTCTTTACAGACTACTTCAACATTTACTAGAAAAACGAATTAATTTACATTTACAAACCTCCCAATTAATTACAAATACTCATTTACACGACTGTGATTAGACCTATTTAGACGTACGGCGTTGAACTTTGGGGCTCTACTAAACCATCTAATTCATCTCGTATCCAATCCTTACAATCCAAAATCCTTCGAAAAATCCTCAATGCTCCTTACTTTGTGACCAATAAACTTATCCATAAAGATCTTAATGTTCCTTATGTTTCTGATTTAGCCCAGACCAGATACCTATCCTTCCATAGTAAGCTCCATAACCACTACAATCCACTAGTCTCCCAACTTTCTTCCCACTCCATTCCCGATAATCCTCCGAGGCGTCTGAAAAGAAGATAGTCTAGAGACCTTTTAGTGTAGATTTTTACTGAAGTGCTGCTACTGAGTAGTTCTTCACAAGTTATTTTCATGCCATTGTATTCACTATCAACATATTTACTTGATATATATGTTTGTGTACAGTTGTTAATATCAATAAATGAGAAAAAAAAAAAAAAATGTATGGGTTGGTTATTCAGAGGTACAGACTTACAATGTTACTGGTGGATATGCTATTGGTATCTACTACTACATATAAAACAATTCTAGTATACATCTGAACTGGGGAATTTCTGAATAAAAGGTTAGGGAATTTCCAGAAGGTATTCCCAGTTGCAGGTAGATGGAATTTCCGTATTTCTGTATAAATAGACAAATGTTTATTGGTTTATGCTGTATATTATTATAAATGTATTACATAGTCTGAATGTATTAAATTTGAATAACATTATTGAGATTTAAGACGTCAGATTTTTTGTTCATTGCTCGATTTTTTAATTTTTCTATGGTTATCATCTTTTTAATGTTTTGTTTAAAATTATTTTATTCATGGTTAATAATTTTGGGGGAATCAAATTTAAAAGTTTTGTTTGCCTGTAATGTGTGGTGAGAGCAGTTAGGTCCGGTTTGTACGGGTTTTTAGTTATAGACGTGCAACTGTATTTATGTTGATGAACACGTCGTTTGAGGTATTGTTCCGATGTACCGAAATAAGACTTGACACAACTGTATTCGAACGGTATTTTGTAAACAATTTTAGACTGTAGTCTAATTTATCTGTATCTTTGGTTTTAGTGAATAATTTTTCTATGGGAGACGTGTTTTTAAATGAGGCAGTGTAATCAGTTTTATGTATAGAATGGTGTAATATCTTTTATTGATAATTTCATGTTGTTTATGTTGAGTATTTATTTATTTTAGTAGATTGAAGATGAGTCTGTTTGGGTATCTATGTATTAAAAGAAGGTCTACTTCTTTATTTTACGCGGTTTCTTTATATTTTTCTGTGGTTAATTTTATTGTAGGATTTATTAAATTTTTGGGGTGTTGATTTTATAACTTATGGGGCATTGGCTAGTATAACGCAAATATATTCCGGAATTTATCGTTTTTTTCCACCATTCTGTTTCGTGAATTAAAAGTACGTCTAGTCACTTTATTTTATTATCGTTTTCAAATTCCATCGTAAAATTTAGTCTATGTGAAAATTTGTTAAATTTGGCCTTTATAATTCTGTTTATTATCTTTTGTAGGTTAGGTATAGCGGTTAAGGATGTCATCTACATATTTAAATCGAAATGGAATGTGAAAGGGGATTTTGGGGATAACTGAATCCAGGATATCCTCTAAGTATATGGTTGCTAAAATTGGAGTAGATCTCATCGGGCACATACATACATTGGTACCTACAGTACCAATATATGTACCTATATATGTATATTATATATGTATATATATTATATATATATATATATATATATATATATATATATATATATATATATATATATATATATATATATTTTTTTGTAGCAGATTTATTTATTTATGTTTATTGCCTATTGTTTTCTGATGAAAGGTAAGAGGGATACATTTCGATTAACTTTGCATTAGCCTTTCACTCCCAAATCTCTTTGATGACAATACTTAATCAAAAGTTAATAATTATTTATTTATTTAATAATCCTGCGACCAATTAATATCAAACTTAAACTTTAATTGTCAGTACTTTCTTTTCTTCCGTGCTGTGAAGTATACGATACCGTTAGTGTACTTTCTAACTTGATTGAACTATCGAATCTTCTCAAGTTAAGTAACCTTTCAATTGAAACGGCTAATACGATTTATGTAAGTTTAAGCGAGAATCGAATGAGATCCTTGTTGCATTCCTTGACCGTGCGGAAATGCGGTTTGAGTTTGGTTTGTGCTCAGTGATAATTATACGGTGATAGTTCTCGGGTAATTGACTTTTACATTTGATACTATCTCGACTGAGATTGTACTTTCTCCTTATCGTAAGGATGCGATTTCAATCAGCCTAATACATGTACATGAGCCTAATACATGTATGAATATTATTAAATGCCGTCCAAAGTGCATCGGTATAACATCACACATTACTACATTACTAATCAATAGGTTATATATTGGAATTGAAAGGATTGTTGGATGAAGGGGTTATGTCACATTTTTAACCCTTTAACAGACAGGCCGGAAATTTTTGAATACATTCCTTCTTCTTTTTCCCCTTTAAATAAAAGCCACGCTTGCCCCCATTCATGCATCATAAAACTCAAGGTTATATAAAGGATATTAGGCGATAATGAGTAGGATAATGCGTCTGACATTATGTCATTTATTGAGCAAAAGGCATAAAATATGTGTATCCTCCAGGATACATTGCCTGTTAAAGGGCAAAAAAAAAAATACAATCTCGTTCATTGGATGACGAATTTATGTGCATAAGTGTTAAGTAGCATGTGTTAAGTGTTAAGTAGAAAGAGATATATGAAGATGAAGGGGCTATGTAACATTTTCCTGCTAAAGAAAAAACTTTAAATGTATATTACTCAAAATAGTGCTTTGTTACATAACCTATTTATTCACAATAACATTCAATTATACCTTTTCACTGAAATGAAAAAAAATAATGTCTATTCTGGGACATATTGTCCCCTAAGAATAACAAACATGTATAATAAAGTTGTATAATAATCTGGCTCCTAATTTCAAACAAAGGTAATATGTATAAAAGATGATATATATATGTACAATTGAAAATGGAACTTTTGAGATAAATATATACATAAGAAAAAGATTAGAAAAAAAAATACATATGTCTTCTGTATGTAGCTACACACTTGAGTCCTACTATAAAAAAAAAGGACACAAAACCTGTCCATGAGAATCTTAAATGACCACCCCACAAAAACAAGTGTCCTGTTACTTGATTTAGAGTTTCTAACAATTCAACTGTTTATTAATACCCAAGTATACAATATACAATAAGTAAATTTTTGGAAAATGATTACAATGACATGTAAATAACTTCTCATTATTTGCACTTCAATGAAAATTCTACATTAGAAGGTCTCTTGGCCATGTTCTTTCCAGACATCTCGAATAGTTCTTGACTGGAGAACTCATTATTGCATCAAACTCTTCTATTCCTACAAGCCTTTTGACCCAGAACTCTTTATAATTATGTTCTTAAATTTTTATTTATTTTTTTGCTTCAACTATTTATGAATAAACGACTGTATACATTATATACAAGTAATTTAATGATCACAATAAGAAGGTCTCTTGGCCATCATCTTTTCAGACGCCGTAAAGTTATCAAGAATTGAGTATGGAGCAAGTTGGGAGACTAGTGGATTCGAGTGGGCATCAAGTGTATTATGAAGATATTTGTTACTTTGAGCTAAATCAGCAACATATGGGACATTAAGATCTTTATAGATAAGTTTTTTTGTGACGGAATATTTCGGATTTATACTTTATACTGTGTACACTAACTATAGCAATTAAATGGTAAACTATATTTTTCTGGCTTACATCAGTAGTAGACCTTTATAAGTAGGTCTCTAGGCCATCTTCTTTTCAGACGCCTCGGAGGGTTATCGGGTATTGAGTGTAAGGTAAGTTGGTAGTGTAGTTCTCTTTAAAAGGATAGGTATCTGGTTTGCGCTAAATCAGCAACATATGGAACATTAAGATCTTTATTGATATTTTTTTTTTGTGACATAATGAGGAGCATTGAGGCATCCTTAGGAAGGATTTTGGATTTTAAGGATTGAATACGAGAAGAATTGGAAGATTTGGTGGAGTCTTACTTTTTAACATAATAAATAAATCAGGATATCCCATAATTCAAACAATAGGCAATTATAACAAGTAAATATTAAAAAAATCTGTAGATTATCGATATGCATGTACATGGTCTATTGTTTTCCCCAGTCACGAGAAAATACGATTTTTTTATAATTTGTATCGGTATTCAGAATCGATTTTTTGGTATCAGAATTGGTATTGAGAATCGAAATATTGTAGTACCAACACATCAATAAAAACAGTGACGTCATTCAAATGATCTTTAGCAAATCATTTCATTGAATTAAATTGCTTATTTTATCATTTATAGATGAATCATTTATTATTCTTTATTCAGCAACGGATAATCATTCCAAGTACTCGAATGATCAAAGCAATCCTTAACTGTAAAATGATAAGCTTTGTACTTTTTAAATCTAGGGTGCCCCTTTTCTTGCGACCCTTTTAATAATACTCAGAAGCCATCTTAGCAAAATTAGTTCGGAAAGCGGTCTGCTGTTCGACAGACGTCGTTTAAATGTTGTGAATCGTTTCAATTAACACTGTTTTTGCAATTAATTAATAATATAAAATTAACCTTAACGTATTCTCCTATCGTTTTTTTTTTTTTTTTTTTTTTTTTTTTTTTTTTTTTTTTTTTTTAAATATTAATGGCAATTAATTATCCACTTATTAGAAAGTTCTTTACTAATTCAATGCATAAATATTCTGCTGAAATATCTGAATCTATAAAAGGGTTTCTCTTATTACACCACACTCTGAGCTTTTCTTAATTCGTATTCTCCTATTCTAAGTCTAGCAAAATTTTTAACTAGGTTAACGGAAGTTTTTGCAAGGCGATCTACCTCGTCATTTTCGGGAATTCCCATGTGTGCCTTGATCCAAATAAATATTATTTGTTTTTTGTTTTTTATTGCGAGATAGTGCTCTTTTATGACGTTGGCTAGAATGTTATTTTTATTTATGTTACTATTATTTTTTATTGCTTCTAATGAGCTCATACTATCAGTTAATATTATAAATTTATTTTCATCTGATTTGTTAATAAGTTCAAGGGCTTAAAATATAGCATATAATTCAGCGTTGTAAATAGAAGTGTTGTTTGGTAATTTGTATTGAGCTGAATATCTAAACTTTGGGATGTATACTGCAGAGCCTGTATTATCATTTGTTTTGGATCCGTCTGTGTAAATATTGATATGTTCTGGCCAGTTTTCTCTAAGCAAGGATTTTATTTTTACATTAATGATAACGGGAGGCAACGAGTTTAATTTTTTGTTTATAATTATATTATATTTTTGAAATAACATATCGTATTCAAGTGAATATATTGGTAGTTTACCACTGATAAATAAGTTAACGGCTAAATGTTGGTATTTTATAAAACTATCGTACATCATAGGAACGTATTTTTTCTTTTCCCAATATTTTGAGGTTAGAATGAGAGTACTCAAAGATACTATTTTGTTATAACATTTTTCATTACTTGCCTTAATCTTGAAAAACATTCTGTCTGCTAAAAGTTGTCTTCTAAACTTTAAAAATGTTTCACCAGCCTCGTTATATAACACGTCTGTCGGAGTGGAATTAAGAAGTCCTAAGCACATTCTTAAAGACCTATTATGTATCGTGTCTAATTTCTTTAAGGTACTGTCCGGCGCTTCACCGTAAATTGTGGCCCCGTAATCAAATATTGCCCTGATAGTGCTTCTATAAAATAGTAATGACATGTTAGGGTCCGCCCCCCACTTATTATTAGAACAGATTAATTTTAATGTTCCCATCAACTTTTCAGATCTTTTATGAATTTCTATATATGTTTGTTCCAATTTAATTTTCTATCAAAACGGAGCCCCAGAAAGCGAACTGAGGTCACACATGGAAAGTTAATCCCGTCAAGTACCACCTGATCTCCTAGGGGAAAAAGCATGTTCTCTACTGAAGGGACAAATTACAGACTTAGAAACTGAGATATTTAAACCCGTATCAAGCTGCCATCTTTTAAGACCTCTCACTGCCTCCTCTAACATCTCGAGGCATCTGTCAATGTTTTTATGCGTTACGTATAAACATGTATCATCCGCGAATTGTAATATGGCTATATCTACACTTGATTATCCACTATATTTTCCCAGATTCACCTTTCCTAAGGCGTTCTAAAATGGACACTTTTTTTCGGACACAGTTAATACAAGACATTTATCCTACTACGAAGAACGGGTTATCCTACTAGCCATTACTAGCGTTTTGTAGCCAGAGTGGGAAAGTTACTAATCAAAATGAATTTCAACTTTCCCGGCTGGGATTCGTACCCTCGGGCTTCAGACCTGGTTACTGTACTAATAAGCTCTCAATGCACCTAGAAAAAATGAGTTTCCTCATCTTGATCAAGTCCTATTTATTAGAATAATGAGCCCGGGAAATTCTGATTTGGTCAGTTTGTTTCCAAGTGTTTATTTATGAGTTTTATTTATTTATTTTTACGATTGTATACAATATCTATACTATTATATCAAAGGACAAGCCATTTTTCGTTTGTAATCACTAACCGTGAAAACTAATGGACAGTTGCAGATTGACTAAATTTTGACCACATCATTTCTATAGTTCCTGTATGGTTTAGCAATAATAAGATATAATGATTTTCAATTAATTTGTTATTAAAAAAGCGATAATATGTGGATAACCCTGAAGTTTGAAAATTGACCGATTGTTGGCGAGCGCTATTCTGCATGAGAGGTTACAAAGCTACGGTGTTATATAGAGCTTAAAATTGGTAATAAATTTACTCACAAGGGGACGTTTGCAGTTGTAACTCACAGATTTGAATGCCGATTTGTGTGTGGGTAGTAGGGACCTATAATAGTGCAAAACTAGAGTTATAGCCGCCAATGGGCATTAGGAGCCGAGAAAAAAAATTAAAATATGAAAATCACGTTTTATTTTTTTTTCTCAGCTCTCAGTTAAGATAGAGAAATGATTCTTTCACGTTAAATTGCAATTATGTATGCATTTTGATATAAAAATACTTTTGTTATGCTCAAGACACTATGCGGCTATAGTGTGCTCAAAAATGACAAAAGAATGACAAAATTCCAAGGAAATCCGCTGTAAAGCTGTGGAAACTTTTTTTTCATGAACAACTGACCTCAAATCTCGATTTAACGCACCATGAAACCCTTAACTGCAAATTTTATCAAAATGAAAAAATATTGATGTTATCCATGTTATACGCATGGATAAAAAGCAGAATGTATGTTGATTCTAGTGATGCTATTATTGTTGTAATCGGTTGAACACAGCAGTCGCTATGGCCGGTAGAAAATGTCAACTTCCAAATTTTAACCTCCTCGAAAGGGGTAAAAAACAATATTTTTTTATTTTGATAAAATTTCACATATAAGGGTTTCATGGTGCGTTAAATCGAGATTTTAGGTCAGTTGTTCATTAAAAAAAGTTTCCACTGATTTACAGAGGATTCCCTTGTAATTTTGTCATTGTTTTGTCATTTTTGAGCACCCTACAGCCGGGTGGTGTCTGGAGCGTAACAGAAGTATTTTTATATAAAAATGCATTACATAATTGCAATTTAACGTGAAAGAATCATTTCTCTATCTTGACTGAGAGCTGAGAAAAAAAATAAAACGTGATTTTCATATTTTATTTTTTTACTCGGCTCCTAATGCCCATTGGCAGTTATAACTCTAATTTTGCACTATTATAGGTCTTTAATACCCACACAAAAATCGGCATTCAAATCTGTGAGTTACAACTGCAAACGTCCCCTTGTGAGTAAATTTATTACCAATTTTAAGCTCTATATAACACCGTACCTTTGTAACCTCTCATGCAGAATAGCGCTCGCCAACAATCGGTCAATTTTCAAACTTCAGGGTTATCCACGTATTATTGCTTTTTTAATAACAAATTAATTGAAAATCATTATATCTTATTATTGCTAAACCATACAGGAACTATAGAAATAATGTGGTCAAAATTTGGCCAATCTGCAACTGTCCATTAGTTTTCACGGTTAGTGATCACAAACGAAAAATGGCTTGTCCTTTGATATAATAGTATAGATATTGTATACAATCGTAAAAATAAATAAATAAACACTTGGAAACAAACTGACCAAATCAGTATTTCCCGGGCTCATTATTCTAATAAATAGGACTTGATCAAGATGAGGAAACTCATTTTTTTCTAGGTGCATTGAGAGCTTATTAGTACAGTAAACAGGTCTGAAGCCCGAGGGTACGAATCCCACCCTGAGAAAAAAAAAATCGTGATTTTCATATTTAATTTTTTTACTCGGCTCCTAATGCCTATGGCGGCTATAACTCTAGTTTTGCACTATTATAGGTCCCTACTACCCACACAAAAGCGGCATTCAAATCTGTGAGTTACAACTGCAAACGTCCCCTTGTCAGTTTCAATTAAACTGTTAAAAAATATTTAAATATGTGGTGTGGCATGTAGGTCCTAGTGGAGTTTGAAAATCGACCGATTTGTGGTTAGCACCATCCTGCCGAATAGCCTTACAACGATAAAACTATTGCAATCATCTGTACTAATTTTTAACTATAATATTTAAATAGTTCTAGGGAGTTTAAGCAATAATAAAACTTACAATAATTAAAATTCAAATGTACAATGTTAGGTTGCTGAAACGAGGTTTGCCACAATGTCATATACTTTTATGGTTAGAAATTAAAATCCAACAAGATGATATCAAATAAATTGAATAGATCCGCCGAAAAATGTTCTAAGCGACAAACCAAATTTTGAGTAATCAGTGAAAGAAAATCATAATCTAAAGTTCTTCTTAATATTGTAAGTTAGATTTTTTTTTCACCTTGTAATTTGTTATATTTAAATGTATAATAACATAATGGACTAATATATCATACTATGAGGTACTATTATACATTTTAAAACCTTTGAAATCACCTCTTCGGAAATTTTGTCGCTTTGAACGTTTTTCGGCGGACCCATTCAATTATTTCTGCCAGAAAAAAAAAAATATATTATCAAACTAAAATGTCGATCCTTTGTTTTTGATGATGTGTGTAAAAATATGATTCATATACATAGGCGTTTGTAGTAAGCACAACATTATGACCATTGTCTGCAAGGGTCTCTTAATAGTCTCTGCCCATCGGGATTACCAACTCATAAATTTTTTTTTTCATCTATTGATATTTACAACTCTACAAAATAATAAACAAGTAAATGTGTTGATAGTGAATGTAAATAACTTGTGAAGAACTACTCACTAGTAGCACTTCAATAAAATCTACACTATAAGGTCTCTAGGCCTTCTTTTCAGACGCCTCGGAGGATTATCAGGGATGGAGGAGGAAGCAAGTTGGGAGACTAGTGGATTGGAGTGGTTATGGAGCTTACTATGGAAGGATAGGTATCTGGTTTGGGCTAAATCAGGAACATAGAATAGAATAGAATAGAAAGAAAACTTTATTCTGGGACAGAGTCCCTTAAGAATAACATTAAATAATACAAAGTAAGATCATAACTGGCCGAGAGGCTTTTAAAATAAAAATAACATAGGTAAATTTAAATACAATTATGTATAAAAAAAAAAAAAAGAGAAAAACTAGAAAAAGAAAAAAAAAAAACTATTAATAAAAAGACAGTGAAAAAATAAATATACAAAATAGAGGTTAATATTGTAAACAAAATTGAAGAAGAGAAAACAAACAAACAGAAACTTAAAGAAAAGTAAAAGATAGAAAATCAAAAATTATCATTACAAGAAATCAAAACATTATCATGGTCAAACTATAATTTTCGCTAATGTTTCATGTCTGAAGGTCTTATTAATTAAATTAGACGATTACGTAAATAGTACATACATCCTTATAATTGGAGAGCGTCGGGTTGGAGGGAAAGAAGATGGTGAAAGAGTAGTGTTTTGAATGTTCCAAGGGAAGAAGCATTGCGGATACAGGGGGGGGGGGAGGGAATTCTAAAGAGTAGAGGATCGGACAAGGAAGGAACGTTGGAATGCAGTACTTATGTGGGATGGAGTATAGAGATCGGAAAGACGAGATCATGTATGCAGTGATTTGATAGCATACTTGAATTTCAGGTTACTGTAAATAAAGGGAGGGTGACGGGTGTTGATAACTTGGAATAGGTAGGTGCCTAGGAAGTATTTTCTGCGGAAGGAGGGGAAAAGCCAATTTAATTCAGTGTAGAGATGCGAAACATGGGAACGTCTCGAAGTTCCGAAGACAAACCTAATGAAGCAATTCATGATGCGTTTTAATCTGTCTTCAAGAACCCTCGAGAGCCCGCCATATATCACGTAACCATAATCAAATTGGGGGAAGATAAGGGAGGATACTAGGAGTCTGCGTGTGGGTAGGGGAAGGAGGTGATGGTGATTGACCTTCGGGAGATTTGTACATTATAGGATTTACAGGAGAGGGTTTGATCAATGGTTAGGCCTAAATTTTTAACAGAGGAATGGAAAGTTATTGGATGGCCATTAAGGAACAATGTGGGAAAGTTGGCATTTGAATGGAGAAGGGAATGTTACGTATGTTAGCATATGTAATACATATGTTATATACATTAAGATCTTTATTAATAAGTTTATTGGTCACAAAGTAAAGACCATTGAGGATTTTTCGAAGGATTTTGTATTGAAAGGATTGGATATGAGATGAATTGGATAACTCATAAATTAAAATTAAAAATTGGATGTCTAATTATGCTTTTACGTTAAAACACCTGAGTGTAATATCAAACACCTAAGTGTAATATCAAACACCTAAGTGTAATATCAAACAGCTAAGTGTAATATCAAACACCTAAGTGTAATATCGAACACCTAAGTGTAATATCAAACACCTAAGTGTAATATCGAACACCTAAGTGTAATATCAAACACCTAAGTGTAATATCAAACACCTAAGTGTAATATCGAACACCTAAGTGTAATATCAAACACCTAAGTGTAATATTAAACACCTAAGTGTAATTTTGACAAGGTTTAAAATTACTGCAACGCGTGGAAATATTGTAGAAATATTGCTCGATTGCATATCAATCAGTAAGATTTTTATCCATAAACAAAACTTCAATTATTAATTTAAATTATCCAAGTTCTTTACTCACGACGGGATATGCTAGTATAAAATAAAAAAAAATAGAATTAAAATGATTACAATGTCATGCTAATAACTTATAAAGAGCTATCCATTAGTAGCAGTCTCTAGGCCATCTTCTTTTCAGAAGCCTGGGAGAGTTATCAGGATTCAATTAAGAAGCAAGTTATAAGGCAAAATATGGGACATTTAGTTCTTTTTTGATAAGTTTATTTGTAACATAAGCATTGAGGTTTTTACGAAAGACTTTGGATGAGAAGGTTTAGTGGAGACCCATAGCTCAACTCCGTATTCCAAATAGGTTTAATTATTGTCATATAAATAAGTCTTTTGTAATTTATAGCGAGCTTTGAACGCTTGTCTTGAAAATGTTGAAGCAGTCGATAACGACGAGCAGTTTCTTGTTGTTGAAGTCTCGTAATATTTTCTTTACAAAAAAGAATGCTTACATATTAACAGTTATGTTCAAATTATACACTTCATGCTTTATTTTTGTAAACGTCCTCCTAAATAACATTGTAAAGTTTGTTGATTTTTTTCTTTATCAGTTTAAGAACCGTTTCGCTTTTTTCCTGCCCTTTTATATAAAACTTTCTCTCGTGTTTTTTTTTTAAACAGCTAAATAGTTCAGACCTTTTTGCTGCTCCCCGAGATTTCCATATTGAAGATACTAATGAATTTGAACTCTTGGAAGTGGAAGAACGTGGAATATCCATTGGAAAGCTGATGGCCAGTTGAAGAATGCAAATGATCACTTTCGGTGAACATGGGAAAAGATCACCGCATACTTCCCTGTCATCGGGCTGCATTAGGGAAAGCCGGCGAACTGATGCAAATGGACAATGCGTGTTCCTAAGTGGCAATCCAACATCTGAAGCAAATTAGCATAGTTTGCAGCTATTTTCAAGTTACTTCTCTAAATTATTTTTCTAAAAATGTATTTACTGGTATTTATAACAGTATAAAATAATAAATACAATAAGCGTTTCAGTAAAGAATTACTTGAAATAGGAATAATGGTATAGAAGGATCAATACAATTAGGATTTCTGTTGTTATATTTTGTTCAAAGAATAATTTCGAATTTTAAATATTCATCATAAAGACTAAAGCGACAAGAAACCCCCCGTCATTACAGACTACTTCATCATTTACTGGACAAACGTTCAAAGCTCCCAATTGATTAAAAAATAATTATTTACATGACTGTGATTAGACCTATTTGGACCTACGGAGTTGACCTTTGGGGCTCCACTAAACCATCCAATTCATCTCGTATCCAATCCTTACAATCCAAAATCCTTCGAATAATCTTCAATGTACCTTACTTTGTCACCAATAAACCTATCCATAAAGATCTTAATGTACCATATGTTGCACATTTAGCCCAAACCAGATATCTATCCTTTCATTGTAAGCTCCATAACCACTCAAATCCCCTAATTTCTCAACTCGCTTCCCACACCATTCCTGATAATCCTCCGAGGCGCCTGAAAAGAAGATAGACCAGAGACCTTCTAGGGTAGAATTTTTATTAAAGTGCTACTGATGGGTAGTGCTTTTGAAGCTTTGTCACGTTATTGTAATAGTTAACAGCACATTTACTTGATGTATAAATTTTGTACAGTTGTAAATTTCAATAAATTGTTATAAAAAAAAAAGAAACAGAAAAGCCGTATAAAATAAGCATATAACTTAAATTTGCGAACCAACTATAATAATTTAGCGGATTGTATGAATCACTTGAGGTACGCATAATGGTATAGAAGGAAAGATACAGTTAGGATTAATGAATTATTTGCTTCTTCTACAGGGATTCATATTTCAGAGGCTAGTTTCTGCTAGAATTTGATTTGGGCCAAATCAGGAATATATGCGTCATTATGATCATTACGGATAAGTATATTTGTGACATAATAAGGAGCATTGAGAATTATTTAGTTGAAAGTTTTTAGAACTTATATATTTTTCATTGAGAAAAAAAAAAAAAAAAAATCAACTGTTTTTTTCATTTATCAAATCTCTAAATATTTGTTAATGCTTAGTTTCATTTATTAATCCAACCTACTCACCATGCAGTCATGCATGTCGCTGATACATGTCTTTTATTATTGTTCTTACAATCTACCTATGTCATGACTATATCTGTCTCCAGAGAGTGACCAACAGCAACGAAGAACACGTCACGCTCCTAACAGTAATGTCAGGGAGAGAGCAGTGGTGCATTCTTCAAAGTGAAACATGGGCTTCTGCATATGACACACATTCTCACCAAAAAGTCTGAGATACTGTCTTCGTTGTCGAGATGTGTTTTGCAGATAAGGGATGAGTAAAAAAGGTTAGGTAGAAGGAACAGGCTGCAGATAATATCAAGACGTGTATGTGAACAAGACTTACCGCCGGAAGATACCGAGAATGTATCTGTATAATCTTTATCTGGAGTCCAGGGAAATATAAAAAAGAACTGATAGATCGCTTAGCAGGTGTCTGGAAAGGAATCCGTGGTAACTGTCCTGTATTTTGTTGAGGACGAGGTCAAGTCTCTTGTCAAGAGGTTATCTGATTTATGTTATCTATTCAGTATTGTGAAAGTTATCGAACCATTTTTTTTATTTTTTATTAATGACATAACCTTTCTTAAAGTTCGATAATTAATTCTAATAAAAAAAAAAAAAAGAAAAAAAATCCTATTCATGGTATTTACAAACTACTCAGAATAATATACATCAAGTAAATGTGTTGATAGTGAATACAATGACTTGTTAATAAGTTGAAAAGAACTGCTCAATAGCACTCTACACTAGAAGGTCTCTAGGCCATCTTCTTTCCTGACGCCTCGGACGATTATCGGGAATGGAGTGAGAAGCAAGTTGGGAGACTAGTGGATTGGATGTTTATGGAGCTTACTATGAAAGGATAGGTATCTGGTTTAGGATAAATCAGAAACATACGGAATATTAAGATCTTTATGGATAGGTTTATTGGTGACAAAGTAAGGGGCATTGAGGATTTTTCCGAAGATTTTGGATTGTAAGGATTGGATACAAGATGAATTGTATTGTTTAGTGGAACCCAAATCTCAACCCCATCCAAATTGGTAGAATGACAGTCATGTAAATGAGTCTTTTGTAATTAATTTCAGTCCAGCCAAAGAGTGAAAGAAATATGCGAACATTTTTTATTTAATAGGTTCTTTAGGAGTAGTTAAAAGGTAAACATACTAAAAGTCCACAGGATCTTGGTCGTGAGCTAACGGTGGAAGGGGGGAGAAGAGGTCACATTTTTGTGTTTTCAATTATATTTCGAAAACGGTAGACTCTAGATAAATATACTAAAATTGAAGCTAATTAAATTTCTAATAAAATTGTATGTATACATATTTGTCGTACTTTCAACGGTTTTCGAGATATAGAATAGAATAGAATAGAAAAATAATTTTATTCTGGGACAAAGTCCCTTAAGAATAACAGATAATTGCAGGTATAACTAAATTAAATCTGGTTAGAGACATAATGAGCTACAAAAAAAGAAAAACAATAATACACTAATGACACTATGTACATAAATGATATTTAAATAAAAAGAAAAGAAAAGAAGATAACATTCTATAGATTAGAGGAGATAGAATTAAATAAGAAAAAAATAAAATAAATGATATAGAAAAATCTTTTGGTACAATGATATGATTTGTATGTACAATAGAAGTACCCAATGTTATATTCATGGAAAGTTAAATTTTTATTAAAAGGAATCTCAATTATTCCAGAACTGAATCCAGCAATGCAATAATAATTTTTTACTAAGTAGTTAGATAGTTAGCAAGCGTCAGTCTGAATGAGAAGGAGGTATTGGAAATATAAATATTTGAATGTTTTCAGGGATTTAGCTTGTCTGATGTGAGGAGGGATGAAGTTCCAGAGGATTGTTGAGCGGAAAAGGAAGGAGCGTTGGAAAGTTCTATGGGATGGGGTATACAGATCAGAAAGACGGGATCTTGTATGTATTGGATTGACTGCAGATCTGAATTGGAGCTTATTGTAAATATAAGAAGGTTGGAGGGTATTGATAATTTGGTATAGGAATGTTTCATGGAAATATTGTTTACGGAAAGTGGGATAGAGCCAATTTAGTTGGGAATAGAGGTGGGAAACATGGGAACGCCTAGGACTACCGAAGACAAACCTGACGAAGCAGTTCATTATTCGCTTCAGTCTATCTTCGAGAACCGTCGAGAGGCCACCGTAAACCAGACAACCATAGTCAATGTAAGGGAATAATAAGGAAGAGACTAAAAGCTTGCGGGTTGACAGGGGAAGAAGGTAACGGTTTCGGTGGAATAATTTGAGAAGGCCTATGGAACGGCGGGAAATTTAGGCAATCTGAGGTTTCCAAGAGAAAGAGAGGGTTTGATCAAAAACAATCCTGAGATTTTTTACAGAGGAGTAGAAAGAGATAGGATGATTATTTAAGGTTAAAGGAGGTTATTGTGAGTAGGAATTAAGGAGGGAGCTAGAGCCTATTAGAATGGCCTGAGTTTTCTTTTCGTTAAGTTGTAATTTATTTAAAGTCACCCAGGCACTAATTCTGTCCAGATCTTCCTGAACTTTAGCGAAAGCAGTGGATAGCTCTGAAGGGGAGAAGGAGAGATAGACTTGGGAATCATCTGCATAGAGGTGGTAGGAACAGTGATAGATTGAATTAGGAAGATCATTAATGGAGGAATTGAATAGGAGAGGGGAAATAAATGGATAAAAAGCAGAATGTATGCTGATTCTAGTGATGCTATTACTATTGCAATTGGTTGAACACAGCAGTTGTTATGGCCGGTAGAAAATGTTGATGAAATCTCAACTTCAAAATTTTAACCTCCTCGAAAGGGGTAAAAAATCAATATTTTTTGATTTTGATAAAATTTCACATATAAGGGTTTTATGGTGTGTTAAATCGTGATTTGAGGTCAGTTTTTCATAAAAAAAAATTTCCACTGATTTACAGCGGATTTCCTTGGAATTTTGTCATTTGTTTAGAGTTTTTGAGCACCCTAAAGCCGGGTGGTGTCTTGAGCATAACCAAAGTATTTTTATATCAAATACCTTACATAACTTCAATTAAACGTGAAAGAATCATTTCTCTATCTTGACTGAGAGCTGAGAAAAAAAAATAAAACGTGATTTTCATATTTATTTTTTTTTCCCGGCTCCCAATGCCCATTGGCGGCTATAACTCTAGTTTTGCACTATTATAGGTCCCTACTACCCACACACAAATCGGCATTCAAATCTGTGAGTTACAACTGCAAACGTCCCCTTGTAAGTAAATTTTTCATCACATTTTCTTTTAATTCGCCAATTAACTATGTGAGGGCGCTATTACTTTCTGGCCCTGTGATCATTTTCGTTATTGGATTCGGAATTTTTTTTTTTTTGTTGATTTAATTTATGGAGTACTCTATCATAAAGAGAACACTTTCAAACCACGAATCCCAATACATCACACTCTCTCTAGCACCCGCTGCTCTTTTACTTTCGAACTCCGATAACCACTTGACCCTTGTAGACTAACCACCGCCAGCCAGATCAGCAATAATTATTCGTTCGCTCCAGGCACACCAATACATTTAAGAAAAAAACAAATCGCTTCCTTTTAACTCGGCGGATTAATTTCACCAACGTCCACTTTCTAATCGTATACATCGCCTCCTCAAAGCACCTGCAGATATTGTAAGGTCACAAAGTTCATACTGGGCAGTGTTTTTGATAAATGTTGTAGGTGTAACAGACAAGCAATCTGTAGCGAATAATGTCGCGTATTAGCATCGGACGCCTCGTTACATAAGGCACTGTAAGGGTACAGGTCCTAAATAAGGTGCATCTTCGTTGTGTAACATCATAAGGCGAGGAAGACATATGTTCTTTTATATTTTTTATACATTGAACATGTTTTACCGGTGACCTAATTGGTTAAAAGCTATACGTTTTTAGGGAACGCTAGGGCATTACTCGTAGTTTGATAGTTTGATATTAGGAGAGTAAAAACAGTTAAGAGCTCAACTCCCTTTGTGTTATAGTACACTAACTCAATAATCAGTGAGCTTCTTTTGACCCTGTTTCTCCTAATACGAAATAAAAATTTTAACCTGAATTTGACTGATCTTACTCGATCCCTTTCGGCTTTTGTGTATAAAAAATTACTCTCTTTTGGAAATAAACAATACTAACGATCTGATTTTGAGGAAGACGTGGTAGCTCAAAGGTAAGACAATAATCTGCTAAACTTGATCAAAATCGGGTTCGAGTTCGAATCCACCTGAAGATAGTAAATTTGTTTCTGGGTGTGCCCCAGCCTCTATAAATTAATTATTAATCGAAAAAAAAAACCCTGACTAATACGCTCCTTCTTTTACAACCGTTGGACCAGTAATAGTACATAAGGATCTGCTTTTTACCTCAGTAAGGACTGAAGTGCTGAACCAAAGACGGTTGGTCAGGACCCTTTATAGGTTACTGTTAGAGTAAAATTTTTTATTATCTTGAATTAAACTCAAATATCTGGATTAAAAAAAGTGAAATTATTACAGTCTTTCACGAAATATCGAACCTGAATTATCTTTTAATCCCAATCGCAAGTTAGATGTATCAGGTAGGCTTAAAAAATTAATTTGATACGTTTTTGAGATTTCATTAGATTTTGAGACTATTAAGCTTAAACATGATGATAAATCAAAAATACAGATTTTAGAGTTTTGTAACTTTTGAAATACATGTGCGATAGATATTATTTTTTAATGTTTTAATTTCATTTATTTAATAAAAAAAAATTGAAATATATTTTTATACACTGTACAATATTTTTAAAAAAATCATTTATATTTTTATGTGATTAAATCGGGAAAAATCCCTCAGATATTTCATATACCAACTGAACAATAATATTTTTTGTTTATTTGTTTATGCGTGGTTGAGTTGCTCAATTCTTTGATTTTGAATTTTATATTTTTGGATCTATCCACATACTAGACGACTAAAATAACTGCCCGTCGTTGCAGATTACTTCAACATTTACTAAAAAAACGTTCAAAGCTCCCAATTAATTACACAATACTTATTTAGATGACTGATTAGACCTATTTGGACGTACGGAGTTGAGCTACGGGGCTCCACTGAACCATCCAATTCATCTCATATCCAATCCTTACAATACAAAATCCTTCGAAAAAATCCTAAATGCTCCTTACTTTGTCACCAATAACCTTATCCATAAAAATCTCAATGTTCCATATGTTGCTGATTTAGCCCAAACTAGATACCTATCCTTTCATAGTAAGCTCTATAACTACTCAAATCCTCTAATTTCTCAACTTGCTTCCCACACCATTCCCGATAATCCTCCGAGGCGTCCAATTACTTTAATCCAATATTTTTAGATCTATTACCATACAGTTTAAAATGGTTAATCTTTTAAAAATATATAGTTTTTATTATACATCCTTATAATATAATGATACCATTTTCCATATTTATAAATAAAAGGTATTAAACTTTTAAATTTTGTTCTAGAGCGGACAATGACATCTAACCAGTAGTGTGCTAGATGAAATAGGTCTCAACATATGTTATGTCACCCATCCAACTGATCATCAAGCTGGACTAAACATCAGTTCAGTATCCATAGCTATTGGGTTATCCTACTTAAAATAAAAGAAAAATAACCCAAAGCCATTGATGAAATCAAAGTGATTAATATGACTGGCACTTCTTTAAGATAATGAGCAAATAATTAAACAGCTGTTCTTATGCTAGACGTTACATAACGGAGAACCATAATGAAAACTTGACTAATCATCAAAGAGGGAGAAATCATATTAATGGCCATCATTAATCACCAATAAATTTTCTATAATGTTTCAAATGAACTTCCATTGCCTTTAATTACTGAATATCAAAAGTATATTTTATATTTATAGTATACTTTTTTATTTTTATTTGTTTTTGTTTTTTTATTTAAACTTGTTTATTGGTTTTTATTTCTTTTACTGTATTTATTGTTTTTAAATTTATTTTATATACCGGGAATAAAATACAAGAAACTGCTCTTCGTTTCCGACTAGTCCAACGTTTACAAGACAAAAGTTCAAAGCTTCCCATACTTGGTTTTGAACGATATAAATTTATATCTTATATAAATCAATCATAATTTAGATAAAATGTAGGGTAGCAACACATTATATATGATATAATACTTTATACTGAATAGCACTTTAATATTAGGAAATAATTTTATAAGGATAGATAAAACATTTTGTTGAAAAATTGTATTGACTATAAATATATTTAAGGTCATGAAAATATGGCAGAGCCATGAAACGTCATCTTTATTAATATTTATGATTAATAAAACTAGTTTTGGAGATATCATTGTTGGAGGTTCTTGGTTTTTTTTTGTTTTTTTTGTAGACCAAGAAAAAAACAAAAAACATTTCAGTGGGACTACAATTTAAGGCTAGAATATTAAATCAAACTACAGAACAATTTTTTTTTTTTTTTTTACAATATTGATATTTTCATTAACAAACCTAAAACGGTTGAGCTCAATGCAAACAACAGAAGTATTATGTTCCATAGAGCAATGGCTAATTATGAAAAATGTCCCAGAATGCATTACAGAAATGCATGTCGAATACAGGAAATGCACAATAACCAAACGGTCCCAGTTTGGTCAAGAGACGTTCGGAATATCAAAAAGTAGAACGGTGGTTTAGAAACCAAGCCACTGCCACCGTGATCCAGTGAGCTTCAGCGAGGTCGTCACGCTAAATAGAACAAAGAGATTTACATAACTGACTAAAAACTGTTACAAAAGACAATAACAGCAAGAGTAAAACTGTGGTAAATGAGAATCATTATTAGAAGAAGATGCGTCCTTGATTGGAAAACAAAACAATATCGTGTTAAATCAGCTGGTATGACTAATTCCATGTTTGTTCTTTTATTATTATTGTTTTTAATTTTTACAAGATAAGCGACAAGAAATCGTTGCTTTCGACTTCTTTAACATTTACTAGACAAACGTTCAAAGCTTCCAATAAATTACAAGAGACTTATTTAAATGGCATTAATTGGACCTATTTTGACAAAATGATTTGAGCTCTGGATTTCACCTTAACCATCCAATAAGTCTAGTATCCAATCTTTACAATCCAAATGTTTCGAAAAATTATCAATGGTCGGAAGATTCTCACCGAAGAGTAGATAAGAGCCCCATGGTCCTTAGTAAGCCCAAATGAAAAAAAAATAAAAATATATATAAGGTATTTTTATTTGAAATATTTTTGCAGCAAATTAAAAGGAAAAAAACGAACCAATGAGTAACTAATTATTGTAATAAATCTTCTGTCGTCTCAATTTAAAAAAAAAAAATATTCATAAATAGACATATTTTACCAATATTTCCTTATATTATTTTTTACTGCATTATTTATTTTTCACTACTTTATATAGGCTATAAATTTAGAAAGCTGTTGCATTATAAATTTTGTAACTAGAACCCTTAAAAATCTATTTAATGGTATTTAATTTATTGTTTGAATTAAATTATTAAATATAATCTTAATGTTATAATCTAGTATCTATTCCTTAAAATTTAAATCCTTCGAAAAGTTCTCAATGCTCCTTACTTTGTCTTAAACAAACCCATCCGTAAAGATCTCAGTGTACCATATGTTGCTGATCAAAGACACCTATCCTTTCATAGCATACTCCATAACCACTCAAATCCACTATTATCTCAACTTGCTTTCCATTCTATTTAAGATAACCCTCCGAAGAGTCTAAAAAGAAGATGGCCTAGTGATGATCTATTGAGAACTTTTATTGAAGTGAAATCAATGAGTTTTTGTTTTACAAGTAATTGACATTATTATTATTATCTTATTTACTAGATGTATTTTTATTTTATTGTTTACGGTTGTAAATTTCAATAAATAGCTGAAAAAGACACATCGATATATCCTGAAGTTATAACCTGTTAAGAAATCGATAGTGTCTGGGTCATGCGAATTCTGCTTTTGGCTTGGTCACTGGCAATAAATAGTTACCCTCATTTCTCCCTCTCTTAATTTTCAGCTAAGCGAAAAAAAAATTAGGGTTTGTCGAAAAGATTTTGCTTTTCATTTTCTTGGAAGATGAAATTTATAATTTAATTATTTTTCAAATCCAATCAAGATTAATGCATCACGATATCTGAATTTTAATTTTAATATTCATCCACATACAAGACTGAAACAACAAGAAACTGCCCGTCGTTACGGACTTTAACACTTATTAGACAAACGTTCAAAGCTCCTAATTAATTACAAAAGACTCATTTACATGGTGGATATTAAACCTATTTGGTCGTACGGATTTGAGCTTTGGGGTTCCACTAAACCATCCAAGTCATATCGCATCCAATCCGTACAATTCAAAATCCCTCAAAAAGTACTTAAAGCTCCTTACTTTGTCACCAATAAACTTATCCACAAAGATCTTATTGTTCCATCTGTTGCTGAGTTAGCCCAATCCAGATACCTATATTTTTATAATAAGCTCCATAACCACTAAAATCCACTAGTATCTCAACTTGCTTCCCCCCTCTCCATTCCCTAATATGGATAAATATATCCATTCCCTTCTAGTATAGAATTTTTGTTCAAGTGCTACCGATGAGTAGGTCTTTTCAAGTTTTGACATCTTATTGTTGTCGTTATCAATACATATATTCATATCATTTTAAAATATATATATATATATATATATATATATATATATATATATATATATATATATATATATATATATTTTACATATGTCGAAAAAAAATAATTATTTTTAAATAGCAAAAAAAAATAAAGACATTGTTTATAGATATCTGTTGATGAGTAGAGCTCCAAAGAGGATTCTTTGGTTGGTTGTTTCACAAAATATCTTTTGTGTTTTAACGAGATATGTTAGAACTAAGTTATTTTGAAATATCTCGCTACATTTGAAACTTATGCTGCCTTATTAGATAAAATAATAATATAAATTTAATTGGTTACTCTTAAGATATAAAAATGCTATATGAAAAAAGATCTGTTAATGTTTTCGAATCAAATAGTTTACAAAAAAGTTTTCATTATTTTTTGAAAATAACTGTTACGGAGCGCCGACCAACTCAGTCAGTCTCTTCGAGTTACTGCTGCAATCTTCGCTGACTACTAGTAAAGTACTAACTGAAGACCTGCTGCAATCTTAGCTAACTACTAAAGACCAGTTCTGGAAATCTCCTCGCCAGGAAGTATCCTCGATCTACTGTTTATCGCGTGCAACCTGCCATTTACCGCTCGACTGCGCCTTCCGATTCCTTTCATTTTCTGAGATCTCTTCTACGAGTAAGGAAAAACACTTGAAGAAGTCCGCTTCATACTGGAGAGTTCCAGTAATTCCAGGTCACAACGTGATCAAAATAGTTATTCAACATTTTAAGGAATGTTGACAACAAGTATGTTTATCATTCTTTACTATATTATATAGTTCTTTATTATATGTCAGTATAGCAGATAATCCTCTATCAAGTCGAAATTAACGATTGGTTATATTCACTTTGTTATTACCCAAGTGAGCAAAATCTGGTTACGATGATTCTAAAAGGCAGTTGGAGCCACTGAAGGATACTTGTTTTAGGATTTGACGATTTTTTGGCCACTCCTTCCCGACGAATTTAATCCATTTCACAGGACACTAAAGGATAAGATTTTGATATCTGCCAGAGTCGTAACGATTTCAGATCAACGATTGATATACTAATATTCTAGTAAAAAATTTGATTATCAGTTAACCACTTATAACCGGTATTGTTATCACAACAGCCAAAATCCAGGGGATTGAACGGGAAGAAAGGGCTTCCTTTTTAAAAACGGAACAGTTAAATTGAATTTTAAAAGGAAGACAATGGCGGGATGATAGATCCTGCTAAATGTAAAAATAGTATCCTTTTGTGTCCTGTAAAAAAAGGATTAAACGGGAAGTGAGTGTATGCTATTAAAAAAAAAACAAAAAAAAAAAAACATACTAGTTTCAGATGTATTTATGTAAGGATCTAACTATTTTTGAGGGCCGAAGGATTTTTGGCGACTCTTTTACGACAATTAATTTTCGTCCTTTTAAATATTGTCTTTTTTTTTCAACCGACTTCAAAAAAGAGGAGGTTTTCAACTCGTCTGTATTTTTTTTTTTTTTTGTGTATGTTACGCGATTACTCCGTCAATTCTGAATCAATTTTGATGATTCTTTTTTAGATCGGTAGGGCATACTTCAGAGGTGGTCCCATTAAAAATATTTTGAAATCAATGCAGCACTTTTTAAGAAAAAAAAACAGTTAATAAAATCACTTAACTGTTTTTTTATTTTTCTTAAAAAGTGCTGCGTTGATTTCAAAATATTTTTATGAAACCACCTCTGAAGTATGCCCTACCGATCAAAAAAAGAATCATCAAAATTGATTCAGAATTGACGGAGTAATCGCGTAACAAACAAAAAAAAAAAAAAAAAAAAAAAAAAATATATATATATATATATATATATATATATATATATATATATATATATATATATATATATATATATATATATTGATATGCAAAATAATATTGCGCATTTGCTCTCTCCTGTCCTGTCGCCCTCTTCCATTTTTGAAGTTGACTCTTCTTAGGAGAAATTTTTGAAGCGAAACTTTTCTAGACCAACCATACCTTTTGATCCCTGCAGCTAGCCGGTAGTACAGGTTGTGTACAATAAATATGTTTATTTGTATGGCGTACTCCAACATCCAAGGTCTAAAAATCCATTGGAGACCTAATTAGTTTTTGCAGGTGGCCATTCTTTATATTATACATGTCAGCGTAATGGGACACGCTCTGGGTACGTGAACATAGGCTGTATGTTCTATCCTTTAGCATTAGTTTAGTATTTAATTTTTTATTTTATTAATATCTAATGTATTTAATAATATCTATAATTAATGATATTTATCGGAAGGGTTGTAGCATAGTGTTAGGTATCATACTAACCGAGGATCGACTGTGGGTTAGGGTAACCTAACACACAGAACACCCTTTTGGAATACTGGTTTCAGATCTGCCACGGTCTGGCGAAGGAATTTCTTCCCGACAAATTAGTTTTCATCCTTTAGAAAATTGGTTGAATATTTTACTTTTTTTACAAAAGATACTCACTGTTCCGGTTTAATTCTTTTCACAGGACACTTAAAGGTACTATTTTGAGATTTTCTTGGATTTAGCGTTATTTAACGGTCGCAAGATATTCCACTATCGTTGTCTTTTTGACCGTTATTGTTGTACTCTTTCAAAATTTAATTAATTAGTACTTTTTATAAAAAATGACATTATCTCTTTCCGTTTGATCCTTTGGATTTTGATTATTGTCGAACACATTCGTCGGGAAGTTAGAGAGAGGCATATAGGTAGGTAACCGAGACTTTTTTCATTCAATCGAATATTGCTATGATAAATATTTATATGACAAAAAATATTTTCTATTAAATTTCTGATTATGGAAGGGGTGATCAATGCGTTGAAAAGTAACTTTTTTTATTAAAACTCATAGAAGGTAAGTCCTAGTGGCAAATTATAATAAAATATATTCCTTAATAAATATATGACAAGAAAACAGCTGATCTGCTATGATATCAGCAATCCGAGCATCGCTAGCAAAGTGTGTGTCAAAAAAGCCTCAACACTAAATAAATTCAGACAAACGTGACTTTTTTCAATCGAATATTGCTTCTAAACGGTTGGCCCTTAATCTTAAACATTTCGATAAAACATATTCTCTATTAAATTTCAATTTAGGAAGCTGTCAAAAAATGTTACAATTTTGAATGTTTAAAAAACTATACTCCAAAAACGTACCTACCCATGTCAGTAAAAAAATATGTTTGATAGTATATATTTTACAAATGTCGTTATCTGTACTATTGCAATTCATGAAGTACTTTGTTAAGGATTTTACTTGACCAACGGTAGAGAAACGAGAAGATTTGGCCGAAATTACGCTCAACCGCAAGGTTTTCCCACCCAATCAAGCGCGTACCCACTTCATAGGGACTGGGTGTACCACATAACAGGAGAATCTCCCGACCTCGAAGAATCAATAACAAAAAAAAAATTTGTCTATCCTTAGCCAAACTTGGATCAGGAGCTTGGCAGGCAAGTTTAGCTATTGAGCTACCGCACCTCCCACCACGTTAATAAATTCATGATTTATAATTTAAAAAAAAGTGCTTTATTGCATTAACTTTGTTATACAAAACAGCATCTGCCATTTATACGTTCATATATCTATGTTTATTAGTTTGCTTGACGTAAATTTGCAACATTCTTTCCTTGTCGATTTATTTAAATTCATACTAATAATAGGAGCCCAAGTGGAACGATATAAATATTTCCTTATTATCGTTCAAAACCCTAGTTAAATTTAATTTGGATTAGGTAAATATCCTGATGTTTTATAATATTCTGGTTATTTTTGTAGAAATAATTTTAAATGATCCAAAAAAAAAAAAATCACCTCATAAATTTCTTGAGACGTGACATAGCTAACGAGATGGCTCATCCAGGAATCAGCGACGGCCTTGAAATCTTTAAAGTTGTCGTGCAATCCGTCAACAGCTATAGTACAGTCCACTCAAAAAATGAAGAACTTCAACTGTACATTCAATGAAAAATATATTTGTAAATATTTTTTATACTGAGATTCATGACCTCAATTTATTTAATTGACCTCAAAAGGGATAATTTAATAAATATTAAAAACACAGGAGAAATGGTCCCTTCAAATCTGCAAACGCATAGAGATCGAGTGTAAGTAAAGAGCTGATTACCTAATCAAAGTAGCGACTAAAAGTGATTTTAGCGCGAGAAATAAGGTTAATAAACCACTAATATGGTGCTTTGGGGCTCCACTAAACCATCCAATTCATCTTATATCCAATCCTTGCAATCCAAAATCCTTTGAAAAAATCCTCAATGCTCCTTACTTTGACACCAATAAACTTAAGCATAAACATCTTCATGTTCCATACGTTGATGATTTAGCCCTAAACAGATACCTATCCTTTCATAGTAAGCTCCATAACCACACGAATCCAGTAGTTTCTCAACTTGCTTCCCACTCCATTCTTGATAATCCTCCGAGGTGTCTGAAAAGAAGATTGCCTAGTGATCTTATAGTGTAGAATTTTTAATGAAATGCTACTGATGAGTAGTTCTTTTCAAGTTTTGACATGACATTGTAATCGTTATTATTACATTTACTTGATTTACACATTTATTTAATTTACCTGAACTTGATAGTTGTACAGTTGTAAATTTCAATAAATTGATTATAAAAAATAATATATGGTTAAATCAATCAATCAATAAATCAAGGCCACCGAGTTCACATAAATTTATACCTCACATTACACGCAACAATGACAACACAGATTATCAAACTCTAACTTATATAATTTATTGGGTCTACCTAACTAACGCAGGTATTTGGTTCTAAAGAAATATAATTGTAAAAAATAAAGTGATCTGAAACATGATTTATTATTCAAAATACTCTTTATTTCTTTTAACCCATTTCAGCCTACGAGATAATTACTTTTCAGGATCGTATGAATAGAAGATTAAGTCTTAGGCATGAACAAATTCTAAAAACGTATTTTCTATAGAATTTCGATTATGAATATTTTTTCCTGTAGGGTTAGAAAATTGAGTGGATAAGGCAGAGGTCTTATATACATTTTTCGGGAGATCATACCTGAGACATAGGCGGTTAACGCATGATGTACCCAGTTTTCCAGCTTTTTTTTCTTTCCTATTCCCTTGAGGTGATCAGCGAAGGTCGATTTTCTGAGTGAGAGAATCTCTGCAAGTACTCGAAACAGTTTTCGTAGGCTTTTATTCAACAAAGCTCTCAGAACATCGTCATGAACGGAAGGCGTTCCTCTTGGAACTTCCTTGTCTGCAAAACTGAAATATTTCTAACGAAATTTTTTAATCACCATTGAACGGTGCACTGACTCACATGGCCATCACAATTAATGTTTATGGGAAATTAGGCCCAATCTTAAACTAATTAACTAAAATTTAGCAGTTTATAATTTTGAAAATCCTGCTCGTTGTTTTCGACTTCTTCAACTTTTACAAGACAAACCCCATTTACTACAAAAGACTCATTTAAATGACAGTAATCAGACCTATTTGGACCTATGGAGTTGAGCTTTGTGGCACAACTAAACCTTCTAATTCTTCCCGTAGCCAATCCTTACAATCCAAAATCCTTAATGCTCCTTACTTTGTTACAAATAAACTTATTCATAAAGATCTTGATTTTTCCATATGAGTTAGCCCAAACCAGATACCTATCCTTTCATAGTAAACTCCATAGCCAAACAAATCCACTAGTATCTCAACTTGCTTCCCATTCCTTTCCTGATCAACCTCCGGGGCGTCTGAAAAGAAGAATGTCTAGATACCTTCTAGTGTAGAATTTTTATTAAAGTGCTACTGATAAGAAGTTCTTTACAAGTGTTGACATGTTATTGTTATCTTTAAAATAACAATAATAATTTACTACATGTATATATTTTGTACAATTGTAAATTTCAATAACTGGATACAAAAAAAAAAAAAAATAAATGAAATCGTGTTCTAAAATTCAGATAAGCCAATATATATATATTTCGGATTAATGCTTTTCAATTATACAATTTACTCGTTTTATTTAAATTTTAAAGCCACTAATTTAGTAATTAGTAAAAGTAATTTTTACACTAGAATACAATATCAACGTTGGGTTGTATAAGTAACGATCAATTAGACTCGTGTTACGTCATCTTCGACTGTCAGCTGACTAATTACAATTTATAATTTACTCTTCGCCATTCACATATAATTGGCTACAAATTTAAATTGAAACCATTCCTATTTATTTAAGGGACTAGATAATGAATATTCTGTTTACAAGCGGTGCTATCTATCGGTGATATACACTACTTAACTTGATAAGTTGTATTAAGCACGAAATAGACTGTTTTGCAAGAGACACTTACCCCGATATCTGTCACGAGAGAGCCGCATCGTGTGGAACACGTTGCTTCACCGTAGTCGCTATCACGCTCATCTCATAATAGATTTTACTGCCTGAGGAAGACCCGATCTTCTTTCCCCCCGAACCGCGGAGGATCACGGCCTAAATTTCACAAGGTCTGTTTAATTAATGCCGTGAAGGTGTCGCGTGTAGTCGCTACTGTGTCCTATTGCTACTGCGTCCCATTTACTTTCAGTAACAAGCCGAGCGTGAGCGCTCTCTATGAACATTTCTTTCCTAATACTGGCTAATCTCTCATATCATATTACTTGTGTATTGCAGGTGTATAAGGACTGCCTTTTGTTCTGTTGATCTATTTCACAATTAGTTATCAAAACAGCCCATTTACTCGAGGTAAGCACGATGGTATTGAGCGATCAATTAAATTAGCATTTTCAACTTTTATTGGCAATAATATACTTAAAAGCATTATTTAAACACGGGTAAAAGTGTTAGAGTCTAAAATAGTTAGGCGAATTGTTCTAACTTCGCTATCCATTGAAATGAAAACAACCATATATTCAACAAACCTCGTGAGTGCAACTACAGTCAAAGATTGATAAGTTGAATTGTAAGGAGAACCAATTTACTTCGAGTTATTAATTTTTCGAGATATGGGGTTCACAAAAAATATTTTTTCGAGGTATCGAGTATTTCCTATCTATCAATCTATATATTTCTCTCTCTCTCTCTCTCTCTCTCTCTCTCTATCTATATATATATATATATATATATATATATATATATATATATATATATATATATGTATGTATATATATATATATATATATATATATATATATATATATATATATATATATATATATGGTACCGTTACACAAGCGTGTCTCCAGCCCCTACGCGTTTGTTTTTTTTATCCAATTAATAAAATATGTCCCTCTTTAAGGCAGTAAGTAATATGGACGACAAAGAATCTAGTCACAAAATATATAAACTGAAAAATTCTCACTTAAATTGATATAACAAATATAAATATATAAAACACCAAATCCATGTAGAAATTAATCTTGCTAACTTTTACACATTAGAGAAGAGGAAATAAGAAAACATCAATATATAAAACACAAAATCAATTATGAAAGTCATATTGTTAACTTTTGTTTCCCCTTTCTACATTTAAGAATACTAAATATCAATATAACACATTAAACAACACAATTCAAATTGAATCTGTAAAAATTAATATTTACATGTGAGGTTATAGGAAAGAACTATCGATAAATATAAATTCGAAGTGAAGCGTAAGGATCGAACTGGTCGGTGTAGTGCTGGTCAGGCCGGTGTGCTGGAACTCCGCTTCTGAAGCGGTTCTAAGCTGCCTTTTGGTTTGAAGGCCTATTTCATAATTAGTTATCAAAACAGCCCATTCACTTGAGGTACGCACGACGGTATTGAAGGATTAACACAATTAGCATTTTCAACATTGATTGCCAATAATACACTTGAAAAATATTTTTTAATTAATAAATCATACATTAAAAGAATATATTACGGCATTCGATAATAAGACGAAGAATTCCAACTTCCATAAATCCAACAAAAACTCGTGAATGCAACTACAGTTAAAACTCAGTAAGTCGAAATTGAAAGAAGAACAAATTTAGTTAAATTTATCAGTTTTTTAAGATAACAAATTTTCGATATCGATTTCAGAAAAAATATTATTTCGAGTTTTTATATATATTTAGTAAGGTTCTTGAGGTTCCGTCAATAAATAAAAACAACTATTTTGGCAACGTTTAGAGACTATATTGATCTCATAATCATGCCCTACAGTGAAAAAAAACAAAACAGCTTACAATAAAATTATATAAGTTATACAAGTTATTTCAAAAAACATAACAATAAAAACAATAACAATAAAAATATATTAACAAAATGTGTTAGAATAATAAAATTATATATAATTACAGAATATAAAGGAGTATGAAGCTACTTTCAATGTTACTTGAAAAACATTCCTATATTCTTAATTTATTAACTCTGCGTTCGTCTATCCACCTCCTAAACACTAGATCGCAACCTTTTAACCTGTATATCCCCTCACATAAAACCGCTTCCTTTGACAAATCCTTCATCATTCGTGCTACCTCCTGCTATTCCTTACCCACTTCTATTCGTAAAGCAGCTTCTATAACTTCCTTTAAAAATAATTTATTTCTGTACCTTTTAGACAATCAATCTTCCGCAAATATTTCAATAATCAAATGAATACTTAGAATTACTTCTTCTTTTTTTTTCTTTCTTTCTTTCTTATATATATGATTATATATATATATATATATAAGTTATGATTAGACTGACTGAACACACTAAAAAAGGGTGGGGGTTTAGGGTGACAGAGTGAACGGCACAAGTATAGAACTCTTATCCTATAAGTTATTATTTACGTCTTACACATAGCTAACTTATATATATATACGATTGTATTTTATGTTATAACTATTATTTCATATATTTATTTTTTTTTTATCCTGTAAAATATGTATGCTGTAGCATCTAATTAGTAAATAATAGGCTAGAAAATTAGTTTATTTATAAATAAGTTTATTTTTTCATTTCATTTTTATTTATTAACTGAATCTCAAGAAACTTTCTAAACATCTAATATTAAAAGTCAAGAAATTTATCCATATTAACACATCTAGTCAATAATGGAAAATATATATAGTGGAAGAATGGGATTTTACGAAGAAATCAAGACAACCCACGGTCCTGAAGCAGTCGCAGTGATAAAAGAACTTCAGAAATCTAACAGAAAGCTGTCGAGCTTTCATACCAATCGTATTTTTTGCATTGTTGATAATGCAATCTAACTGAAACCTGTTAGGATTTTGATGCCTTGTTATGATGGCAGAATTATTATTATTTGTCTTCATTTAGTCTTAAACAAGGGACTGTGATGGATTGATAATTAAATTGATAATAAAATTAGTGACAAATGATTGTCGGCCTTGATCGATTCTGTATGGTAATTTCAGCACATCCGTTTCATTGACCGTTCATTTAATTATTAATTGTAGATTGATAATAGTAGTTGATTGATTCGATGTATTGATAATAATATTGAACTGTTCGGAAATTAATGCAGATTAATGTTTTAAATGTTACGTAACAAAAATATTCTTCATTAAATTTATGATCAGAAAAATATCGACAAAATTTTCGAACTATGCAACACCAAAAATCCCCAGAAATTAAAAACATTAGGTATACGTGTCTTTTTTCATTAAAACCAATATAGCTCTTTAATGGTAGGTCTTAGGCGACAAATGTTACCTAACAAAAATATTCTTCATTAAATTTATGATCAGAAAAATATCGACAAAATTTTCGAACTGGGCAACACCAAAAATATCCAGAAATTAAAAACATTAGGTATACGTGTCTTTTTTCATTAAAACCAATATAGCTCTTTAATGTTAGGTCTTAGGCGACAAATGTTGCATAACAAAAATATTCTTCATTAAATTTATGATCAGAAAAATATCGACAAAATTTTCGAACTGGGCAACACCAACAGAGCAGCGTGTCAAAAAAGCCACAGAGATTAAAAAAATTAAGCATAAGTGGCTTTTTATATTCAAACCACCATAGCTACACCACAATAGTTCCTAAACGGTAGGTCCTAGGTGACAAATGTTATATAACTAAAACTATTCTTCATTAAATTTATAATCAGAAAATATCGACAAAATTTTAACCCTAGCAACACCAAAAAAGCTAGAGCGTATCAAAAAAATCCCCAGAAATTAAAAACATCAGGTATACGTGTCTTTTTTTCATTAAAACCAATATAGCTCCTTAATGTTAGGTCTTAGGCGACAAATGTTGCATAACAAAAATATTCTTCATTAAATTTATAATTAAAAAAAAAATATGGACAAAGTTTCGATCTGAGCAACACCAACAGAGCTACCATAAAACGTGTCAGAAAATCCCCAGAAATTAAAACAAAAATGTATTTACTTAACTTTTAGATTTCATTGCCTAATTAAAAAGAGAGTTTAATGTATGAGTTCTTCAAAATGTTTATAGGCTTTAAAATCGGCAATAAATTCCTTATATTATTCCCTAATGATGGATATTTTGTTTCATAAAAAAAAAAATTTATTACACTACTTACTGTTATTTTACGAGTTAGTTCGTTATAGGAGTTTCACTTTAAATAGTCGTCATTTTTACAGCTCCCACGATTCTCTAAATCAGAGAAACACATCCACGGCTCACGACTTCGAATCCGCTTGTTGACTTCCATGGTTCGGGAGTCGAACCTGACCCACCCTGACCACTTAGGTATAATGACAACCACTAAAACAGCCCAAAATGACGGAGTGAAAGGGAACGTATCGTGGAAGAGGACCGAATTAATTACATATGATGCTCCCGGTAATAAAGGAAGTGGCCGAAAGTATATCGGAGGCTCTCTCTAATCTAGTAGCCACTTCCGGTTAGGTAACAGACAACAGCTGAGCCTTCTTTTGCACCGATATAGTCATTAATAATCGCCAAGATGAAGTCACTAAGGAGGAATAATCAGTATCAAATTTCTAGGATAAGTGGTAGAATAAATGATAATAAAGAAAAAATAGTTGGGGTCTAAAGTCATACAGTCACTAAATTGATGAAATGTTTTTCCTAATCCGATATGTTGTTTATCAATACCTATTTATTACTTCGTTTACATAAAACATCGTTTACTCATTTATTTCAGTACTCTTTTCTACCTACATTGTAAAGATTAATCACTCAGTTCTTTTCAAACCAGATACCTATAGTCCAGTAAAATAAGGCTCCGAAAGTATGTTTTAAAAAAAAAATTGCCGAACTTTAACTCCCAACGGTTCATTATGTTTTTTAGGATGCTGAATCCCAATCTGAAATTTGCTACAATGGCACACGTCAGCTTCATACCCAAAAATACCGGTTATTTTAAGTTTTTTACCTACAAAATGTTTTCAAATATTAATTGTAGCTGGAATTATTACCTACAAAATAAAAAAAAAAAAAAAAAAACCTCTCCGAAATCGCATCTTTTACCACGAAGATATGCTCTTATAAAAAAGTGTGGAAATTGGCCAACTGGCGCAGTGGTAAAAACGGCCAATCTAGGTGGGCATAGATCATAACTTCTAAAGAAATAGCCGAAATCACTTGAACATTTTTGAGTATTTTTTATTTTTGCATAAATGCAATAAACTATAATAAAATAGAACAATAATAAGAACTAAAACTTTTTTTTAATACATAGAACAAACTGTTGATTCATCAACCCTTATCAGACTGTTAATTTTTTTTATTATAACTTGAATATTTCCCTCATCCCTGACATGGAAATATTACATAATCTCTCATTTCACATCCACTTATTGTCACGATTTGAGTGTGGATAAAATAAATAAAGTGAAAACAAAAAATAACTTGAATATTAAATTTAACGCAGACTATTTTTTATTTACTATTTTATTAGCCAGTTGGCTCAGAAAGTAAATTTAATTCATCCGGGAAACATTTATCATTAGGATCAGAAGGCATCAAAGCACTGCCTTCATTAATTGACAAAGTTAAAATACATGGGTCAGGTGAATAAAGCTGCGTACAAGCTGAGGCGTGCAGCTCCTCATAGGAATAATTGTCCAATAAATGTTAAATTTGTCGCTTTTTTAGTTTTTTCCCTCAGATCTCTAAATCCTTTGGTAGTACCAGATTTACTGCTACTTGGGCCAAGGGCAAGTGCCTTGGTATCTACTAAGTGTCCCTTCAGCCAATCGGAAATTTATTTAAAAAATGTTGACGAATCCATCGACTTTGGACCCATCGAGAACGAATATGAATCAAAAATAAATCCATTATTTTCATAACTATTTTCTGAGTGACCTCAACAGTAATGCCTTTTGACCTCAGACAATTTTTCAGCGTCCTGGCCACCCACACATCAAATACCTTTGAGGAGGGGCATTATTCTGAAAAAAACAATAAATAGCTTAGCTTTATGGGTCGGGATGGGTCCGATTTCAATTTTTATATATTCTTTAGATGTTATACTTTAAAACCATGCCACCTAGAAGGCGGAGGACTTTAGAGAAAAAAAGTTACATAATTTTAATTACGAAAATCTGTTAATTTGTTAAATATGTTTACTTAACTCAACTAAATACACCCGTAAGGATAAAATGTTAGATATGTATCACTCACCATAAAACGTTAATAGATAGAACTTTTATATATTATATAAGACGTTATTATATGTAACATAGACTATTAATGGTTGGCACAATAGAAGTGCCTTACACTTGATACTGATCTGAGAACAACCTGTTTTTTTGGAAAGAATGTATGTTTACACTAGTGTGAATCCATCAAATCGTATTTTCATTGCTGTTTATATCTGGCCAACCATCCCTTGATAACATTACAAAGTCCATTCAATGCTCTGTTGGCATGAAAATTTTTCTTAATGTCCACCTAGATTGGGCGTTTTTACCATGTTCCTTAAATGCACGCTTAAAGAACTCGTACTGTTGTGAAATCCACGTTTTTTAAAACATTTTTTCACTATAACTTCGAAATTATTGGTCCGACTCAAAATTTCTTTTATTTGTGTAAAAGCTGGTCAAATTTACTATTAAACTCTACCAGGTATGCAAGTTTAAAATGTCGTTTTAATTCCAATAGAATGCGCTCTTAGCCTATTGAAGGATTTGCTTATCTCTAAACGCTATTTTGTTTGTTAGTCATTTGTTTACAAAAGTCAGTTGTTTTTAAGTCGTTTACGTGGACGTATCATACCTTTCTTTGGTGTTAAAAATGTCTAATTTTAAGCCATTTTCTTATTTAATCAAAAGAAAAAGGCATCTGAATGTCATCGAATTCTTGTTGAGACTTATGGCGATGTTGCTCCAACCGTCAGGACATGTGAACGTTGGTTTCAAAGTTTCAAACGTGGTGATTTTGATGTTACTGATCAAAAACGAGAAAATCGACCCAAAAAGTTTGAGGACTTCGAATTGCAATCTTTATTAGACGAAGACAATACCCAAACCCAACAAATGATGGCAGAACAGTTGAATGTCACTAGGCAAGCCATTTCCGATCGCCTGAGAGCTATGGGAAAGATTCAAAAGGTTGGAAAATGGGTTCCACATGAATTGGACGAACGACTGATGGAAAAAAAAAAAAAAAACGAAAAACTGTGTGCGAAATGCTGCTTTTACGCCACGAAAGAAAGGGTTTTTTTGCATCGAGTTGTAACTGGCGATGAAAAATGGATTTATTTTCAGAATCCCAAACGAAAAAAATCATGGGTAACGCCAGGACAACCATCCACATCGAGTGCAAGACCGGATCGTTTTGGGAAGAAGACAATGCTGTGTGTGTGGTGGGATCAGAAGGGAGTAGTCTACTACGAGCTTCTCAAACCCGGCGAAACAGTCAATACCGAGCGCTACCGACAACAAATGATCAATTTGAGTCACGCATTGATCGAAAAACGCCCAGAATGGGCTCACAGGCACGCCAAAGTCATTCTTCAGCATGATAACGCTCCTGCACTTTCAGCCAGATTGACTAAGGAAACGATTTCTTCGCTTGGTTGGGAACTCCTACCCCACCCGCCGTATTCACCTGACCTGGCGCCTTCTGATTATCACCTCTTCTCATCGATGGGACACTCATTGGCGGAGCAACACTTCAACAATTTCGAAAACGTACGAAAATGGCTCGATGAATGGATTTCAAATAAAGATGAAGCATTTTTTTGGAATGGTATCCATATATTGCCCGAGAGATGGACAAAATGTGTAGAAAGCGAGGGTCAGTACTTTGAATAAAATATATTATACTTTTTTTTAAATTACTGTGTATATATTTTAAGAAATAAACGACATTTTAAACTTGCATACCTGGTATATATGAAGTTTTAATCGGGACTCTTGAAATACACATGCCAGAACGCTAAATATCCCGTTCTTATACGAAATCTATGTTTCTTTGGCACTTTGTTCGCTATAACTTCAAAACTATTTTCGCAATCCGAAATTTCATTTTTCTATCTCAAAGCTGGTTAAATTTCCTATCAGATCATATTTATTTAATTTATATTAAACACCATGTAACACTAGTTAAACTCACTAGGAAAATAATCAGTATTTTGGGCGTTTTTTGGTGATTTTGGGTATGAAGCCAAAGTCTGCCGTGGTAACAAACTTTAGATTTGGATTCAGCACCTCAAGATCCGTTGAGGATAAAAGTTTAGCAGTTTTTTTCTTTGGCAAACCCTTATTTTACTGGACTAGTATCCTTCCATAGTAAGCTCCTTAACCACTCAAATACACTAGTTTCTCAACTTGCTTCCCACTCTATTCCCGATAATTCTCCGAGGTGTCTGTAAAGAAGATGGCATAGAGATAGTGTAGAATTTTTATTGAAGTGCTACTGATGAGTAGTTTTTTTTTTTTTTTTCAAGTTTTGACATGATATTGTAATCTTTATTAACACATTTACTTGATTTATATATTTGTACAGTTGTAAATTTCAATAAATTTATATTTATATATATATATATATATATATATATATATATATATATATTAGGGCTCCATAATGAAGTGGAAAACAGAAAGTTAACGTGTTCCCGTTTTCGAACAAAAAGTGGACTGTTGGAGTGCTCTTACCCTAAAATTAGGGACGATTTTCCTGTATGATTAGTTACCCGTATCTCTCACGGTTTTACGGAGGGAGAGTTTGTGAATATATTATCCCCGAGTATGTAAAGCGAAAGAGTTAACAAGCTTGTTATTTGAATGTGTTCTCAGAATAAGGGCGTCAATCCAATTTGTATCGAATATCGCCATATCGATGTATTCTATGTCAAGAAGTTTGGATATGTAATGTTATGTTAAAATGTAATCAGTCCTAGCTTTTCTTCTTGGGAAAATGCTATAGCACAGAAATATAAGGAATTAGCTTGAGGTACGCATGGTATAAAAGGATCGATACAATTAGGATTCATAATTAATTGCCGCTTCTATTGGGGTTATTTTTAATTCTAAACATTCATCTTCAGTTTCTAAAAAAATACAACATTTTCAACACATCAGCACTATGTTACATAAATTATATATACTAAAGTTATCGAAAATGTGAGACAAGAAATCAAATATTGGTACTCACCTGAGGAGATATAACAGATATCTGAAATATATCCATAGTGGAAGGGGAGAAATCACCTCCTATGACTCCTCCGTTTCTATTGAAAACAAATTTATACTGGGGCTATTGGAAATGTTTATCTTCTTCTTCTTCACTTGGCGCTACAACCCGCTTGCGCGAGTCTTGGCCTCCTCTATAGATGAATGCCAGTCATCTCGGTTCAATGCCGCCACCATCCAGTTGCGGACACCAAGGAAGCTTCTTGCATCTTTTGCAACTGCATCACTCCATCGTAGCCTTGGTCTACCAACTCTTCGTACACCGTAGATATTTTCTCTCAATAACTTGAGAGGCACATCATCGGGATTCATCCTTCCTACATGCCCTGCCCAACGCAGGCGCCCCAGCTTGATGTGATCCACCACGTCGACATCATTGAATAAAGTTCTAAGTTCTTCATTATTTCTCCGCCTCCATGTCTCCCCCTCCAGGATGGCTCCATAGATCCTGCGTAGGATTTTCCTTTCCAACCCAAGGAGGGCAAGCTCGTCGTTTCTAGTGATGGTCCAGCATTCCGAGGCATATGTTAGGACAGGTCGAATGAGGGTCTTATATAGTCTTATTTTGTGGACCTAGATAACAACCGGCTTTTCATATAGTCCTGTAGACCGAAGTATGCCCTATTAGCCATCAGCATTCTTCTATTAATTTCCTGATGTAAATTATTATCTTGGTTCACTTGCGTTCCTAGGTACGTAAAGCTATCTACCCCACTCAAAAGTATGATTCCCGAACCGCACATTATTATCTCTCTGTACTCCAGATGCAACACACATGTATTTGGTTTTGGCCTCATTTACCTCAAGTCCGATTTCCTTGGCAGCAATCTCCAGGTCCATAAATGCATCCCTTATCGCAACCCTTGATCGACCAATCAGGTCCACATCGTCCGCATAAGCTAGCAGTTGGGTCGTTCTATTTATAATAGTACCATTCATCTCTATTTTAGATTTTTTTGATAGCCCACTCTAACGCTAGATTAAATAGGATGCACGCCAGGCCATCCCCCTGCTTTAGGCCTTTATTTGTGGTGAAAGGTTGTGAAAACTCATTCTGGGTCTTCACCACACAAACCACCCCAGTCATTGTCATTTTAATTAGGCGTACTAGCTTTGGGGGTATCCCCAGCTCCAGGAGTGCATGATATAGGGTGTTACGTTGCACACTATCATAAGCCATCTTGAAATCGATGAAAAGGTGATGGGTATTCAATTTGTATTCCCACGTTCTTTCTAGGATTATCCTAAGTGAGTGGATTTGGTCTATTGTGGATCTACCACTTCTGAAACCAGCTTGATATCTTCCAATCAGACGTTCAGCGACGTTCAGTCTTCTATAGAGAACTCGAGATAGGATCTTATAAACTGTGGGTAGTAGCGATATGCCTCTGTAGTTGTCACATGTTAAGAGGTTTCCTTTTTTGTGAATCGGGCATATAACCGTTTTATTCCATTCTTCAGTTATTGCTTCTGTCTGCCATACCTGTAGGAAGAGTTCCTGAAGTACCTTCACGAGTTCTGTACCTCCATATTTGAAAAGTTCAGAGGGTAAGCCATCATAACCTGGGGCCTTATTATTTTTTAGCCTTTGTACTGCTTCTTCAATCTCGTCCTCATCTGGTGGCTCCAATTCGTCCTCCTCCGAACGTGGCATACACATGATTTCGTGATCGACAGACTCCTCCTCTTGGTTGAGAAGCGAGTTGAAATGTGTCCTCCAACGTTCAAGAATTCCTTTCTTGTCGGTTATAAGTGAGCCATCCCTCGCCCTTTTGGGGACATTGGAAATGTTTAACTGGTCAATTAAATAAAAATCTAGATCGGAAATATAAAGATAAACAAAAAACCTCGAAATATGTGGACGAGAATTCAATAATATTAAAACGAAATAAGGTATGTTTGTTGTCGTTCTACAAATATGTTTTTAAGAATCTCAATTGAATATCATTCTACTTTTTGAAACCAAAATCCTCCATGAACCTGTACACAACTATAGTGATGTTCGCCTCTCAAAAAGTCTTTGAGAAAAAAGAACTTATTAAAGTTCAGAGGTGTGTTATTTTCTCTATTTCACTACACTTCACTGAAAATTCTTCAAGGAAGTGTGCAGGTACTGGCAATAAAATAATCGAAAAATCAGTTCCACAAACCGCTGCTAAATTCATTTTGGTATTCCAAAAATAATATTCTTGAAAGCCATTCATTTTTAGGTTTCTTTTTCCACTGTGCAATGTATAGTCCAGTCAATAAACACATTGTAGAGTGCATGGAATATGCGATAATTTTGACTTCACAGCTTCGTTAGGGGTGGTTAGGAGGTAAACATACTAAAAGTCCCCACTCCTAGGGGATGAGCTAAGGGTGAGGGAGAGGGTAGAAGGTTCTATTTTTGAGTTTTTCGATTATATCTCGAAAACCGTGGACTCTAGAAAATATACTACAAATAAAAATTAAAGCTAAATCATTTCTTGTAAAATGGTTTATGGCATATTTGTCGAATTTCTAACGGTTTTCGAGATAAACGTTATTAAAAATCGATAATTGTCGAGAAAAACACTAACTTTTTGTCAAACATTTGCTTCTAGTACCTTCCATGATAGTTTCTCAAAAAAATGTTGCACAATCAAAGTTATAGAGCATTAAATTAACTTCATATGTACGTTTCTGGCATTTGAAGCAAATATTTGACAAAAATTTCTTTTCTTTTTTTTTATAACGTATATCTCGAAAACCGTTGAAAGTTTGACAAATATGTATAAATACAATTTTATAGGTTTGTAACATAGTTTTCTATTGTTCACCGTTTTCGAGATATAATCGAAAAAAAAAACCCAGAACCTTTTCCCCTCTTTCCACCATAAGCTCACATTACAGGGGCGGGGAGTTTTAGTATGTTTACCTTCTAACTACTCCTAAAGAAGCTATGAAGTCAACAATTATCGCATATTTCATGCACTTTACACCCTTCATTTGAGCACTGATTGACTGGTAGTAATATGTAAAATAAAAACTGTAGGCTCTAGAAAAAAATTTTTGAATAAACATTTAAGCTAATTAAATCTGCTATATATTTGTCAAATACCACTCACTCATTTAACACGAAATCTCAGAAACTACAATACGGATTGGAATGAAATTCGATATGTACCTTCCTCTAGGGCCGTAGGTGCTCGCTAAAAAAAGGAATTAAAAAAATCGGCCTGGATCGCCGAAATGCGATTAAAATTTTAATTGGGTGCATAATAAAATATTAATTGTCATATGGTATTTGGGGATAAGCTATGTTAAAAAATAGGTTAGATGTTTAAGCCGCACACTTTGACCACAAATTAAGTTCCTTATAGTTGGAAACAAACAAAAATACGATCGATGTCGAAACCTTATAATATTTGTACTTTCTGTGAACTCATGGTAGCTGCAGAGGTTACAACTTACAACTTACAAGTTTGAGTTGTTTCGTGACGAGAAGCTATTAAAAGACTTATGTTAAAGAGGAGGTTAAAAGACTTATGTTCTCTGGTGATGGCATGTAAGGCCAGTTCGATCTAGGGACAAAAACAGATAAGAATCAATGAGTTCTATCAAGTGTATGATTCTCTTTAGTATCGTATCATGTTCTGCCATGGAGAAGAAAGGTACAGTATTAACATCCCTCAGCGTGAGCCAAACACCAATACATCACTTAAGAAAACTGTCTGCAGCTGATTTTTACGCCTACATGTTAGTGGAGCGAGGAGGAGAAGAACCTTATTTACTTTAATTCCGTAATCTCCTCAACCAATTTATGATTGATATGTACGCAAAAATAGAAACAGAAAGACTAAACTTTATTCGAAAATGTTGAGAAGTTAAGACTATATTCACTTAAAGTATGCCATAAGAAAAGCTGATGGTCTGGTATCAGATCTGGGTAAGATGGTAATGCTGCCTCGAAGCTTCACTGGAGGATTATCAAAATAATATAAAATTAACTTTTGCAAATTGTCAAATTTACTTATTGAAATTATTCTAAGAATGGAATTCTTCAGGTATATTTAAGTAATAATAATTATCAACGTTAAGCTTAACTTTTACTAATTTAAGTTGTCTTCATCCTAATGATATTAAACCGTAGCGGAGCAGGTTACTTTCAGCTAGTTTCCTATAAAATTGATTTGGTACATATTTTCTAACTTCCAACGGTTATCGAGATATAAGTTATTTAAAATCGATAATTTTTGATTTACCTATCGATATTTTTACCTAACTTTTTGTCAAACATTTGCTTCTAGTACTTTCCACGATCATTTCTCAGAAAAAATGTCATAATTAAAGTTGTAGAGCATTAAATTCACTTTAACTATATATATACTTTTCTAGCAAATGTTCGACAAAAAGTGAGGTAAACATTATTATTATTATTTTTTCCAATATTATTGACTTTTAATAACATATATTATTCCAGTCAATAAATACATTCTAGAGTGCATGAAATAAGCTATCATTTTTGACTTCACAGCTTCGTTAGGACTTGTTAGAAGGTAAACGTACTAAAATTCACCGCTCCTGGGGGTGAGCTAACGGTGAGGGAGAGGGGAGAAGGTCCTATATTTGAGTCCTTTCGATTATATCTCGAAAACCGTGGACTCTAGAAAATATACTACAAATAAAAATTAAAGCTAAATCATTTCTTGTAAAATGGTTTATGGCATATTTGTCGAACTTCTAATGGTTTTCGAGATATACGTTATTAAAAATCGATAATTGTCGAGAAAAACACTAACTTTTTGTCAAACATTTGCTTCTTGTACCTTCCATGATAGTTTCTCAAAAAAATGTCGCACAATCAAAGTTATAGAGCATTAAATTGACTTCATATGTACGTTTCTGGCATTTGAAGCAAATATTTGACAAAAAGTTCTTTTTTTTTTTTTTTTTTGATAACGTATATCTCGAAAACCGTTGAAAGTTTGACAAATATGTATAAATACAATTTTATAGGTTTGTAACATAGTTTTCTATTGTTCACCGTTTTCGAGATATAATCGAAAAAAACCCAGAACCTTTTCCCCTCTTTCCACCGTAAGCTCACCTTACAGGGGCGGGTACTTTTAGTATCTTTACCTTCTAACTACTCCTAATGCAGCTATGAAGTCAACAATTATCGCATATTTCATGCACTTTACACCCTTCATTTGAGCACTCATTGACTGGTAGTGATATGTAGAACATGTTTAATAAAATGACTGGTCCTTTTACAGGCGACCTAGATTTGGATGAGCTGTTTCTAGGCTGGTTCGTTAAGATTGCCATCATAATTGTACCCCATCTTCAATTAGCAGTGTAATTACAACTTCTAAATATATAATACCAGTTGAAGATATTGTACTAAACGGTTGCCAGCGCTCTCTATGGTAGCTGGTAGCTTACTGGTCCACCGAGCAGCTTGTATGCTCTGTTGGGCGTCAAAGCCTGCCTCGTTCCGTTTTAAATCCCTCTTTCTGTGGCAGTTCTTTTATAAAAATAAGTAATCTATACTATTATATAAAAGGACAAGCCATTTTTCGTTTGTGATCACTAACCGCGAAAACTGCCGAATCAATATGTACCAAATTTTAACCACATGATGGTTCAAGGAAGGTTTAACAATAATAAAATTTAAAGATTTTAAATTATGTAGCTATAAAAAAGCGACAAATTTGTGGTGGGCAGTGAAGTGTGATAATCGGCCGATAAGTGGTAAGCACCATTCAAGATAGGTTACAAAGGGTCGGTGTTATATAGAGATAGGAATTTATGATAAAATTTAATTTTTTTTCAATTCAATTGTTATTAAAAAAACTATAAATATATGGAGCGACGTGTGGATCCCACTGCAGTATAAAAATATGTGGCCATTCTGCAATAGAGTTTGCTATGCTAAAACAATTCAACCCAACTGTTACAAATTGTAACTACGACATCTTCATAATTCTAGGAAGGTTTAGCAATAATAAAGTTTACTATATAGTCCAGTAAAAAGGTATTTCGAACTAGAAAGTTTATGGGTAATTGTTTTTTATGGCTTACTTTATATTTTTGGGGGTTTTCCAACAAAATTTCCATCGGCAAATATGAGAAAAAATAGGAAAAAGTAAGAAAGTTTTAATTTTTTTCATTATTTTGCTTGTAACTTGCAAAGTAACCATTTTAAGCAAAATACGGAAAAAAACTACAATGTTTCCAAAACAAGGTCCTGAGAATTGCTGTAGATGCTCCCTGGTTTGTAAGGAATAATCAACTCCATCGTGAATTAGACATTGAACCAATTTACGATTTCATCAAAAAATGCTACACCAGGCTTCATTGCAAGTTACCAGCGACTAAAGGTGCAGTAGCCTTTAACATAGGAGCTCAAACAACATCCCGCAGATTGAAACCAAGACAGAAGATGTAAGACGAACTGATGTAAACACCATGACTATTTTATCCAGTATTTACTTTTTTGTTTCAACACCAATTACTGTTATTATTACTAAAATTTGATTGTAATACTTCATTACTTCTATACTTTATTTATTTATTTTTTCTTTATTACTATTTTTTTTTTTGTGTATACACTTGTCTGTTATTTTTTATTATTAATTTTTGTTAATTACTTCATTTGTATATTACTATTATTACTTTTTCCTTTATTTAATTTTATTATTTTTGTTTTAATTTTTTTTTTTTTTTTTTTACTTTTCCCTCATTTGATTTTCATTATTATTTTATTTTTTTACTTTTTATTGTTACGTCTTTTGATTTTTTTTTTTGTTATTATATGCCTCCTCTGCAGTTACAATTATTCCAAAATTATTATAAAACTTATTTGTTATGGGTGTCTCTTGCACGAGACTTTACCCTCCCTTTTACTATTGTTAACTCATTAACTATCTACTATTGTTAAACCATCCATGTAAGGCATACCAGGCCGATCTGGAAATAAATAAAAAAAAAAAAAAGCAAAATACTTTTCTATTATAAAATAAAGAGGAGAAAATGACCTACAATTTATGTCCCTAAGGTATCTACAAGGAATTTGGTCAACTGGTGCCAGTCCCACTCTTCCACAAAAATATGTTTGTCGTACTTTTTTGTCTATAACTCTGAATCTATTTGTCCGCTTAGAACTTACTTTTTTTCATCTTAAAGATGGTTAAATTTACTATTAGCCTATTAAATATGACGTTCTAATAATGTCCCTTAAAAGCACGCTAAAAAGCCCGTTTTATTGTAAAATCCACGTTTTTTTTTGCACATTAGTCATTATAACTCCGAAACTATATGTCTGACTAAAAATTTCTTTTTTTTATCTAATTGTCTTGAAATACACATGCCAGGACGTGGATTTCATACGTTTTTTTGGCACATTTTTCGCCGTAACTCCGAAACTACTTGTTCGATTCAAAATTTCTTTTTTATATCTAAAAGCTGGCTAAACTTTCTTTTATATAATATATATGTAATTTATATTTAATCCCGTGAAACACCCACGCTAGCATGCTAAATATGTATATTTTGGCGAAATATGACAATGATGACATGTCCAGTGGGCTGGCGTGGGTGTATTACGGCATTTAAAAAACATTACATATACACGATCTATTATTAAATTTAACCAGCTGAAATGAAATTTTTAATCGAACAAATAGTTTCGGAGTTATAGCAAAAAATGTGCCAAAAAAACGTGGATTTCATAAAAGTACGAGGTCTTTAGCGTTCTGGCATGTGTATTTCAAGGGACCCGATTGAAACTTTATATATAGAATCCAATAGTAAATTTGACCAGCTTTGAGATGAAAAAAAGAAAATTTTGAATCGAGAAAGTAGTTTCGGAGTTATAGCAAAAAATGTGCCAAAAAAACGTGGATTTCATAAAAGTACGAGGTCTTTAGCGTTCTGGCATGTGCATTTCAAGGGACCCGATTGAAACTTTATATATAGAATCCAATAGTAAATTTGACCACCTTTTAGATATAAAAAAGAAATTTTGAATCGAACAAGTAGTTTCTGAGTTACTGCGAAAAATGTGCCAAAGAAAGGTGAATTTCATAAAAGTACGGGATCTTTATCGTTCTGGCATGTGTATTTCAAGGGACTCGATTGAAACTTTATATATAGATTCCAATAGTAAATTTGACCACCTTTTAGACAAAAAAAAAAAGAAATTTTGAGTTAGACTAATATAATAGTTTCTGGGTTATAGTGACAAATGCGGAAAAAAAAAAACGTGGATTTTACAACGGTGCGGATTTTGTTTAATGTTTTGGCATGTTTTTTTCAAGTGACTCGATTAAAACTTCATGAAAAGAGTCCAATAGTACATTTCATCATCTCTAAGATGAAAAAATGTAATTTTTAATCTGACGAATAGTTTCAGAGTTATTGACAAAAAAAGTATGACAAACATATTTTTGCGAAGAAGTGGGACTGGCCCCCAGTTGGCCAAATTCCTTTTTGGATACTTTATGTTTGACAAAGGAAACATAAGGACATAAATAGTAGGTCATTTTCTCCTTTTTATTTTAATATAGGAAAGTATTTTGTTTAAAATGATTACTTTGCAAGTTACAAGCTAAATAATAAAAAAAAAATTAAAGCTTTTCTACTTTTTTCTAATATTTCTCCTATTTGCCGTTGGAAAATTTGTTAGAATACTTCAGATTCGTGTTCAGCACTCCAAAAAATATAAAGAAAAAAAAAAAATTACCCATAAACTTTCCACTTCAAGCCTTATTTCAAAACCTTTTGACTTGACTAATAATAATAATTAAAATGTTTAGTCTAGAGTGCCATTTACTAGGTTTGCCAAACAGTCATATACTTTTACAGTTTAAAAGTTATTAAATTAAAATCCAAACATATTGATCGATAAAATTATTTCTGCCAAATTGAATATCTAATTATGCTTTTACGTTCTCTTCAAACACCTAATCAAAGCAATTTTAACCAGGCTAAAAATTACTGCCACGTGTGAAAATATCGTTGAAAAAATTATACTAAATTCCTTACTTCAATTTATCGAGAAAAAACATGAAATTCAATTATTAGTTAAAATAATCTAAGTTCTTTATTTATGAGAACGGGCGAAGCCGCAACGGGGTATGCTAGTAACCTATATACTAAAGAAGATTGCCTAGTAATAGTAGTTTTTTTTTTTTTTTTTTTTACTTTTTAAATACTTTTATTGAGTAAGTATTACAATCAGCCACAAAGAGGGCAATAAGCAATATAGACGGAATCATAGATCCATACACTTAACATATACAATAATTAATAAACGTAAAAGATGAGAAAAAAAATAAAGAATCACTCACTGTACAATATACAAAGTGAAAAAAAAAAATAGAAATAAAAGAATGAAGCCAATAATATTAGTAAAAACAAAAATAAGATCAAAGAAGTTTTATGACGTGAGATTTAAATATCCGGGGTAATCCAAATTGTTTTTTTTCTTTCATTTCTTGATATTTACAACTGTACAAAATTATATACATCAAGTAAATGTGTTGATGGTGATTGCAATGACGTAAATAACTTGCGAAGAACTACTCACTAGTAGCACTTCAATAAAATCTGCACTAATAGGTAGGCCATCTTCTTTTCAGACGCCTCGGAGGATTATCGGGAATGGAGTGGGAAGCAAGTTGGGAGACTAGTGGATTGGAGTGGTTATGGAGCTTACTATAAAAGAATACGCATCTGGTTTGGGCTAAATCAGCAACATTTGGAACATTAAGATCTTTATGGATAAGTTTATTGGTAACAAAATAAGGGGCATTGAGGATTTTTCGAAGGATTTTGGGTCGTAAGCATTGGATATGAGATGAATTGAATGGTTTAGTGGAGCCCCAAAGCGCAACTCCGTACGTCCGAACATGCCTAATCACAGTGATGTAAATGAGTCTTTTCTAATTAGTTGGGAGAATTAACCGTTTGTCCAGTAAATGTTGAAGTAGTCTGTAACGACGAGCAGTTTCTTGTCATTTTAGTCTTGTATGTGGATTCCAAATTAGACGTTTGTCCAAGTGGAGTCCTAGGTAGCGGATCTGTTCATCAGGGATTAGAGGAATAATCCAAATTTTAAATTGTTAAATCTTATTAGAATAAGAATCTTCATCATTATATTGTAAGGATAGTCATATTGAGAGGAAAAAATACGTATGAGAATCATATCAACATATTTAGAACCGAGTCAGACATTCATAGAAGAGGATAGATAAGAGAAAAGAGCGACCATCCGCGATCACGAACTTGGTATAAGCGAGTCCATTGTTCCCTTTGTGCCCGAATAAAGAAAGATGAAATGTTTTTGATAAAGATCAGAAGCATCGAGTCAAAGATAATCGATTCACAGCTTTATCGATCAATTATATCTTTATAAACCAACACGGAGGCACTGCTAATATATTTCTATTGCGCGCTAGACACTAACTGGATTCAAATACTTAAACTATTTTATTTAAACTATTATAAAGCGCAGATAATAAACTATTATTATACAAAGCTTGCTTAAGATCTATATTAACATACGTAAGCCCTATATTTAGTTCTATGTCTAAAACAAATTATAAAAAACTACAAGTATTCCAAAACAAATGCCTTCGGATTACAGGAAACTATGCATTCTAGACAAAAGTTGAGGTTTTACATAAAGAACTGTGTTTACCTTATATTAAAGTATTCATTGAGAAAATATGTAAACAAAATTTTTAAGTGTAAAAACAATAAAAACCCACTTATAAAAAATATAGGGAACTGCACAAAAAATAGTACAAAACGATATGTACATGAAAGAACTAAGCATTTGTTATTGTAGTATATCAATCTAATTTATTTATTGTTATTTTAAATATGCTTGCAGTATGTATATGTATATAAATTTGCATATGTATGTAAATATGTGTGTATATAGGTATGTATGAGTATGTATATGTGAATATAGTTACAAATTTTGTTTATTATAGTCACAAGTTTTGTTTATTTTATTACTAGGATGTTATATTTTTCTGTTTATTCGTTGAAAGTATATATATAAAAAGTATAAGTATAAGTAATTTTTCTTTCATTATAAATTATGATTAATTTATTTGCTTTCCAACTAACAAAAGATACATACTACAAAAAATCTCTTTCCTGGGGGTCCAAAATAAAACATTACAAAACAGTGATTAAACCAGAAGCCTTGTATCCAGCTCAAACACTAAACATCAATATCAAAGCTCATATCGAGAAACTTGAACTAAAAGAAAGGAAAATTTTAAGAAAAATCATAGGACCAAAATTTCAGGTTAATAAGACAATATACATAAAGAATGAAACACTCTACAAGAACATTGAAAAACTCTCTGATACTATGCGAAAAAGAAGAATCAATTGGTTTAAACAAACTGAAAAGGACCTAGCAGAATTAAAAATTACAGAAAATTTACTACTTGATCAGACTTCTAAATTAATAACTAAAGATGAATATGTTAGGTTCCAAGATAAATCCACTCTAAAAACCAAACCCTTTATCTCAGATGAAGAAAGAAGAAGAAGATCAGAAAGAATGAAGAAGTACTGGGCACTTAAGAAGGGACAACACACATTGAAGTGATGGATTCAACGTACCCCAAAGAGGGTGAAACGAAAAAAAAAAATATGATTATATTACATATATTTAAGTTGATTATTGGTATTGTATCTTAAATTGAGACAGGTTTATTTTGTTGGTACAGCATGTAATTTTGTGAATTGTAAAATTATATAAGAAATAAAGAAATTATATTTTTGAATAATAAAAAATTGAATTTTATTGTATCTAGTGAGATAGTATTGTTGTTTTGATTTGTGAAATATTTTTATAGGAAAAAATAGCTTCAAAGCTAGAGGGGAAAGACATGTGTCGAATTGTGGAGCGTACTGGAGTGGAACTGATAAAAGCTACAATCCGTTCCAGTGACTTTTCCGACCGACCTTGAGTGCCTTAATCTCTTTTGGAGAAAAACATTCGCACAACTCTTCACTGTTCCTGCTATCTCCAGATAATCGTATTTACCCATTTTATTTGATATATGATAACCGGAATGCAAATAGATACTAAAATAAATAAATAAAAATAAAATATAAAATATAAAGTATATAAAATAAAGTAATTTTAATAATTACACTGGACAACAAAAACAGTATCACTATCAATAAGGCGCTCCATCCAAAAGGGCCGACCAGCGATATCTCTTTCCTATAACCACCATATTTAAATATTAATATTCATAAGGTATAGTTGACTGTGAATTATATATAGGAGATGTAGTTGGTTAGGGTAGGCAGTCAATGAACTCAGCAAATCAAAACAAAATGTTTATTTTATTTTAATTGTCAAAGCCGACGTTTCGACTTGCTTTGCAAGTCTTCATCAGGGCTAGAAGAACAGAAAACAAGCAACAAGGTATGACTACATTGACTACATGACTACAATGTAAAATATATGAATAAACACACACCACAAAACATAGGAATGATTGAGAAAAAATATAAATAAACTTACTCTTATACAGTCATTTATTTATCATTTTATGTTTATTTATATTTTTTCTCAATCATTCCTATGTTTTGTGGTGTGTGTTTATTCATATATTTTACATTGTAGTCATGTAGTCAATGTAGTCATACCTTGTTGCTTGTTTTCTGTTCTTCTAGCCCTGATGAAGACTTGCAAAGCAAGTCGAAACGTCGGCTTTGACAATTAAAATAAAATAAACATTTTGTTTTGATTTGCTGAGTTCATTGACTGCCTACCCTAACCAACTACATCTCCTATATTTAAATATTAATTTCTACAGTTTCAATTTGAATTGTGTTGTTTTTAGTGTGTTGGTATATCGTCTTCTTAAATGTAAAAAGGTGAAATAATAGTTAACAACATGAGTTCTAAAATGGATCTAGAGTTTTATGTATTGATATTTTCTTATTTCATCTTCCCTAATGTGTTAAAGTGTAACAAAAATTAACAGCGTTAGTTTCTACATGTGTTTTATATATTTATAGTTTGTTATTTCCACTTCTAGTATGTGAGAAATTTTTAGTTTACTTTTATTGTGAATGGATTCTTTGTCATCCGTATTACTTATTGTCCAGAGATAAGTCAGATTGTAATATTAATTTAATATTTGTTTAAATTTATTTATATTTCTTATCATTCCAGTCTTGTCCTTATTCTTACCTTGCTGCTTTGTATTATTACTGATTTATGTATCTGTCCTTTTCTATAGCCTTTATTCTATAAATTTTTATCCATGCCGTTCTGTATTCCATTTGTCATCTCTTTATTGATCTAATTTTTTTGTCACATCTAGTATTTTGTTCATTATAACCCTGAAGAGGTCCTGCAAGGCAGGTCGAAACGTTAGCACGCATTGAAGTATTTCTGCTTCACGTGGTGTTTCTGTTTGACTGCATCCTTCTTCATTCGTCCGAACTGTCAACTATACTTTTTATTAATAAACCACTTTCATTTAAAAATAAATGTGAGAAAGAATATCAGAAGTTTTATATTATCTTATTTCTACTTCCCTGAGGTAAAAAATATAGCAGAAATCAACAAAATAACTTTCAACATGGTTTTAGTGTTTTATATGGTATATTTTGTCATTTCCAGTTCCCTAACGAGAGAAGATTTATCATAGTTTAATATTACTTTCGATTTAGTATTATAGTAGTTCTGAATAACTATAATATTATTTCAACATTGATTTATTTTTTAGATATCTATTAAAATTTACAATTGTATATACAATATGTAAATCACATTGATTTAGTGCTTCATATTTTGTTATTTCCTTATTTCCACTTCATTATTTTTTTATTTTTCATTTTAATATCAGAAGATAAACAGAAATTAATATTAGTTTGAAAAAGGATTCAGAGTTTTTGCCATGATTTATAGACAAGTGGAGGGGGCTTACCTTTCAATCGCTGAGGCCGTAACTGACTAGATGCAGCCATTTTGATCTGCACCATATTGTCAGCATATTAGCCGCTTCTCAGTTCGAATTTTGGTTCCTTCGGCTTCATTCTGGGATTTTATTTCATATAGTGCGTTATTTTTCCATTCGAAAATGGGGAGATACCCTAGCCCATATGGAATCCAAGTCGCCTGTTGAGGCAAAGTGGGCGTGGAAGGTTGGTGTTTTGGCTCACTGAAGAAAATACAGGAAGGGCCCCTCCACTTGTCTATAACTCCATGGCAACATAAACTTTTCCCACCGGTGTTTCCACTGATCAAAGGCCCCGGAAAACCCTTTTTGTAAAGGTGTTTAGCAGCTCCGTTGTTTTTTCTTTAATTTCGTCAACTGTTTGAAATCTTCGTCCTTTCAGGTGTCTCTTGAGCTTCGGGAAAAGAAAAAAGTCGGCTGGAGCCAGTTCAGGTGAGTAGGGGGGCTGAGGAATGATAGTCATTGCGTTTTTTACACAAAAAGGCCATCTTTAAACCTCTTGAACCACTGATGGCAGCATGATTGACCACTCATGTCGGCTTAGACATTCTTCACCAAAAGCCTCTTGTAACATCAAAAAGGTTTCAGAAAACGTTTTGTTCAGTTTCACACAAAACTTCACACAAACACGTTGCTCTTCTCTCACATTCATTTTCATAAAATAGCCAAACTCTATAAAACTAACCTCAAACAAACTGTGCTAATGTTACTTTCAGTGATGTTATGATTGATCTGCAAACACAGCTGTGTTCCTGTTGAGTCAGGCAATACAATGCTGCCAACCGCATCGCTGTGAGACATTGCATTCCCATAGTATATAAAAAGTCCTGGAACTTTTTGATCACACCTCGTTTATATTTAATTTTTTCAAATTACGTCAATCTACGTTTCCTCATTACGTCACTCGACCTTTCAATGTTTCGATATATTTCCATATTACTTTTTAGTTTATAACTTTCTTCAGTCTTTCTTGGTCCTAATATTTTTCTCACCTTCTTTTCCATATTTTCAATTTCTCAATTTCTCCCTTTTTGTTGAGAAACAAGCATTCAGAGGCATTTAAGCTTTCAGGACGAACATCTACTTTATAATGACGCAATTTAGCCTCAATAGAGAGATTTTTTTTATTATATATATCCTTAGTTTTTAGGAAGGCATATTCCATTCTTTTGGCTCTTGCGAGATTTGTTGCTTTATCCAAACCATTATATTGAATTACTTCACCTAAATATTTAAAGTTATCTACCGTCCTAACGTTACCATATTTAGTCTTTAGTTCTTTGCTTATATTCACATGAGTCGAAATATATACCGTCTTATCGAAAGAAATCTGTAAACCTGTTTTAGATACAATTTCTAGTAATTTTTCAATATAAATTTTGGCAATCTCTTCATTTTCTGTAACTATTTGCTAAATCAATATCTCTTCCATCAGTAATATTCATTTCCCTTAATAGAGGCAGCTTGTAATATTTATTAAATAAAACAATTTATATTATTTAAAAAAAAAATAAAAAATAACCTTCTAATAAACATTATTCCAATAGAAATGGCAATCAATTCATCAATCCTAATTAGATATTACTTATTCATGGTGTTGTATATTTGTAAATTTCAATAAATATGTTTTTATAAAATATTAAGGTATTTCGGAATCTTCCAATATAGATCTGTCGTTTGGATGCTACGAATCGTTAGTTTATCTACAATTGTTTTCCATGTAATTACATTTGTCTGATAATTAATTATTTAATTTTTTTTTTTTTTTAACAAAGTTTTATGAATGAGGAAGAAGTGTTGGCATAGAAAGTAGCGAAGCAGACGGTCAATAACTCATGAGGTTATCGGGTTAAACGAATGGATGCCCGTAACTCTTTTATGTTTTGCCACTATTATTGAATAACCTTCTCAAATCTGTTATATCAAATTATATGCATTTGATAAATCATAAATTTAAATTTATTTTATATAATTATACGATATTATATAATTTATTAATTCAGCGTAATGTTCCAAGTTCTCATATAGAGTTGTATTTTATATTTAAAATGAGATATATTTTATACTAGCATACCCTGTCGCGGCATCGCCCGCTCTCATAATTAAAGAACTTAGATTATTTTAACTAATAATAAAATTTCATTTGTTTATCGATAAATATCTTGTATTGAAGTATCGAATTTAGCATTATATCTTCAATGATATTTTCACGCATAACCTGGTTAAAATTGTGTTGATATGGTGTTTGAAGAGTATGTAAATAGGCATAATTAGGCATTTTGGTAGATATAATTTTATCGGTCCATCTGGTTGGATTTTAATTTCTAACCATAAAAGTATATGGCTCTCAAGACTATACATTTTAATTATTATTATAGTAAAATTTATTAAAATAAACCTTTCTAAGACTATGAAGACGTAGTTCAAATTTGGCACAGTTTGATTTAATAGTTATACCATTGCAAACTCTGTTGCAGAATGGTCGATTTTTTTAAACTGTACTGGGGTCCACATGTCGCTCCATATATTTATAGCTTTTTTATGAACATTTGAATTGAAAATAGGTAATTTTTATCTTAAATTTCTAGCTCTATATACCACCGTAACTTAGTAATTTTTCTGGAATGGTACTCGCCAACTATCAATTTACCAAACTTCACTGCACACCACATATTTATCGCTTTTTGATGGATATGAAATTCAAAATTTTTAAATTTTTATTATTCCTAATCCTTCCTTGAACTATGGAAACGATGTGGCTAAAATTTTGGTTCAGATTGGTACATTAGTTTTCGCGGTTAGTGATCACAAACGAAAAATGGCTTCTCCTTTTATATAATAGTTGTTAACGCCATTAAAATAATCTGTATTTTTATTTATAGTGGTTAATTTTTCGTTTTGAATTTAGAGACAATACATTATTGGTGAGGCGAGCGATATAGGAGGTCGCTGCTGCTGCGGCGGCTGGAGGCTTGGCTGCCGTTACCTAGCAACGGCCATATGATTGTTAGCCCAACCCGATAATTAGTTGTGTAAAGTGCAATACAAGATGGCGATTAGTTGGCGTCATTATTAAGACGCTGTTTTCATAGTTGATAGTTAAAATGCAGACGTGGGCCCACTAATTCTTCGACCGCTTTAGAAGACGTCCAGCGTTCACACCTTAGACATCTTATGAAAGTTCTTCTCACACCGAAACCATCTCATCACCATCTCGTTGCGGCTGTACCAGTCATAGTCGTCCCGCTCCCTCATCTAAGTTCTTCAGCACATCTTTTTATTTGATTTATTTATATTTTGTTTTGTTTAGTAATAATTGTCATAATTTTCATTAATAGTTTATTTTTAGTTTTGAATCAAAAGGTTCAATAATTATTTGTAATTTAATTCATTGTTTGTTTTCCTTATTGTAAATATATTATGTATGTTTGGTGTATAGTTTCGGTTTTCTCAGATAGACCCCATAGTCGGAACCTTAGTTTATTTATTTATTTTCCTTTTGTTTATTTTATTTTAGTTTTTTTTGGAGCCTCATTCAAAAGACCCTGTCAATTTTGCGGGGGCTCTATCATAAGTATAGATTAATTGATTTAAACCAGGTTTACGTAATTAACTCGTAGGGTTCATAAAGCATCGATATAAATGTATACAAGTATCAAATGTGATAATTACCACTCTCCGGCACTCAATGTGGGATGAAAGCAATAAAAAAATATTAAAATTACAGTTAGGCTTTTACCATCATGCGTTAAGTCCTGTTAAGTTACCATCATGCGTACCTCAAGTAAAGTTATTGTAGTTTAGTACGTACATGCTATTTTGTAACATGCTAATGAGCATTAAGCATTTTACGAAGGATTTTGAATTGAAGAGATTTTATACTAGGCAAAATAATGAAAAAAAAATGGTTCTGTGAATGATTCATACGGACTAAATCGGGAAATTACAGCGAATGTCAAGTAAGTGTTGGTGCAGTCGAAACACACGAGTGTTTATGTAAAAGTAGCGAAGCAGACGGTCAATAACTCATGAGGTTATCGGGTTAAACGAATGGATGCCCGTAACTCTTTCATGTTTTGCCCCTATTATTGAATAACCTTCTCAAATCTGTTATATCAAATTATATGCATTTGATAAATCATAAATTTAAATTTATTTTATATAATTATACGATATTATATAATTTATTAATTCAGCGTAATGTTCCAAGTTCTCATATAGAGTTGTATTTTATATTTAAAATGAGATATATTTTATACTAGCATACCCTGTCGCGGCATCGCCCGCTCTCATAATTAAAGAACTTAGATTATTTTAACTAATAATAAAATTTCATTTGTTTATCGATAAATATCTTGTATTGAAGTATCGAATTTAGCATTATATCTTCAATGATATTTTCACGCATAACCTGGTTAAAATTGTGTTGATATGGTGTTTGAAGAGTATGTAAATAGGCAGACTGAATCGGGAAATTACAGCGAATGTCAAGTAAGTGTTGGTGCAGTCGAAACACACGAGTGTTTATGTAAAAAGTATTAACGAACCCGAAAGTTCTATATAACGAACTATAGTTGCCTGTATATGAGCTCTCTACTCAATACCAGGTCTACAAGATCCGAGCCAACACAATACTCCCATTCACGTCTCGGACGTCACCTCTGACGTTTAATCTCCGATTATCTTATAATTGATCCGCTATATTCCATAAGCTAACATTGCATGGCTATTCGATCGCCTTGATATTCAATTATCTTTAGCGGCTGGAGGGCACGCAATTCTGTCTTGTGTAACTTTCTAAATTGTTTCGGCTCTTCCTTCTTGAGCGGAAATAAACAGTTTACACGCAAGTTTATTTCCTATAAAGATTGAACTTTAAAATAAAAGATTAATTTACTAAAATGTATTTAATAAAAAAAAAATCTGACTTTATCTATCTATTTCTCCCTAATGAAAAAAAAATATTTTAAGAAAAGAAATGAATATAGCCAGACAAATATTACTACATATTTTATCACATATCTTGGGAAATCTTTCGTTCATTCCTTCCACACAACTATTCAAATCCATTTGTATCACAACTTTCTGCTCATTCCATTCCAGATAACCCTCTCAGATGCCTGAAAAGAAGATGGCCTCGGGACCTTCTAAAATATTACTTTATTATATAACCTTTATAAGTGCTACCAATGTTTAGTTGCTTTAAAAACAATTGACGTGTCATTTTTATCATTATCATCACATTTACTTGATGCCTTATATTTTTATATTTTGTACAGTTGTGAATTTCAACAAATAATTAAAAAAAAAACAAACACTGATGTTAGTAAGAAATTAGCAAACGGCAAATAGTTCATTATCTACAACATATAATATAATTTAAAAAAAAAAATAAAGGAATTCATCTTAAAAATTCATATTTAAGAAGATAATTTTTCTCGTATCAAATCCTTCGTAAAATCCTGAATAAACCTTATTATGTCACAAATAAACTTATACATAAAGATCATAATGCCCCATATGTTGCAGATTTAGCCCTAACCAGATCCTTTTATAGCAAATTCCATAACCATCAAATCAACTAGTCTCCCAACTTGCCTCATACTCAATTCCCGATAATCCTCTTACGAAGGATTTTGGATTGTAAGGATTGGATACTACTAGAATAGGAACATCTTCATAAATATTAATTTGTAAGATGAATTATTTTATTTTCGTTTGAATTGTAATTAAGTTTATATCGTATGTTGTAGATAATGAACGCTATTTGCTGTTTACTAATTCTTGCTAAAAATAGAATATCATTTTTTTTTTTTTTTTGGCTCTTTTTTGGATTATTGTTTATTATTAGCAATTTATTTTTAAACCAAAGTTTACATATAAGGTATGTTTAGATTTCAATTATTAATTCTCGGTTCCATCGATTCTTGAGAAAAGAATCGGTATCGGTAATCGATGATCCAAAGTCGATTCCTAGGAACCGATCGATACTGTTGGCGATAGTTTTGTAATATATAATTATTTAGTTATTATACAAACATCGATTCTTCTCCCTAACGATAAAAAAAAAATGTAGAATAATTAATTTTAAATGTATTTTATATCTTATAATAAAAGAGTAATTTTTTATATACTAAAACTGCTCGTTATAAAATTATAACATTCTTTTGAAAAAAAATAAGCATTCCTACTACAAGCCAAACGTTATATTGTTGAAGATATATTTTCACTTTTGGAAAATAAATAATTAGGATTACCAATTCTAAATGCCAACGCTGAATCACTAAAAATTAAAATGTGATTATAGTCCAGTCAATAAACACATTGTAGAGTGCATGGAATATGCGTTAATTTTTGACTTCATAGCTTCGTTAGGAATTGTTGGAAGGTAAACATACTAAAAGTCCACGCCCCTGGGGGGTGAGCTAACGGTGGGGGGGGGGAGAAGTTCAATTGTTTTGTTTTTTCGATTATAACTCGAAATCGGTTGACTCTAGAAAAATATGTTTCAAATAAACATAAAAGCTAATTAAATTTCTAATAAAAAACTATAAAATTGAAAATATATAAATTTGTCATAATTCTAATCGTTTACGTGATATTGGTTATTGAAAATCGGTGATTTTTGGGGAAAAAACAAAAGTCACCTCACTTTTTGTCAAACTTTTGTTTCTAGTACATTCCACAATCGTTTCTCAGGAAAAATGTAAGAATCAAAATTGTAGAGCATTAAATTTACTTCAATTTAATATATACGTTTTTGGTATTAGAAGCAAAAGTTTAACAAAAAGTGAGGTAAACATTTTGTTTATTTCTAAAATTATTGATTTTTAATAACGTATATCTCGAAAACTACTGGAATTTCGACGAATATGTATATAATTAATTTTATAGGAAATTTAATGAGCTTTAATTTTGATTTGAAGCATATTTTTCTAGAGTCCACCGTTTTCGAGATATTATAGAAAAACAAAATTGGGACGTTCTCCTCTTCCCCGTCCCTTAGCTCATCCCCCAGGAGCGGAGACTTTTAATGTGTTTACCTTTTAACTACTCCTAAAAAAGCTGTGAAGTCAAAAATTATCGCATATTTCATGCACTCTACACCCCTCATTTCAGCATTCATTGACTGGACTACTAGGCAATAGCATCGCTTTATTATACTTTTTGTAAATATTAGAGCATTTCTTTCAGAATAAGATTAGTTTTCATTTCAATAAATGCTCATACTGGTTTTCGAACGTTAATGTAATATCAAAATCAAAATCCAGAGAAATAATAGAATATTCCTCTATCTACAGTGTTCAGTGAAAGATTTTAGTAACACATTGCAACATTTGAGCTTCCTTAAGAATTAAATGAAATCCCGAACCAATGGAACATTTATCTTCTAATATAAAAAACCTGTACCACATACAACTCATGAAGGGTCTCGGGTTCAGTACTTAGGTAAGCTGTACTATTTCTGAGCCAACGGTTGTGAAAGGAGGTGATTTGGCCAGAATTCACGCTTAACCGCCAGGTTTTCCCCCCAATTAAGAGTAACCCCTTTTTAGGTGGCTGGGTGTGCCCCAGGAGGCCCCCCCCCCCCCGACCTCTAATTCGATCCACGGCCGAAATAACAGAAAATAAATTTTCTGCCTTCAATCGGACTCGAACTCGGGCCCGGGAGCATGGTAGTCAAGTGCCTTACCCACTGAGCTACCGTGCCTCCATCTTCTTAAATAATAGTTAATAATAATATGAATTAATTTTTGTGCGTAGTTTGAAATTCAATTAATTTACATGAGGAGTTGAGGTGCAAAACTCGTTCGTTCCTAAGGAACACGTTTTTGAGGAAACTCAAAAAACTTACCACGTCTTGTAGAGTGTCCAGATAAAATTTATATTTTTTTGCCTTTGAAAGATACAGCTACCCAGGGGAAGTGAGCCTGGACTGTAAAAAATTACTGATTTAGAGGTAACAAAAAAAATATAAAATAACAAAGTATCAGAAAGTTCTGCAACAAAATGTTTAAAGGAAAGAATTTTGCTGCACACACAGCATAAATTGCTCTTCCAATAAGGATAATAATATGAGTTGGAGAAAACAAAAGCGAAGTTTTTTTTTTAATAAGTAATATTTATTTAGGTTCACGACCATTTTATTAATAAATTCGGTAATATTTTACAAAATAATATCACCCACTGACTTAAAACATTTGACTAAACGTTTTTTTTTGTTTTGTTTTTTTTTATGAATTTTTCAAAAGATATAAAACATCTAACTACAAAAAAGTTACTAAAATACTAGATCCTAAGGCCATAGTCTTCTTCAATAATAGCTACTTCATCATCCTGTTGTTCGTCGTTTCCTTCGCCTGTGGCAGATATATCGAGAACTCGTGTGTAATATTTCAATGAATTATTGGCCCTCCACTCTTCACCAAAATGCTACAATGGGCTATGGAACGAATCAGTTCTGCTACAAACCGCTATTTTCTATAGCTAAAATCCACATAAAACACCAAATTTGCTCCGATCTGAAAATATATCTTGAAATTAAAATATCTTTTAGAATCCTCTACCATCTCAATGTTTCAAAAAAATGGAACGAACGAGTTTTGAACCTCAGCTCCTCACACATTCTATTTTGAGGACATTAAATGATGTTTGCTGCCTACTAATTTATTTCTTGGGTTATTATTCTTTTTTTTTTTTAAATTTGGTATGCATTTTTTAGGTCTCTTATAGATTATTTTATATAATAGCAATTATCACTATCGAGACTCGAGAATCGATTTTTTGGAACCGTTATCGTTACCGAGAATCGAAATATTTTGGTACGGGCACATCACTGATTCATATCAAGAATCGATTTTTTTTCATCTTTGACAGTATCGAGATTTTTAAAAATGTTGGTACCGACACATTACTATTCCATACTAAGGTGAGATATGATCCCCTAACGTTCACCGGGCTGTACTAGAAAGCACCCCCGAGGTGGGGGAAGGTGCCAGGAGAGGTAAACATTCCCCACCGTCCCCAGTCCCTATCCTGCCGGCAGTCAGTATCACTCGGGATGCGGCTTGCGTTGGATCCTAATGTTGTGTCCAAGGGCAAAGGCCTCGACGGCTTCTTCAGGTATCGGAGGATGTACTTCCCGAAAAGGTAGAGCAATTATATATTATAAATGTTTATTTGTTTGTATATTCGAAAATTCTAAAAAAAAAAAAATGATTGAATATATTTTTAAAAATTAATTAAATTGGATCAGACACCTCTTATTATTTGCATCATACACAACTGTCTGTGAAAAATGAAGTTGATACCTTCTGTTATAAATGAAGTATCTTCTCCGTAACTATTATTTAAAAAAATAAAATAAAAATAAAAATAAATTTGAGAATATGGCAAGACAATTCGTTGGGTTTTTGTTTGAGGGGCATTTGTCTTATATATTTTATATTCGTAAATAAAACACTTTAATAAAACATAAATTATAAATATTACTCAGCTGAAATCATTAGTGAAAATAATATCTATAAAGACTTAAATAATATTAAACTAAATTTTAATTATTATTATAAAAAATTTTAAATTTGGTTTTTAAATAAAATATATTACAATATCTCATTTTAAGCAGTAAATAAAAGAACTATCTTTGTTTGAATTATACTATTTATACAAGATAAAATAAGAATAATATTATTTTTAAAAAATAATTAAATTGGATTAGACAGGTCCTATTATTTGCATTATAATAAACTGTCTGAATAAATAAAGTTGATACCTTCTATGATAAATAAAGTATTTTATCCATGACTCTTATTAAAAAAAAAAAAAAAATATTTGAGGACATTTCAAGAAAATTCGTTGGACCTTTTGATGACATTTTTCTTAAATATTTTATATACTTACATAAAAACATTTAATAAAAAATAAAATATAAATATTACTCAGATGAAATTAGTAGTAAAAATAATATATATAAAGAAATAAATAATATGAAACGAAATTTTAAATATTAAATTAACATTTTTTAAATTTTATTTTTTCATGAAATATTTTACAATATGCCATTTTAAGTAGCAAATAAAAGAACTATCTAGGTTCGAACTATAAAATTAAAAAAAAAAAAAAAATATACTGGAATAATAATTTTCCAAATTTAGAATAATCACTCTTAAAATATAAATCAAACGCCTTACCTTCATTATGGCACATCAAAATAAATAATTAAATATTTCAAATAATAAAAAATAATTTTGATGTTTTATAATTTCGGGATTAAAAATTCGAATTTTAATTTCGCCATCTAAAATAGTGGAAGGTTCCTTCCATTTAAGTAAACAATTAATCAGCTTAAATTAGCAATAAAAATAAAAATCTATCAGGTAATAATCTAAAACATATAAATTAAAAAAAAAAAATAATAGAAAATTTATTTTGTGTTTTTATGTTTGTATAGTATTATTCTTTTAATATTTTTTTTTTACATTTTATAAAAAATTATCACAATTTAACTCAAGCATTAAATAATAGAGCTATTTGTGATTCAATTATACTATTTATACAATTTAATATATAAAAGAAAGTGTTTAAAAAATAATAATAATTAAAAAAAATTATAATATTAATACCTTAATCTTTAAAAAAGAATAATAAAAAAGTCGTACCTATCTATTGATTAATTAATCGAGGACATTCATTGTAAAAATAAAATATTTTAAAATAGGAAATATTATTTAGAAACTATGTTAGTAAAAATTTTATTGTACATGTTGTAACTTTAAGAAGTCGTCTTAGGCTTCCCATTTTGAAAAATAATTTTAATTAACAAAATATGATGTTATTAAATTATTGTAAAATTTGTTGAAACCTCTTGCGATTTTCAAGGTACATAAGAAAATAAAAATCCTATTTAGTTTTGTTTGATATTAAAATAAATTTACGATAATATAAAATTACAAAAAATCAGACTTACTGTATTAAAAATTAAATTGATCGTACCAAGATACGTACCATAAATAAATTTAAAAAAATCAAGTACGGCATTCTAGCAATGAAGTATATACTGAAATCGCCATTTTGCTTTTTTAAGTTAGAGTTTCTTGTAATAGAGAATTATTAATACTTTAATTGGTACTAAATAACTTCTTTTAGGTGACGAAAACTTATTCTATAAAGTTATATAACGATTAAATATTTAAGAGTATTCTTTTCCTTTTTTAATCTATAAGGAAATCATGAAATCTAAACTAACAGTCTAAAAATATTCGAAGATAAAATAAAAATATCATTAAATGGCCAAAATACAATTATTTCTGTTGTATATTTTTTAGATATTTAGAAAACAGCTGTAGTGGAAATATTTAGAACTTCTTTACTAGAGAAAACTTCCAAGGACGACTTATCTGCATAGTTTATTGACCCGAAAAGGAAAAACTTAAAACTAATTTAACGATTCATATACCTCAAGCCTAAAACTAATTTTAAGGATTAAATTTCAACTCCCGATTATTCGTTGTAATACGTGTGCAAGATAATTAAATCAATTATTTGCAAAACTGCTTAAAAAGGATAAGAATAAACAATAAATGTTTTGAAATATTTTTATTTGCAGTGAAAAATCTATAAATAAAGTTAGGTGTTTATAATCATTGTATGTGGTTATTTCTTTTCATTTAGGAATTGTTTAGTTTTTACGTTTGCGTAACTCGTCGTTCTTTAGTGAATCTAAAAAAAAAAAAAAAAATCGACTGTTAAAGTAATTAGGATTGATGAATTAAGTGCCACTTCTATAGAGATTATTTTATTTGAAAACTAGTTTGGAATGCTAAACATTCATCTACAGTTCTAAAACATACAAAATTTTTTTTCAACACATCAGTACTATGTTTCATAGATTATATATACTAAAGTTATAGTATATAAACATAGATTATATATACTAAAGTTATAGTATATAAACATAGATTATATATACTACTGTTAAAGATTTTATTTTTATAATTCACTCGTGTATCAACAGGAGTTTACTTACTTTACATCAAACAATTTTAATATGATCACTCCATTATTTTTATTATTTTTTTTTATTGCTTCCAATGAAAGTTCCGAATATATCCTTGCTGGTAAATATTTCAAAAAAAAGTCAAAATGTCATTTCATTTTTTCAAGCATTGATCCAAATCTGCGTCTTTCAAATTTTTGAAAAAATAAAATTTGTATGAATACTGGGTTAAAAAGGTTTTACGATGTTATGTTATATATTAAGATTATAATGTTTAATCCATTTAACATAGAGTAAACCAGATAGTTATTGACACCCTGTTTTAAAAATTGAAAATTAAAAAATAGCCAAAAAAAGAAATCATTTTTTTTTAAAAACTATTTATTGATATTTACAACTGTACATCAATATACATCATTTAAATTTGAAGAAATTATTGTAATGAAATGTAAGTCACTTGTAAAGAACTACTCACTAGTAGAACATCAATAAAAGTTCTAAACAAGAAGGTCTCTTGGCCATCTTCTTTTTCAGACGCCTCGGTGGGTTATCAGGTATCGAATGTGAAGCAAGTTGGGAGACTAATGAATTCGTGTGGGAGTGCAGTTTACTTTGAAAAAATTGGTGTCTGGTTTGGGCTAAATCAGCAACATATGGAACATTGAGATCTTTATGGATAAGTTTATTCGTGACAATGTAAGAAGCATTAAGGATTTTTCGAAGGATTTTGGATTCGAGAATAATTGGATGGTTTAGTGGAGCCCCAAAGCTCAACTTCGTATGTCCATATAGGTCTAATAACTGTCATGTAAATGAGTCTCTTGTAATTTATTGGAATCTTTGATCGTTTGTCTAGTAAATGTTGGAGTAGTCTATAACGACGTGCCGTTTCTTGTCGTTTCAGTCTTGTATGTGGATAAAAGAAATCATATAATTCCTTTTAAATCCTACAACTCAACTGTTTAAAAGTTATCATTTTATGATATTCCTCTTAAAATTAAATCAAACAACAGTAGTTTCATACTCATTCCAATTTTGTAGTTAATTATTCTAACGCATGTTGCTACATATTCATATTGTAGCTAACTTTATGTTCTGAAATAACCTGTGTAACTTATATAATTTTATTGTAACCTGTTTTTTTTTTGTTTTTCACTGTAGGGCATGATTATGAGCATGAAGTTGTTATTTTATTTTAATGTTATTTTAATTTATTGACGTTGTTATTTTATTGTCTGAACCTCAAAAACCTTATTAAACAAGTTAATTCTATAACATATGAATGATATTGTCGAAGTCTTGGAATTCCTAATGTTTCACATGTTTTTCGGTAATAAAACTATTAAATAACATATCCTGAAATATATGAGTAATGGAGGAACAAATACAGTTGATAGCAGGATGCTTACTACGCAAGAAAATATTTTGTGAGTCACGGCTTCTCAGGACCACGTATCTCAAGTTAACAACTCGCTGGATCAGCGTCATTCAAGAATTTTTTTTTTTTTTGTTAGTTTTCCTTGGAAAGGGGATATCTCTCTGTTTTTAAGAAACGTCCTCAAGGCAAGCCCATATCAACTAAGTAATGCGTGATTTATCAGTAAATGAATATTTATAACTAAACAAATGAGCCATTATTTTTTGTATGTTTTGTTTTAAGTTACTTTTTGTTTTGTTTTCTAGAGAAACTATTACTTAAGACAGTTATGAACATGTTATTTATTTTACATGATTCTATATACTTTTAAAATATGCTTCAGATTTTTGAAATTAGGAGAATTTTTATTTAAATTACAAATGAATAAAAATAAAGCTATAAGAACGATAGTAATCCCCCCCCCCCAAAAAAAAAAAACAACAAAAATTATATATAGAAATTGAAATATGCTTTCTACCAAATTATATATTTTATTTTTAATAATAGCATGAAATTATAGTTGGTTAAACAAAAATTTTAAATTACTTTATTAAGAATAAAACGACAAGAAACTGTTCATCGTAACAGAACACTTCAACATTTACGAGAAAAACGTTCAAAGCTCCCAATCAAAAATTAAAAACACTTATTTACATGACTGTGATTAGACCTATTTGGACTACGGAGTTGAGCTCTGGGCTACACTAAACTATCCTTACAATTCAAAAAAAACCTAAATGCGCTCCTTATTTTGTCACCAATAAACTTATCCATAAAGATCTTTAAATTGGAAACGACTTAGCTGACCGATTGACCTAGACATTGACAAGGCAATCGAAGGCAGTTACGCAATCCGCCACAAGCTGTACCCTACTCGAGCTCTCTCCCTCTCTCCTCTTTTCTCTCCTCTCACTCCCCCCCCTCCCTCGCAATGTGGCTAACTGTTTACGTGGGTGGATTATTGTTTTCATTCCTCGGCTGAGCAGTAGGCCATGACCTCATAGCTGTAGTAATTGCCCAGTTTCAATGTAAACAGGCAACTATAAAAAGAAAAATATCGGCATTATTGTTCGTTTCAATTTTATTACCGTTTTATGGTTTGTCTGTTTTGGATTTATGTGCTTAGTCTGTAGTTAATATGCAAGTGGATATAACTAATAGTTCAGAAACTGGGAGATAAAATTATTAATTGAAGGAAAAATAAAAATTGAAAAAATAAATAAAAAGCATTATGATATATCTAAGAACAACTCATTTAGTAAACACGAAATTCAAATTGAGAATAATTACAAATAATGGAACTTATTTGGGAAGACTGGGTGGGGGGACTGTGCTAATGTGGGTACCCTCACAATGTAAAATCTCCGGAAATGAAGCTGCAGACAGTGCAGCAAATATGGCAAGACTGGACCAAATAAGAATCATAATTACTGGCATTACAACAACTCCTGACTTAAAAACATACTGTAGAAAAAAGTTCCTTCAACATTGAAAAACAAAATGGAACCAAATACCTTCAGCAAAGGCAAACTTCAAGAAATTAAAAAAGGCACCCGGACCTGAACAGCATTTCTTAGAAGAAACAACATCTAGAATAGAAGAAACAATCTTGACTAGGTTAAGAATAGGACAACTTGTACTACACCGATTTGTACAACTTGCATTACAGCACTGACATTCAGAAACATTGTAATAACATGTACACTATACTCTGACGCCAGAACAAAGTACGCCAGAAGACAAAATCAAAAACATTTTTGAATTTCTGAAATTTTGTAAGTTTTTTGACAAACTTTAATATGTATATTAAGCCGCTAATGACTCATGTCATTAGTAATAATGTCACGGTAAGTAATAAAATAAAAAAATATATATGCAATTATAAAAAAAAATCGATTTCCCCCAGACTAGGAAAACCAATAGATCAATTACATTACATAGCGGACCTTTGGAAAAAATCTGAAATATTAGTTTGTCTACCTGAAAATGACACTTTGTCTAACAAGGGGACGTTTGCAGTTGTAACTCACAGATTTGAATGCCGATTTGTGTGTGGGTATTAGGGACCTATAATAGTGCAAAACTAGTGTTATAGCCGCTAATGGACATTAGGAACCGAGAAAAAATATATGAAAACACGTTTTATTTTTTTTCTCATCTCTCAGTCAAGATAGAGAAATGATTCTTTCACGTTTAATTGCAGTTATGTATGCTATTAGATATAAAAATACTTCTGTTATGCTCAAAAACTCTAAAAAAATGACAAAAGTCCAAGGAAATCCGCTGTAAATCAGTGGAAACATTTTTTCACGAACAACTGACCTCAAATCTCGATACAACGTACCTTAAAACCCTTATATGTGAAATTTTATCAAAATAAAAAAATATTGATTTTTACCCCTCAGGTTAAAATTTTGAAGTTGAGATTTCATGAACAATTTCTAACGACCATAACAACTGAGCATACATTCTGCTTTTTATCCACGCGTATAACATTGGATTTACTCCATATTTTAGTGGAAAAAAAAACTGAATGAAAAAATCCAAGGTTAGCTATAACTTGAGATATTTCAATAAGGGGAAATCCTGTGACCTCCGGATTTGGACTAAACTATGCAGTTTTGAGGCATCTAGATGATCTTAAAATTTGGTCTTAATCGGTGGTAAAATACGAGCCAATATCCCACTTGTATGTGAGATAGCGCAAATATTTACATTTTTTTTTTTCAAAACTGACAGCCCCTTCCAAAACCCTACAAAATTTTAAAGGTAAAAAAAAAAAAATTTTGATTTCGACAAAATTAAGTTTATACGTGTTTTTTGGGGTGAGGAATCTGGAAATAATATCAGTTTTTAGTTTAAAATTTGTCACCCCCTTTATTATATAAATAAGACGTTTTAAAATGATCTATTTCTATTATTATTTTAGTTTTTACTTACAATTAATAAATTTCAAATAAGACCATTTAAAAAAATATACATATTTTTAAACAAAACCTGATATTAAATTAAGATTATTCATCAATCTTAGGATTTCAATGCAATTTGAAATAAAAATATGTTGTTAATAAATATAATCTGTTGTTATGGCCGTTAGAAATTGTTCATGAAATATCAACTTCAAAATTTTAACCTCCCTCGAAAGGGATAAAAAATAAATAAAAGCTCTCTTGACTGAGAGCTGAGGACATAAATAAAACGTGATTTTCATATTTTATTTTTTTTTCTCGGCTCCTAATGCCCATTGGTGGCTATAACTCTAGTTTTGCACTATTATAGGTCCCTACTACCCACACAAAAATCGGCATTAAAATCTGTGAGTTACAACTGCAAACATCCCCTTGTAAGTTGATATTGAAACTCGGGCCCTTTTAACTTTTTAATAATGAAAAAACTTGATTTTCATACTTAATCGGTTCGCTGGTATTCCAAACTTTTTTGCAATACCGCACTTCCTGTCAACATCGCCTATTCCCTTCTTAGCCATGAGAGGAAGAGGGATCCTCAGATATTTTGCTTTACCCATATTGAGCTTAGGGTAGATCAGTAATGCCCCGTTGATAGATCCTTGAACCTGGTCGTGATCGTGAAGCGCCGGCTCGATGGAGCAACTTCCGGGAAGCCGCTGGCAGTTCCCGCCAAGCGCCCCCACCTTCTTGGAATACCTGCCCCCCACTTCCGGCCAACGATTTTCTTAGCGTGGATGGATCGCTTCCTCCCCGGATTTCACGGCTGCTTTGATAACGTCCTTTTGTGGTGCATAATAAAGGAGGCATTATTGCATTGTTCTGTGTGTCAAGGACGGCTTTCTGTGTATTGTTGGTTATCTTCAAGCTTCTAACGCCTTTTTTTTTCTATCTTTTTTTTTTTTTTTTTTTTAGTGAAAGTGTTTACTATACAATAAATATCTCGAGTAAAGACAGTTTTATGTTCGCTTTTTACTTTTTAATTTCTCAATTGAGATAAATTGCAGCTGGTAATTTTACGTTTAGTGAGACCATGATGCATCTCATTACATAAACATGGAGTGTTTTATATATATACTAGCGTACCCCGTCGCGGCTTCGCCTGCTCTCATAAATAAAGAACTTCGATTATTTTAACAAATAATTGAATTTTCCTTTGTTTATAGATAAAAATCTATCTATTGAAAATATATTGAAGTATGGAATTTAGCATTATTTGTTCAATGATATTTTTAACTCATGGCCGTAATTATATCCTGGTTAAAATTGCATTGATTAGGTGTTAAAAGAGTACGTAAAAGTATAATTAGACATTCACTATGGCAGAAATAATTCTATCGATCCATATATTTGGATTTTAATTTCTAACCATAACAGTATATGACAGTTTGGCAAACCTCGTTTCTGGCACTCAAGACTTTAAATTTTAATTGCTATTATAGTAAAATTTATTATTAAACTTTCCTAGAACTATGAAGATGTTGTAGTTAAAATTTGGTACAGTTAGGTTTAATAGTTTTACCATTGAAAACCCTGTTGTTGAATATCCAAATATCAGTTGATTTTTAAACTGCACTGGGGTCCACATGTCGCTCCATATATTTATAGTTTTTTTATTAACTATTGAATTGAAAATAAGTAATTATTATCATAAATTCCTAGCTCTATATAACACCGTACCGTTGCAACCTCTCTCGAATGTTGCTCGCCACCTATCGGTTGATTACCGAACTTGATTGTGCATCACATATTTATCCCTTTTTATGGCAATCTAATTGAAAATTTTAAATTTTATTGTTGCCAAACCTTTGTTGAAGTATGGAGATGGTGTAGTTAAAATTTGATTCAGTAGTTTTTGCGGTTAGTGATCACAAACGAAAAATGGCATGTCCTTTTATATGATGGTAAATATATATATATATATATATATATATATATATATATATATATATATATATATATATATATATATATATATATATATATATATATATATAGTTTCAACAGCTGTATAGTCAGAATATGTTGCAGTATCAATAATAAAATAAATAAATTTTTAAATTTTACATAAATCATGATGCAAGTCTTTTTCATTTATTGATATTTACAACTGTACAAAAACATATATATAAAGTAAATGTGCTGACAGTGAATACAATGGCATGTAAATAACTTGTGAAAAACTACTCACTAGTAGCACTTCAATAAAAATTTACTCTAAAAGATCTGTAGGCCTTCTTCTTTTCAGACGCTTCGGAGGATTATCGGGAATGGAGTGCAAAGCAAGTTGGGATACTAGTGGATTAGAGTGGTTATGGAGCTTACTATGGAAGGATAGGTATCTGGTCTGGGCTAAATCAGCAACATATGGAACATTGAGGTCTTTATGGATAAGTCTATTGGTCACAAAGTAAGGAGCATCGAGGATTTTTCGAAGTATTTCGAATTGTAAGGATTGGATACGAGATGAATTGGATGGTTTAGTGAAGCCTCAAAGCTCAATTCCGTACTTACAAATAGGGTCTCACAGTCGTTTAAATAAGTCTTTTGTTGTCGATTGGGAGCTTTGCACGTTTGTCTGATAAATGTTGAAGTAGTCTGTAACGACGGGCAGTTTCTTGTCGTTTTAGTCATGTGGTATGATGCAATTAAAATCGATATATTTGATTTATAAAATGAACTAAATAACAAATAATGATTATATTAAACTTTAGCTATATCAGATAAAATAAACTGGAGTCAATAAATAATTAAAATTCTAAAGAATCAACTTAAGTAACAATATCGAAGCACTGCTCCACCAAATGGGGCCTAACCGCAATACACTATAGAACAATTCCAACGCTTCACTTCCAGTTCCACATTTATCTATAGTATTTTCCTATAACCTCATTCGCAAACAGATTTCCGTTTTTGTTAAATTTGATAATGATATTGTGTTTTTACTGGAGCAGTGATAAAGGAGCAATAATGGTGAATAAACCAAATTTCGAATTTTTTTTAATTACTCCATTATCATTCTCACCGGCTCATATGAAAAAGATTGAGGGGGCTATATAAATGTTCCTTATTATTGGTCACAAATTAAAGTAACAATAACTTTAATATCCCAAGTATCGATTTGGCCCTAACCATATACCTGTCTTCCCATAGTGAATTCCGATGTTGGTGCTTTTCATTCTATTGTCAATAACCTTCTGGTCTGAAAAGAAAATGACCTTGGGACCTACTAATGTAGATCTTTTATTAAAGTGCCAAGATGGACAGTCGCTTTTCAAGTCACTGGCATGTCATTAGATTAACAATACATATAATTTCTTTATAGTAACATTGTTGTGAATTTCGTTAACAACATCGAACTACTGCTGCAATAAATTGGTCAAACCCTCATTCCTCTTGCAGATCGATTCTGTTCATTCCCTTCATGTTTCAGATTTGAAGGGTCTGGTGCATGAAGGGGTTATGTAACAAAACACAACTTTGAGTAATTTATGTTTAATTTTTTTGTTTTGCTACCACAAGATCTTTCCATTTTCTAGAAACTACCAAATTAAACGATGTTGCTTTGCCTTTGAGATTTTGAAGTTCCTTCTCCGATCCAGTAAAACCCTTTTTTAATAATTCGTTTTCTAGTAGACAGTCTTCCACATTTTCCAGACTCTCCAGCCAGTCCAGTAGTGATGCTCATATAAACATTGCCTAATGATAGTCTTATAAAATAATTTCTAGTATTACTTGCGAAGAGTTTGCTTGCCCCTTTTAACAGTTATTTTTCGGTAACCAGTTACTGTATAACCGACGCGCATTCTTTCAAATTTCACTCCTTTCAGGACGAGATCCTCAGATTCTATTCTAGCTGCAAATATAAATCACATTTCATACTTTTGTGAATTGTACTTCAATGTTTAAAATTTTATTTTATTCAATAAACATGAAATCCTTGTTGTAATATTAAATAGACATGGTATTCTGAAACCAAAGGGAAAAAAATGGCCAGAAAAGAAATTAATAAAAGTATTTGCATTTTAGTATGCTTAAATAAGTCAGGTCTCAACGTTGGCACGCATTAAAGTCGTGGTGTTTCTCTTTGACTGCATCCGCATCATCTTCTTCCCCGTATTTATTTTATTTTTAGAGGTGATATAGAATAATAAATGAACATTTTGTGATTGCTTTTGCTAAAAACGCGGACCGTAGTAAAAGCAGTGAGGGGGAATTTTAAAGGCTAGGAAACATCGGGGCTAAGTTAGTATGTGGCGATGGAAGGGAAAATTGAATTGAAGTCTACCACTAGAATGCGCGCCGGTAAAATAGTAACTGGTTACCGAAAAGTAACTGTTAAAAGGAGCAAGCTATCTCTTCACAAGTAATACCTAATTTAAAATACATAATAGAACAAATATATGAAAAATTGAAGACTTGGTTGATCGACACTTGTTTATTAGATGAATCAATAAATACATAAATATATATACCAGGTATGCAAGTTTAAAATGTCGTTTTATTTCCAATAGAATGCGCTCTTAGCCTATTGAAGGATTTGCTTATCTCTAAACGCTATTTTGTTTGTTAGTCATTTGTTTACAAAAGTCAGTTGTTTTTAAGTCGTTTACGTGGACGTATCATACCTTTCTTTGGTGTTAAAAATGTCTAATTTTAAGCCAAATAAAGAGCATTTGCGGCATGTCATGATTTTCTTATTTAATCAAAAGAAAAAGGCATCTGAATGTCATCGAATTCTTGTTGAGACTTATGGCGATGTTGCTCCAACCGTCAGGACATGTGAACGTTGGTTTCAAAGTTTCAAACGTGGTGATTTTGATGTTGCTGATCAAAAACGAGAAAAAATCGACCAAAAAAGTTGAGGACTTCGAATTGCAATCTTTATTAGACGAAGACAATACCCAAACCCAACAAATGATGGCAGAACAGTTGAATGTCACTAGGCAAGCCATTTCCGATCGCCTGAGAGCTATGGGAAAGATTCAAAAGGTTGGAAAATGGGTTCCACATGAATTGGACAAACGACAGATGGAAAAAAAAAAAAAACGAAAAACTGTGTGCGAAATGCTGCTTTTACGCCACGAAAGAAAGGGTTTTTTGCATCGAGTTGTAACTGGCGATGAAAAATGGATTTATTTTCAGAATCCCAAACGAAAAAAATCATGGGTAACGCCAGGACAACCATCCACATCGAGTGCAAGACCGGATCGTTTGGGAAGAAGACAATGCTGTGTGTGTGGTGGGATCAGAAGGGAGTAGTCTACTACGAGCTTCTCAAACCCGGCGAAACAGTCAATACCGAGCGCTACCGACAACAAATGATCAATTTGAGTCACGCATTGATCGAAAAACGCCCAGAATGGGCTCACAGGCACGCCAAAGTCATTCTTCAGCATGATAACGCTCCTGCACATACAGCCAGATTGACTAAGGAATCGATTTCTTCGCTTGGTTGGGAACTCCTACCCCACCCGCCGTATTCACCTGACCTGGCGCCTTCTGATTATCACCTCTTCTCATCGATGGGACACTCATTGGCGGAGCAACACTTCAACAATTTCGAAAACGTACGAAAATAGCTCGATGAATGGATTTCAAATAAAGATGAAGCATTCTTTTGGAATGGTATCCATATATTGCCCGAGAGATGGGCAAAATGTGTAGAAAGCGAGGGTCAGTACTTTGAATAAAATATATTATACTTTTTTTTTTAAATTACTGTGTATATATTTTAAGAAATAAACGACATTTTAAACTTGCATACCTGGTATGTATATTTTAGTTAGATAACTCGTTCGAGTCCAAAGGCCACGAAATGACAAACTCGAGTTTACAAGGACTCTTGAAGCAGCAACATTCACCGCCGAGACGAGGTTTGAACCTGTCTCAACTAAACCGTGACTCTACTCTTAGTCATGGGTTCGATTCCTGCCTCTCGAGAGCTTCTTGCTCTCAATTATTGTCCCTGTGGTGGTTATATCATCTCGATCCTTCTCCGCTTCCTGGATAGCTAGAATAGAGGCATTTGAATTGGTAAGCAGGATTACGTTGGGTTATTACGAACGTTTATAGTGAATGCCTGTGTATATGCCCTTCGAATATTTCCATATTTAAAGTAGCATATTATCTGTATAGAATACTAAAAAATATATTTTTTTAGATTTATTTCTGGAGGTTCATTATTTATTCAAATCGACACAATAAATAAAAATTTATATTTTAAATATGTTTCTACGAATATTTTTTATGACTATATGATTTTCCTTTCTCAGTGCCCGCGTCCGATTGTTGAAAGTTGGACAAGAGCCTTATGAAACCCAATACGACTTATTGTTGCTATAAACAAGCGGTCGCAAATATCCTCACGGTGATAACAGGACTTCCTAAATAATAAGCACCTCCTCTTTGTCTAGGACCAACCAATAGGATTCTCCTAAATTGAGCACAATGGTGCCATTGGCCGTTACAAGAAGTGGCCATCACCTAAAAGCCATAAGCCGACCAATCAGAGCGATTTTCATATTAGACACGCACGTCCGTCTTCCAATTATATACTCGTTTAGCTCTATCATCGACTCTTGTTCTTGAAGGAAGAGGCGTAATTCATCTCTCGTTATGTACGTTTAGTAGAAGAAGGTGTCTGGAGCTTTCATTCACATAACATTGGTATCTTTTACAATTCCTACTAGAATCTTATCAGTATGTCACTTGTGTAACTGATAAAAATTGTTACAATTTTTTAATTTTGAAATGAAAGAAGTTAGAAACTTTAAGAACAATAAGAAATGATTAAGACCTTCCTAAAAATTCGTTTTCCCCCAAATTTAAAATTTCATATTTAAAATTTTATAAATGTAACTTAATTTTAATTAAAGCTAAAATAGTTTTTCAAAAGTAATATTTTTTATAATTTAACTTTTAATAAAGAATGCAGTGTTATATTTAAAATTTGTTTTTAAATTTTCGATTAGCTAGTTTAATTGCAAAAAAGTCTTGACATTATTAACGCATTGGAAATGTTTATAATCTGCAACTGTTGCTAAAATTCGTTTTCAATATAATGTAATAATTTTTTTTTCTTAATTATTAAAATTAAAAATTATAATTTTAAAAAAAATGGCACCCTCGAGCCTGTTAGCTAAAGAAAGAATAAAGAGGAACATGTTTCAGGGTTTGCCCTTTGATCATTTCCATATATAAAAAAATTTGTTTACTACTGTATTAGATGACTAATTAAATTCTTCATTTTCTTTCAGTCAAAGGTAGGAATTTAATTTGAGATCTTCCTCTTTTTGTTTTATTGTTAATTCTGAAATTTTATATTTAATTTAAAAAAAAAATAAAAAAATATTTTTAGGTATTTACAAATATAAATAGGGCTTTAATTACAATATCGAATTGTTTGAGACATTTATAGTATATATATTGATTACATAGACGTTTTTCATGTTCTGCATCTAACTATTTTTCCGAGAAACCAACGTTAGAAAAGAAGCTCCTATACTTAAAAATAATGTGACTTTTTTTAATATACCACAAATTAGGTAACCTGTAAAACATGTTCCATGTTAAAATAATACGTAATAAGTAGGCTATGATAGACTTTCAAGTAAAACAGTCAATGAAGTCGTATCGGGGCCGGGCAGAGAAAACACTCAGTTATCCGTTTAGTTCGGCTTTCCCGGGCCATTCTGTCCGCAGGGCACTTTTCCGAGGTTTTCATTTTACTGAATAGCACGAACGAGATGGAAACGAAAGCGGTAAGCGTTGTTTTGGAAACTCTAAATTTTCCTTCTATTACTAAGTTGTTAATGAATTATTTGTGCATTTGTATAACTTTATTTCAGATTGTATAGTTTAAGGAATATTAATTATTTGCTACTCTACAAATTAAACACTATTGTTTCCAATTACTTTATAGTGAAGTTAGAATTTTTATTATTGTCTTTATATGTTCTTTTAATCTTTGATTTACTGACCGTCCTGTTTCTTTCAGTGTATTCAACTTTACAGTCACAGTCAAAAACATTCTTACGGATTGATTATGGGAGTTGGAATCAATGTTTATTTCAATATACAAGTAGTTTTTATAATCATAAGGTATAGTTGACTGTGATATATATATAGGAGATGTAGATAATTAGGGTAGGCAGTCAAAGATATTCAGCAGATCAAAATAAAATGTTTATTTTATTCTAATTCTTAAAGCCAATGTTTCGACTTGCAATGCAAGTCTTCATCAGGGCTAGAAAAAAAGAAAAACAAGCAAAGAGGTATGACTACATTGTAAAATTATATGAATAAACACAGACCAGAACATATAGGAATGAGTGAGAAAAAATGAATAAACATAAAATGAAACATAAATAACTGTATAAGAGTAAGGATAGTAACTTAAAGGCAATATATAAAGGCCATAAGGCCAGTAAACACTATTGAATTGAGGCTAAAATGAGAATTAAAATGGGTGATAGTTACTTAAACGCTAATAAGTAATCTCGACAAAATAATTGGTGAACATAAACAGTGTAGATGCTAAGTTGTTGAGATAATGAGAACAAGTTACTGAGTTATTACTTAAAGGAGTTAATACTTAATGAGTAGATACAGTTACTGATATATTGAGGACAGATAACTGAAATAATATCTGAAGGCAATGAAGCCAGTACAATAAATGTAAACTATTGAATTAGAATTGAAAAGAATATTTCAGGAGTGATAATGAATGAGTAAATATAACAATATAATAGGTAAATATAAGAAATGGTAGATATATAGTTAGTGAGATATAGTGGTTAAGCTAATGAGTTGGTACAGAATGAATAAAATTACTAGTAACAGTAGGGAGTTAACCAGATAGTTAATAATAAATCAAATATGCTAAGTACAGCTATAGAGTAGTGATAAATATATTGATACACATGATAAATATTGGGACATATATAGTAGGGTAATTATAAATGTGTACAGTGGAAAGAGAAAGGAAATGAAATAAGGGGCAAAAGTGAGGAAAAAGAAATTTAGCAAAAGATTGTGCACTAACATTTAAATTGGAGAAAGGAAAAGGATATATTAATGAATAAAGGATGAATATTATATATAGACAGCAGCCCTTGATGAAGACTTGCATTGCAAGTCGAAACGTTGGCTTTAAGAATTATAATAAAATAAACATTTTGTTTTGATCTGCTGAATATCTTTGACTGCCTACCCTAATTATCTACATCTCCTACAAGTAGTTTTGTTATAACGTAGCACTATATCCAATATATTTAATTTAGTAAATAAATATAGTTTTGATTCTCGGTTTAGTAAAGATGCCGAACATTATAAGACTGGTTGAGGATGGTTTGCTTTCACCTACATACAATAAATAACCAAGCCCAAAGGTTGTGGTTTGGCAGCCCTTCAACCTCCCAGTCGCTGTTAACCTCCACCCTCCTTAACCTTCTTCGAAGAAGAAATATTTCCTCCAAGGAGTCTTCTCTTCGGAATTTATTACGGCGGTGAAGTGGTCCCTGAAGGATGGAATGCTTCCAGAGAGTGCTATAGCCATTCTTAGAACTACCGAGGCCCTAAAACCTAACTACCTGTGTTTAAAGACTTTTTTTTTTTACTTTTTTTCGGCAACACAGGGTTTCCTGGCTGGGAAGATGGGGGCGAGGTTTTAATTACTCAGAATCGATTCTATCCTGCGCCACACAAGTTCGAACCTGAGATCTTTCGTTTGCAAAGGTTACTATTGTATATTATTGCTTTATTATTTCTTTCTAGTTGTAATTTATTTATTTATTTTAAAAGAAGATGCGTAATTATATATCATTATTTAAAAATAATGATTTAAACAAAACATACAAAATGTATGAAGTTAAATCTCTATGATCCGGTGGTTTCTCATTCGTTGCGCTCATGTATTTTTAAAAAAATGTATTGTTAAAAATTAATATTTTATGTGTCCTCAAGTTTTTTTTTTTTGTTTTTTTTTTATTTTATTGATTAACTACCCATTGGTAAAACTTCATTAAACGTTCTGTATTGGAAGGCTCGAGATTCCAAGATTTTTCTCTAGGACCCTTTTTGCTCTGAAGATATCCATCTCGAAGCAAAGTACTGAAAACTTATTGTTGTATTTAGAAATTTATATTTTTGAGATGACGGAGTCAAAATTCGGATTCAGCACACCTCCCCTTACTCGACAAAAAAAAGAAGACAAATTCGATGGTCAACTTTAACGTGTTCTAGCGGATTTTTTTTTTTTTTTTTGGAAAATTGTAATTTGGGTTGAGCACTCGTAATATAAACATCATATAAGAAAAAACCTATTTTTTTGGCATTGTACTCATTAAAAATTTCATTGAACATTATTCAACATATTCGGGTAAAAATTGTTTCTCATCCTCTGATTTTATTTAACATTTTAAAATGTTTCGTGCCTTGTTATTTCCTTCACAAAAACCCTGATTTTTTAAGTAGGTTCCTGAATCTCTTTCGAGGCAATTCCCATCGTGATTCCAAGTCTCTTTAAGTTCTTCCTTCATCTGCTTATTCGACCTTTTAGAATCCAACCTCATTATTTCCTCGTAGAAAAGCAGTCGTCTTTTCCGTTTAATTCCTTCCATGCCCTCTATCCTTTTATAAATTTCAATCTATTTGATCTCATTCTCTAGCTCCTTTGCGATATTCTTTCACCATAAATCCTTCTTAATATTCACCACCATAGGTGTTTTTTTTTTTGTTTTTTTGTTTTTTTTTTTTTTTTTTTTTTGTTTTTTTGTTTTTTTTTTAATAATATCTTCTAATCATTTATTGTATACTTTTATTTAAAAGACATAAACCTGTATTAATATCTCGACAACTCAATATCAATTACTTACTTCTTACACTACCTTTTGCATTCCATTAACAAATCAATGTTCTCAGAAGTAGCGGTCGCCGATGTCACAATTATGGCGAACTTGTGGATAGATTTTGCCCGCTCCAGATGGTACAATTAGACCGGAGATTGAAATTTGGGAGGGAATCGGTAATTTCCTTATTACCTGTAATATCCTTATCCCTCCGGATCGTGGATCTGACCCCTCCAGGATAAAATTGTAAACTTTCTTTCAGCGCTATAATAAGAACGAAAAGATAACAAACACCAAAAATGAGAAAGTATATATTAAAAGAAATGTAATATAAAGTGTTTTTTTTTTTTTTTAATATTTAAAACTATACAAAAAAATATACATAAAGTAAACGTGTTGATATTGAATACAATGCCATGTAAATAACTTGTGAAGAACTACTCACAGGTAGCACTCAAAAAAAAAAAAAAAATCTACACTTGAACGTCTCTAGGCCATCTTCTTTTTTGACGTCTCGGAGGATTATTGGGAATGGAGTTGGGAGACTAGTGGATTGGAGTGGTTATGGAGCTTACTATGAAAGGATAGGTATCTGGTTTGGGCTAAATCAGCTACACATGGAACATTAAGATTTTTATGGATAAGTTTATTGGTGACAAAGTAAGGAGCGTTGAGGATTTGTAGAAGGATTTTTGATTGTAAGGATTGGATACGAGAAGAATTGGGTGGTTTAGTGGAGCCCCAAAGCTCAACTCCGTACGTCCAAATAGGTCTAATCACTGTCATGTAAATGAGTCTTTTGTAATTAATCGGGAGCTTTGATCGTTTGTCTATGAAGACTAATTGAATCCGCCGAAAAACGTTTTAAGCAACAAACATAAAATTTTGAGTAATCAGTGAAAGAAAATCATAATCTAAAGTTTTTGTTGGCTTTGTAAGTTAGATTTTATATTGACATATTAATTTCATATATTTACATGTATAATAACATAATCTATATCGTACTGAGACGTACTATTATACATTTTTAAAACTTTAACATCGCCACTTCGTAAATTTTCAATTATTCGGAGCCATTCAATGATAGTCTATGTTAAAGTAGTCTGTAACGACGAGCTGTTTCTTGCCGCTTAAGTCTTAAAAATAATAAAAAATAAATAAAACATTAATATGGTTTTTAAAAAAGAATAAATAATAAATAAATTAAAGGCCTAGCGATCCCGAAGGTTCGATTCCGACACCAACCCTTTTAAGACACACCTCATTCCAAATCACCCCATCAAAATCACAATCTTTATAATCAGCCTTTAGGCAATGCTCCCACACGGTCTATCCCTCGGACGTTTATCTGACTGTTTGAAAATTATCACTTTTTTTTGGAATTCTGTTATTACTTAACCCTCATTGTGGAGCCTAAATTTTTCCGTATTTTCATTCTTATTTGGGCTAAATATTCTACACACTACTTTAGTTTCCCATCCGCAGAGAACTGTTGGCAGTATAATAGTCTTATATATCATAATTTTTAAATATCTGGAGAGTAATCGCCGAACTGAATAGTTTTGCGACCGAGTAATAACAAGAAAATGCGGTTTTAATCTTGCCTTTTTTTTCCTCTTTAATTTCATTTTTTGTTGGTATAGTGGGCCATGGATTTTCGTTTTATAAAACACCTCCAAACCGTCATATCGTATAGCGATTTATTTTTCAATTGAAAGAGGAACAACTAGTTGCGGTAACTAAATAATATATTTTTAACAAAGGAACTAAAAGCACATTAACCTTCCTCTTAACTTTCGCGAAGATTGGAAAGCAGCTACAATTAATTGTTGGCTATTGTAAAAGCCATTGTAAAATCGGCTCCCACAATGGAGCCCCCCTCTAATTACCAAACCTGGAGCTGGAGCCAACTTCTCCAATTTGCTTCGATTAGGCTCCAGCCTGTCTCTTTCTTTAGCCCTCCAGTTATCTATAAATTAAACTTTTTTTCTGCTTCCAGCTAATGCTGAAGTTATCCTTTGAAGGATACGCTTTGGGCTAAACGCTTCGGACCTGCTTTATTCTGGGAACAAAAATTATGTTGTCATTTCCTTTTCGGTTAAATCGAAATTGAAACTTCACCGTTGCAGAAGATGACGTTTAAATCAGTTAGTAAAATACTTCTTGCGAAGCAGCGTTTAAGAGGGAAAATTGAAAAAAACGGAGAAGGTAGAAAATACCTGCTGAGGTTAATGGCTAGTCAGCGCTTCTGGTTCCTCGAAACATTTGAGCCGACAAAGCCGACCTGGGACCTCCGAGTTCTCTGCTTGTGGTCCAATTCCCACTGTATCTTCATGTGGGGCCGATTCTAAAGGCTGTGGAATCATAGGAGGCCGAGTTAATCCAAGTAAATCGCCATTTTGTTGAAATACCTGAAATTACCACCATCGAAAAATCATATGATTTAGATTTCCATTACGAAAATCGATTCCTGATGCTCAATTGTGATACCAGCTCTTCGGTTTTAAAAATATCTTGAAAATTTCGAAAATAGATCACAGGTTATAAAAAGAAAAATGCGTAAAAAACAATTATTCATCAATGAGTTATCAAACAGTATCCATTTAGTTCAATAAAGTTGAAATTTGCAGTGATATTTCCTTAATTACTATACTTTGAGCTAAGCAAGAAAGCTCACACCAAACATTATTCCTCGAATGTATTTTACAAGATAGCGACACCCAATGAATATCTTTTAAAATACGGACATAATTAAGTACATTTACGCACTTAAGTTGTAGGATTTAAAAGGAATTTTATGATTTTTTTTGGCTAAATTTGTTTTGTTTTTTCTTGTTTTCTTGCTTCTAGAAATGATGTTATTATGCTTAGAACTTCAATAAATTTTAACTGTAAGTAAATTTATATATTTATTTTTGAATGAGGGAGCTTGTTTTATGGAGAGCTGTGTTAACCCGTGAAACTGAAATGACTTGTAGATTCAGTGATCCCTTCACTCAAAGGAAAATAAGAATTTTTAAGAATAGAAAAGAAAATCACTTAAGGTACGCATGATGATATAAATACAATTAGGATTGATGAATTAATTTCCACTTCTTTTGGGATTATTTTATTAGAATAGTAATTTCAAATGCTAAACTTTCTTCATCAGTTCTTAAAAAAAAAAAAAAAAAAAAAAAAAAATGAGGCAAAACGGTCTTCTGAAAGATGTTAAAAGTAGGTTATATCTTTTGGATTTTTTCTATGACTGGTTGGTTTTTTCCATTTCTATTGGAAACAAATTTAAAACGGGACTATTGGAAATATTCATGTAAGTAATTTAAACAAAATTCAGATTGATTTAGAACGATTTTATAATTAGCAATAAGATGATTTATAATTATTTAATTTTAGTCCAGACTGAACCTCAATAATTTTACTAAACATTTCTCCCAGAATTTTCTCAATATTTCTACTTGCCTTTGCTTCATTTCTTTCGACCACGTAGTACCATTCCGTTCTATTTTATTTTCCACCACCTTGATTTCTCTTAATGTCTATTATTTTTAATTTTTCTATTTCCTCTCTCATTTTTTTTTTATATCATCATCCTACGCTCTTGTATTCACTGATTTTGTCAAAGACGTCCTTGTTTAGGCTTCCTTGGTCCATTCTTATCATGTACCCGTTAAATCTTAGTCTTCTGATTCTTATTTCGGTTTTTAGGCCTTCTATCTATCTGTAGATTTCCTTATTATCTTTATATCTGCCTTTTGATAATTTAAAGAATTAAAAAAAAAAAAAAAAACTTATAACCTAAAGTTGACTTTTTCTTTGGAATTTATCCAGGACTCGTTCAAGTTGCCGTGAGCATTGGGAACGGAAGCTGAAGTACTACTTTCTTAAGTTGGTCACCGGAAGCAAGCCAAGACTTTTGCCCTAGAGCTCTTCCTATTGTGAACAGGAAGAGTCCCTTTCAGCTTGACTTCTTAGCAGCTGATAACACCAATCTCGAGTTAATTCCAACTGTCGGCCTAAATAGCTTACAACGGAACGGACCATCTGGTCTCCATCGAGATGGGAGATCTCAACTGTTTGATAAAAATAAATGACTGCTGAAATAAATGAATTATTTGCCAGTTCTAATTGTAAGTTTCAAATGTTAAACATTCTTTACTATTTCCAATAGCAAATCATCAGAAATCTGATATTCAGATTACATCTATACTATTATATAAAAGGGCAAGCAATTTTTCGTTTGTGATCACTAACAACGAAAACTGAAAACTGAACCAATCTGTACTACATTATCTTCATAGTTCAAGGTAGGTTTAGCAATTATAGAATTTACATATAAAGTGGTGAGCGTCATTCATGAGAGGTTAAAAAAGAAACAGTATAATATAGAGCTAGAAATGAATAATAGAATTTGCTTAATTCTATTAAATTGTTATCAAAAATGTGTAAGTATGTGGTGTGACGTGTGGATTCTAGAGAAGTTTAAAAATCAACCAATATTTGGTGAGTGCCATTCTAAGACAGAGTTTTATTAAAACTATTAAACCTATCTGAAATAACTTTCAACTACATCATCTTCATAGTTATAGGAAGATTTATGATAGTAAGGTTTACTGTGCACAGTATTAAGTGGCAGACACAAGGTTTCTCACACTCACACTTTTAAGGTTAGAAATTAAAATCTAACCAGATGAATTCATTAAAAGTATTTCTGCCTTATCGCCATATCTCAATGTCGATCTTTTGCTTTTTGATATCATGTAAAAAATACAAGGCAAAAGATTTCTGGTTGTGGAGATGGATTTTTTAGAGGAGATCAGCAAGAATCTCAAGGATTCAAGGAATCCAGAATGAGATCATAAGAGAATGAATGGAAGTTAAGAGAAATATTCTGGAGGAAATGGAGGGAAGGAGACTGAGATGGTTCGGCCATATTAAAAGAATGGAGAATAGAAGAATCCCCAAAAATTGTTTATGAATGGGAAGCAGAGGGGAGGAGAAGGAGAGGTAGGCCTCGCATCAGATGGAGAGATGTGGCTGAAAGTATGGCTGGCCGAGGATTAACGAAAGAAGAAGTGATGGATAGAGAGGAATGGAAGTACCGGCAGAGGGAAGGGCTTGGTTGAAGGAAACTTCGATAGCGAAAAAAAAAAATCCTTTCAAAGAAGAAGAAGATATCATGTATAAAAATATGATTCCTGGGCCTTCATTTGTAAGAAGTGGTAATACAGTCCATCATCCGCAAGAGTTTCTTAATAGTCTCTGTACAGCTGGATTTCCAACTGATGAATTAAAATTTAAAAATTAGATTTCTAATTAAGCTTTTACGCAATCTTCAACCACTTAATCAGTTTAATAGTACCATGTTAAAATTACGGCTATGCGTGAAAATATCGTTAAAAGATGATTGTCAATTGCATCCTTCAATACAATCTTAATCAGTTAAATTTATCAATGTCCTTTCCTTATGAGCGCGGGTGAACCCGCGATTGGGGATGCTAGTTAAAAATAAACCGAAAAACGTTGTTTATAAGGTGTTTCACAAAAAAGCAATTTAATCTCCCATCATTATTTATTTGAAAAACATATAATAAAAACATGATTTTCTAAAATTTGGAACGTATCATGGCTATAGCCACATTTTCAAGCCCTAATACATGCAAAAATATACATGTACGACAAATGCGAATTAAATATTGATAATGTGAAACAATATTCATCTAAATACCAAAAATGGCAAGATGCAATACCAGTGGCAAGACTTTTTTAGTCGCTAAAAGATTTTGTTTGTTCATCAGACGGATCCAAATATTAATGGACACAGAAGGGTAATTCATTAATTATATATAATATGTGCTTAGAGGAATATTGTTTCACATTATCAATACTTAATTCGCATTTGTCGTACATGTATGTTTTAATAAAACATTAATTTTTAGTTGAAATATCTTTACTTATGGAGGGCGGGCGAAGCCGCGACGGGGATGCTAGTACTAGATATTTATAACATTCTAAAAAAGAAAAAATTACATATCATGTTAGAAGTTACAGCGTTTTGAGCAGATATATTGCACTGACAAAAGAAGATTATTGTCAGCTAATCCACGTTTTATATAATGAAACTGAAAATATGATTCTATTGTATATTAAAAATTGGTCTGATAGCTTCAATTACCGCTAGCCTAATCAGCCAAGAAAAATATCCAACAATAATAGGATAATATCCAACAAAGTAGACAAACCCTTAACTTCTTAGACCTTTTGAACCATCCTATAATCCATTTTGTACGTAGAACTCTCTATTCAGGTTACAAGGTTAGGTTTATCACATTATCGACTCCTACTATCCTAATATCCTCTAGTTGAGCCATGGAGTTATAGACAAGTGGAGGGGGCTACCTCTCAATAGCCAGGGCAGGCAGCCATTTTGGAGTGAACCGCATTATCAGTATAGTAACCTCTTATCAGTTCAAATTTTGGCTTCCTAGGCTTTATAATGCTGTTATTTCATTATAGTGATTTATTTACTTTAATGATTTACTTATTTTATTTATTACGAACCCTTTCAATAGCCCTAGGCTACATAGAATACAAGTCGCCAGTTGGGCATAGTGGGCGTAACAGGTTATGTTTTGGTCTCGTCCCTCACGGAGCAATATACGGGAAGGGCCTCTCCATAGTACTATAACTCCATGACAAATACTTTGTTCATGTAGCGGTATATTCAAAAGTACCATAAAACATGTTATTAAAACCAAAATTTTATGTAGTCTGCTAGCTGTCCTACGGTATTTAAAATATTGGCGATACGATAATAAATTCATAAAATTCAATAATATATAATAATAAATTAATTTTATATGACTGAAATTTTAGAGGTTAACCAAAATTGGAAAATGGCCAAATTTTCTGTATTATTTTAAACTTTTCTCCACAATTACATTAAGGTAGAAGAAGGCGTTTCTATAAAAGCCTGGACAACTTAATAATGACTTTATTGATGTTATCTTTATTACTTTTTCAAGGCAAGGTTATGTCTTCTCGTCACCACAAGTTCTTTGAACTTCTTTAAGTCGTGTCTCCCCGTTTTACAAAAAAATTACTCTGAAAGACCACTCGAACAATCAAGTTTGACCTGTCAGCCATTATAAGTAAACTGAAACCGAGAATGGTAAACTTCGAGTATTATGCCATAAAAAAGGCCTTAAACTGCTAAACGTTGTTCGATCTTTCCAGAATCTTCTTGCAGTTATATATATCCTTAAACCACCATGGTTCTCAAATCACCAGACACTTAGGTTTCATGGTTTTTTCCCGAAGATCGACTCTTAGTGTGCTCTAGATGGCACTGAAAAAACTAATGAACTGTTTCATATATACATTTTCGGTGTTTCTCATACGGTCACACGTATCAATAAAATTTAAAAATCCTCTCTTATATTCTTGACCTAGTTACTCTATGTTTCTACATACACCTTCTAAATACAAAATCCTAACCCTCTAACATGTAAACCCCTTCGCATAAAACTGCTCCCTTTAAAAAATCGTATATCATTCGTGCTACTCTTCTCATCTTTATTCGTAATGCTTATTCCTTAAGCTATTTCGAACATTATTTGTTTCTTCGCCTTCTAGATAATAAATCTTCCACAAATATGTAATAAAAATAAATAAGTTTAAATACAAGAAGATGACGAAGGGTGCAGTCAGGAGATAGAAAATAAAATGTTCAAGTAATAAAAAACTATATATTAATGCCAACGAGATCTTCTTTAGCTTTGACCAAGTCGTCGATCGTCTCCTCTCCTGAGCGGTTCGCCCTGAAGAAGACCTGAAAGGCAGGTCGAAACGTCAGCACTCCATAAATAGTCCTTATTAGGGCGCGTTTCTGATAGCAGACCTCATCATCTACCTTTTACATTACTTAACGGCTAACTATTTCTTATTATAAAATTTTTAAATTATATTTTTATTTATAATTTTAAATTAGGATATATCAGATTATTATACTCTCAACAGTTCTCTACGGATGCGAAACCTGTCCGCTTATGTCAAAGGAAGAAAAACGCCTATATGTTTTCGATAATAAACTACTGCATAGGATATTCAGCCTTAAGAAAAAAAAAAAAAAAAAAAAAAAAAAAAAAAAAAAAAAAAAAAAAAAAAAAAAATGAAGAAACGGGATAATTTAGAAGGCTCCACAACGCGGAACTGCGGGTGTTATATTGTTATATATAGTGTTCAAGCAGCGCGACGGTTAAAATGGGCATGTAAAGTAGTTGGGTTTAGTAATGGCCGAATTGCGAAAAATTTCTGTTTTGAGCTGTTGGGTAAACGACCGAGAAGTAGAAGGGAGGATTGCATCAGGGCCGATCTTGGGGATTTGGGTTTAGATGGGGGGAGGGGTGGAGGAAGGTGTTCAACGGTTGGTGGTTTCGGCATCGAACCTTCGGGTTCGCTAAATCTTTTAATATTATTATTTTTTTTATAAACTTGAAGAAGTTATACTATCAAATGACAAAGATTGTTTTGTTTTTTTTTTTTTGTGGAGGCGGTAGTTTCACGAAAATCACCAGCGCACTATGGTCCATTGACAGTAGCGATCGGCGGGTCTTTGTTGTGGAAAATCACCAGATTTTCCACGATCTCTAGTGAAAGCAGAGCCGCTATTTGATGAAGGAAGTCCGGGAAGGTGATCTACTTGAGTAGCCACGGTTCTACAACAGCCTAGCAGTCTAGTATTATTCCTAACGAGCCATCTGTTCTAGACTGAGCCAACACCGTTATCTCAAAAGGGGCTAACAAAAAATAAGACAGTCAAAGTTTTCTTTTTATGTCTCCTAGATTTGTTTTTTTTGGATAGGACAACGGTTGATATATATGTGTATGTGAAACCCATTTGGAAAAATAAAAGAAAACACGTCTTACTTTTTACTTAAAAATGCTCAATCTATGTAAAATATATAATTAAACTATTAATAATATGTACTTAGCAGTCCCATTGGTCAAAATTACCCCGAAGAAATACATTTTGATCATATATTACAGGCCCAGATCACATATCCACTAAAGTCGGAAAGAAATTAAGAATCTTAGTTTAAATACCGCATTTAAAATAGATAAACCATATTTCTATTCCTTTGAAGACAAAATAGAACCTTTCAAAATAGCTGTGTAATGACTGTGAAGCTAAATACACGGTAAAATCTTTACTATTAGTTAATCCGAGATCAAAATAACATATTAGAGCATACAGTAATATGGACGCAGAATTCCAACTTCACGTCACATTTAAATGAAAATAATTATAAACTCAACAAAGGCTCGAAAGAAAAACTAATAAGTCAAGAAATAAATAGTCTACAATTAAGTATTCTTTAAAAATCGTTAAAAATAATAAAATATTTTAAAACCAACCTAAAGTTATTATTTATTTGTATCAACAAATAACTAACATTTATATACTTCAACATTTACTAGACAAACGATCAAATACGACAATTACATAATACTCATTTACATGACTGTGATTAGACCTATTTGGACATATGGAGTTGAGCTTTGGGGTTCCACTAAACGATCCAATTCATCTCGTATCCAATCTTTGCAATCAAAAATACTTTGAAAAATCCTCAATGCTCCTTATTTCGTCACAAATAAACTTATCCATAGAGACCTTAATGTCCCATATGTTGCTGATCTAGCCCAAACCAGATACCTATCCTTCCATAGTAAGCTCCATAACCACTCCAATCCACTTGTCTCCCAACTTGCTATCCACTCCATTCCCGATAATCCTCCGAGGCTACTGAAAAGAAGATGGCCTAGAGACCTTTTAGTGTAGATTTTATTGAAGTGCTACTAGTGAGTAGTTCTTCACAAGTTGTTTACATGCCATTGTATTCACAATCAACATATTTACTTAATGTATATGTTTTTGTACAGTTGTAAATATCAATAAATGAAAAAAAAAGAAAAAAAGTGTACATAATCTGTTTAACATAGTACTGATGTGTTGAAAATTTTCGTATGTTTTAGAACTGAAGATGAAAGTTTATCATTCGAAATTAGTTTTCTAATAACAGTTCGAATTGAAGTGACAATTAATTCATCAATCCTAATTCTTCTCATATTTACTTGTTGTATATAATGCATTCAGTTGTAGATATCAATAAATAGATTTTTTTTAAATGTTGGTAAGTTATTAGTTTAATTGATAGTAACTGTAAACTGATGCAATTGTAGTTTAGTTGTATTTGAATAGAAGGAAGGAAATTGATTTGACGCAAAGCGTGTTCCAACCAGCCCTTGAACTTGTTCTACGGTCCAGTTGATAAAGTATATTGCAGAATCCACCATCGTCCAATCCATTATCCATGGAGCAAATTAATGATCGCTAACCTTCCTGATTGGCTTAATTCGAATTAGAATGTTATAAATATCTAGTACTGGCATCCCTGTCGCGGCTTCGCCCGCCCTCCATAGGTAAAGATATTTCAACTAAAAAGACAAGAACTTTTTTTAACAAGCTAATATACTGTAAAACATATGAATTCTATTGTGAAATAGAAGTGAGCATACCTCGTAACTTAAACATGTAGGCAAAACGTGACTTTTTTCATTCAAACCAAAATAGCGTCTAAATGGTTGGTAAGTCCTAGCGACAGAGAGCTTTCTACCAAAAGAGCATGAGTGTGCCAAAATATTACATTTATGAGTGTGATTAAACGTTATAAATTTCGAGATTAAAAAAAAAACAACGTTTCACAAGAAAACTTTAAACCCACTAGCCAAAAGATATATATATATATTAGAATCATATTTTCAAACTTACTTTTCGGTTTAATTTGCACATAATCTTTTCGTGCTTAATATATTGCACTTACATCTCATATATAAATTAATAATTGAAGCCATTGGTTCAGGAGAGAAGCATTTCCTTGTTATTGTTAGGAACTTTTCTGGTCGTTAGTATTTTTTTAATAATTTTTTTTCTATTTATCACCCATTATTGTTTGCTGAAACGATAACCGCAGGTAAGAAAACATGAAAAAAAGAAAAAGATTATTATTAAAAAACAATGAGTTAATAAAAGAACTGAGAATTTAACACATTATTTCATTAATGGATTCAATTATAATCATAAAAAACAAAGAAGGTATCGTTAATTTAGTTCGTTGATTTTTTTAATCCTTTTGATTCTATTAAATATAAACGAATAAATGCTGAAAAACTGCTGAACTCTTTAAAAAATTCATAATTCTTGTTGAATTTTTTCATTTCACTGTTATCACTTACTAAACATTGAGACAAAAACGAATGCCTTAGAGTGAGGAAAGATGAAGAATTCGGCACGTAATGAGTTATCTTTTCTTTAATGCATTAAAAAAAACAGTTTCTAGTATGTACATTCCTTCTTCAGGTACTTTTAAAATACTTTTACATAATTACAATTAGGTTTATAATTTTTAGCAAAATAACTAAAACATTATATTAATAAAACATGATGCCACAATGAATGGTCATCTAACTAGCATTTTGTTGGAAAATGTTTTTCATCTCCATTAGTGATGTGTCGGTACTGATTCTTTTCTCAAGAATTAATGGAATCCAGAATCGATTATTGGAATTGACGCAGCCTTAACTTTTATTTAAAAACAATGCATTTGATATATATATATATATATATATATATATATATATATATATATATATATATATATATATATATATATATATATATATATATTTATTTTTATTCTTTTATTTTATAGGATTATAACTTTTAATGCTTACCGATCTTTATCCAGAACATTTTTTTTTATCTTTCTCCATTTCTCCTACTCTTCTCTCTTGCTGCTCCTTGTCTAACATCCTGAACTCATGTCTTCTTCGGTTTTCCTCTCTTACTTCTATACTCCGGTTTACAGAATATTTTTGGCAATCCATTGTCTTCCATGTTCATCAAATGACCGAACCACTAAATAATTTTATTTATGTTCTATAATAATGTAGCCATCTCCCATACTTAATATGAGATACTTATAAAAATATATTTAAATAAAACCTCAATAATTCGGATACCTTGCAATCTGGACGATCCCTTCTACTTGGCTCACCTTAACATATTTTTCTTTTTTTTCTCCTTTCTTTTCCGACACGTATCAAACGTTATGTTGCTCCGTCGTATGAGGAATTCCATTTGCAGAATACGATTCAATCCAAAAAAATCGGACTTTTTCTTACAAAAATCAGTTTAGCTTTGTTTAAGTGTTCATAAATAATTATTTTTATATCACGCTATGTTTTTTGTACCATTGTAACTGTAGATAAATAAATACCTCTGTTTTCACTGTCCATATCGTTTTACGTTCACTTAAATCACTAAGTGCTGTGTTTATCCGGTGACTTGTTAGTTCGGACGACCTCCTGTGTTCAATCCGTCCGGATTATCAAGGTCCTGATACTTCAGAAGAAATAGAAAATGCTATTAACCTATTGTCTACAGATGTTCTTTATAAATTTTTTTATTTTTTTTTTGCCTTATCTTTTACATAATAGTAATGAAGGTAATAGCTCATAGTTTGAACCATAAAAAAACCTTTCGGTTCACAGCACCTTAAGTATTAAGACTTGATCGATATCTCAGTTAGCATCTCTGGAGAGCCATCTCTCCTCCGAGGTGAAAGAGAAAGATCTCTCTACAATGGGCCTTCCCATAATTACACCGACAATAGATAATTGCACTGAGGGAAAGCCGATTCATTCTGCTCTTATAGTTTTGATCTATTGCAAACATTACTAGATATTTACCGTCCATTTACCTCGCGGCCGGTGACTTCTTCCTTTCTAACATAGATTATATTATATTAGAAGGCAGAGGCGTAATAACAACCCCGCAATCTAAACTCCACGAAAAACGAATTATAAAATTGACTTATAATATATATATATATATATATATATGTTTTTTAACAACATATGTTATATTATATGTTATATGACATAATAACACTAAAAAATTGCTTTAAGCAATTCTATATAGTAAGCAGGTGGGGAAACTAGCGGTGGACTACTAGCGGGAGACTCGAGTGGGCTAAATAGCTTATCATGAAACGGTAGATGTCTGGTCTGGGCCAATTGAGTAACATATGGTCCACATTTAGATCATCATAGACTTTTTCGTGACATAATTAAGTGTATCGAGGATTTTGCCATAAATTTTGGATAAGAGAAGAATTGGAAGGTTACCCAAAACTCAACTCCAAACGTCCAAATATATTTTATTACTGTCATGTAAATTTTACACTAGTAGATCTCTAGGCCATCTTCTTTTCAGACGCCTTGGAGGATTATCGGGAATGGATTAGAAAGCAAGTTGAGAAAATAGTGGATTTGAGTGGTTATGGAGCTTACTATGAAAGGATAGGTATCTGGTTGCGGCTACCTCAGCAACATATGGAACATTAGGATCTTTATGGATAAGTTTATTGGTGAGAAATAAGGAGTATTTAGGATTTTTTGAAGGATTTTGGATTGTAAGGGTTGGATACGGGATGAATTGGAAGGTTTAGAGACCAAAACTCAACTCCAAACGTCCAAATAGATTTGATTACTTTCATGTAAATGAGTCTTTTGTAATTGATTGGAAGCTTAGAATGTTTTTTCTAGTAAATGTTGAAGCACTAAGACTATAATGTTCTTGTGATTTTAATCTTTTATGTGGATTCTAAGTAAGACGTGTGACCAGATGGAGTTCTGATGGAGGTAGCGGATCTGTTCTGCAGGGATTAATGGAATATCATAAACGTTTTAAGGAAAATTAACTTTAAACTGCATGTTGTTATGATGCGATTGGGGGGGGTTATGATATTCTGTCATGGTACGCCACACAAATTAAGATGCTTATTACTACAGTAATATCATATAGCCCGTTTTCAAGATTTTCATATATATCAAAATTTCAGGGTTTTTTTTTTTTTTTTTTATACTGTTTTCTTTGTTTTGTTTTTATTTTGGGTTGTGTATCCGAATTACGGAAAGTCTTTTTTTTTTAAAATAAAACTGGTTTTGGGGTATTCGATGGCCGAACGAGTTGGGACCAGAGTTTAATTGCGGTCGGAACTGAAGGTCCTGGGTTCGAATCCCACCTCGTGGGGAAATATTTATTTCATTGCAGACCTACAATTCGTACCTTTCCACCCGTGGTAGAATAGCTTGGTAACCGGTAGGATAACTTGTCCTTCCTCCAGTTGGAGAACAAGAGGACTTTAAGCCCTAACGACATCTGTCGAACCGATCTAATGACCTATGGACAAAATCTTGGAATTCACATAAAAGATTAAAATGACAAGTAACTGCTCTTTGTTTTCGATTGCCCAAACAATCGTTAGACAAATGTTCAAAGCTTTAAATTTTCATAAAACCTATTTACACTACAGTAATTAGACCTATTTAAACAAACGGAGTTGAGTTTAGGAGCTTTACTAAATCATTCATATTATCTCGCATCTAATTCCCACAATGCAATATCCTTCATATAATTCTTAACGCTCCCAATTTTGTCAGGAATAAGGTTGTACATACTGATCTGAATTGTCCCAAACCTGATACCTTTTTATATTTGATATACTCTATACCCACTCGAACCCACTAGTCCCTCAACGTGCTTCCCATTTAATTTCCGATAACTTCCCGAGGCTTCTGTAAAAAAGATGGCGAGGGGACCTTATATTGACGAGATATTAATTAATTGCTACTGATGTGTATTTTCATTGCATGTTATTTACTTAATGTATGTATTATATACAGTTGTATCATTAAAAAAATAAATAAAATTTTGTTCTTCTCCTTTCGAGTTCGGTCATCTGTTCAATTCACTCCTTACTCTTCCGTTTCTTCCAATATTTCTTCAACACCTCTGACTGATGTTTTCTCCTTTCACCTGACCTCTGTCAATTACTTAGTGTTTTAACTATTTCTAGAACTTTGATCTTGTTAAAATGAAAGTTTCTTTTAAGTAATTCTTGTAATCTAACTTAAAGATCCAGTCTTTGCGTGTGTTGAAAACAGTTTCGTTGTACACTGCTCAGGTCTATACTAAGACTTATAGGCACTATATGGCCTGGAAGGACAGGCTGGATAATAGACTTGATGAAGCAGTCCGATTCCTAACGGTATACTTTTCTCTAGTTCCATTTACCTAATAAACTTTACCGTTAGTACAGGTAGTAACTAGTAACTAGTTAGTAGAAGCAGTAGTAATGGAACTAGTTAAAGTATTAATAATTGTTATCTGCTCCAGCCATAAATACTATACTATATTGACATATAGACTATAGGTATTGGAATGTGTTCTGGAATAAAAAAAAAAAATGTTTCGCATTGAGAAAATTGTGTTTCGGCATGTTTCAGCATTTCATTTTAAAAACGACTATGTAGTTTGAAATATTTAATTAATTTACATAAGGAATAGTTGACTATATAACTGAATTTCACTGAAGTTGATCAGGAATACAGTCTGAAATTTTAAAAAACACAGTTGAGTTGTTATTACGAGTATAGTATATATACAGGGTGTCCCAGACATAGTGTAAAAAAAAAAAAAAGGGGTAATACTGCAAACTAAACGGGGTAGAATGGCGCAAACACGAGTGTCCTATCTCAATTTTTTGAGGAGATAGAATTTTTTTTTCGTTTTTATTTTTAAAATCTTACTTTTTTTTCTGAAAAATTACAGTTTTCTCTACTTTGTTTTAGCGTAGAAACTAAAACGATGATATTTCTTAATCAGCATTAAATTTTCTAAAAGATGAAATAGGTCTAGTTAATTTAAATTCACTTTTAAGGGGCCGTTTTAACGCGCAAAACACAAAACATTTATTAAAACTTAAATTTTTAATATTTTTTGAAAATTCCTCACTCCTCACTGGAGAACCTAGAAGCCGTCAAATTTCTCAAAAACTGCAGAATTTAGTTAGCTTTTTATTGGTGTAACTCATGATACAATTGCACTTCACCTTTTGAGTCTAACAGACGTTTTTTCTGATGAAAAACACGCTAGAGAATAAATACTTGATTGCTCCACATACCTACTAGATTGAATAAATGTATTAGTTTTTTATCACTTGTCCATATGCATGATGGATAAAGAGTTGTGAAGGTGGCAAGCCCTCCCTCCCCCCCCCCCCAAAAAAAAAAAAAAAAAAACTTATTTATAGGGAGTTAAGGGGGGGTTAACCAAATTCTTGCTGATTACCTAATGTTACACATAAACGTACTTTTTTTTTTTTTAAATATTTAAAAAATAAAAGTAACTATTTTAGCGACGTTTCAAGACTATATTGTTCTCATAATCATGCCCTACGGTGAAAAAACAGGTTACAATAAAATTTATAAGTTACACATATTATTTTAAAACATAAAGTTAGTTACAATATAAATATATAAAAACATGCGTTAGAATAATAAAAATATATATAATTACAGAATATAGAGGAGCATGAAACTGCTTACAATGTTGCTAGTGCATATGCAATGATACCAATAGCATATATATAAATAAAAAAGAAACAAGCAAACTGAAATAAATTTTTAATAATCATAACCGGCGGAAATATTTTTGAAACATTTGATAATCATTCGTAGTTTATTTTAGTTTCTTTGATTATCTGTTATATGTCATTTAGTCAACGTTTGATTTTCGTTTTTTTTAACGTTGAATAAGACGTACTATGTTGGTCGAAACGTCGGCGCACGGCGTTTCTTAATTCCCCCTGAACAGCTTCCCAACCAATCATATATGAGTATTTCAAATTATTGTGATAGACTTATGTAGTTTTTTGACGGCAATATTTTATTTTACAAAAAAAAAAAAAAAAAAAAAAAAGAAAAGAAAAGATGTTTATTATAAATTATTTTTAAAATAAGAATTTTCAAGAGAAAAAAATGAACACGGAAACAAAAGGACGCGGAAACTTGAAAAGTCTACCCTGAGAAGACGGCTTTTTTCTCCAACATTAATACCTAAACCTCTTAGTGTAATGAACTCGACGCAGATATAGCACGTTATATTACGTTCTGCCTCAATCCTAAAAATATTTAATACAGGAATAGTTAAGTTCCATTTTGCGTAGAATTTAGCGGTTACTGCTGGTCGACTAAATTAGAATTATTATATACAAGCTTTGAGCTTCTTTGCTATTGGGTTGTTTCACATGAAATGTCCGATTTTATAATATTTGAAATACATAGAGGATTTTGCGAGTCTCTGTTGTTTACTTCCAAAGTTCACATATCATAATCAAGCAGTTACTAATCCTCTACTTTTTTTTTTTTTATAAACATTAGCTTCCCAATCAATTACACACTGTTTAGTATACCTTCAAATATGAACATGGAAACACGCGATTTTCGTGTAATATTTTTTTATGAGTTTAAACTAGGTCGTTCGGCAGCTGAGGCTGCTAGAAACATCTGTAAGGCGTTTGGGGAAGGGAGTGTAAATGAACGAACCATTCGCCGTTGGTTTGCTAAGTTTTCGACTGGGGATACCAACTTGGAAAACCAGCCCCGAGGAAGACCTCCAACTGTAATTAGAGAGGTGAGACCATTACCTCTACAACCTACTGCAATGAAATTGGCCAAATGCACGAAAAATTATTGAAAAAACAACCTGGATTGGTAAATCGAAAGGACCCTATACTCCTACACGATAACGCTAGACCCCACGTTTCAAAACTTACCATGCATAAATTGAAAGAGCTGGGGTACGAAGTTCTTCCGCACCATATTCTCCCGACTTGTCTCCAACAGATTATCACCTTTTCAGGAATTTAGACAACTTCTGCAGAGGAAAATTTTTTGCAAATGATGCTGAAATCAAAAGTGCGTTTTCAGATTTTGTTTCACTTCAAAGCTCAGAGTTTTTCAAATCCGGGATAAAAAAGTTGTTGTCACGTTGGGAAAAATGTGTAGAAAAAGAAGGTAAATACTTCGAATAAAATTATATTTTTTTCATATTGTATTTTTACTAAAATCCCTTTACCTTGAAAACGGACATTTCATGTGAAACAACCCAATATATCTACGGTCTTTAACTTCAACTATAATAAGCCACAGTGCAGGCTTCGTCTGCAATGAATTGATACATCAATTTTAATAATGAACGCTAACAATTAACTGGATTTTTCATACTGCTGGCTGTATTGTAGTCCATTCTTTAATGAGTAATCATTACTGACCTTAACTCTGTTATCTCAGTCAAATAAGGATTTTTGCTGCTAAGTTTCAATCATTTCATTTGGTCATAGGGTCATATTGACATAAGAGGGAATGAAATGGCTGATAAACCTGCAAAAATAGCGTATTCGTTCACTTAGAGAGACGGTATTCCTTAGAGTGGCTGTGTGGTCACAGCCTAGCAAACAAACTTAAGAAGGACGTCAGACCATGGAACAGTGGAAATAATCAAACCATGGTTAAAATGTGTAACAGTAGTTTTTCAACACCCTATATTTTCAACGAATGCTATTTCTACATCAAAAAGTTATATACAACAAAAATACAGCTAAATATGTTAGTAGCTCTGCGAAACGGTGGAAAAAGTATTGATACAATTATTAGCTTCCTGTACAAAGAAGAACTCTTTCATAACATTTCAATAAATTTTAAACTTTATTGTATTTTGATCAGGAAATCTATTCATCTATTCTAATATATAAAATCACAAGCCATTTTTGTTTGTGATCATTAACCACGAAAACTACTGAGCCAATCTATACCAAATTTTAACTAAATAATCTTCATAGTTCAAGAAAGGGTTAGCAATGATAAAATTTAAAGATTTTCAATCATATTGCCATAAAAAAAGCGATAAATATGTGGTGCGCAGTGAAGTTTGGTAACCGACCGATAGGTGGCGAGCACCATTCGAGAGAGGTTACAAAGGTAGAAATTTATGATAGAAATTCGATTATTAATAAAAAAGCATTATATATATATATATAATAAAAGCATATATATATATATATATATATATATATATATATATATAAACTGCTCTAGGATGCACATATCACTTTATATATATATATATATATATATATATATATATATATATATATATATATATATAAAAGTGATATGTGCATCCTAGAGCAGTTTAAAAATCGACCGTTAAGTAGCCGTTCTGCAACAGAATTTGCAATGATAAAACGACTAAAACTAACTGTACCAAATTTAAATTACATCTTCATAGTTCTAGGAAGGCTCACAATAATTAATTTTACTATAATAATAATTAAAATGTATCGTATTGTGTGCTAGAAACGAGTTTTGCGAACTGCCATATACTTTTATGGTTAGAAATTAAAATCCAACCAGATGTATAGATAAAATTATTTCTCCTAAGAGGACGTTTAATTATGATCCTATTTACTCTTTAAACGCATAATCAATTTTAACTAGGTTACAATTACTGCCATACGTGAAAATATCATTGAAGAAATAATGGTAAATTTTATATTTCAATAAAAGATTTTTATCGATAAACAAATGAAATTCAATTATTGGTTAAAATAATGTTAGTTCTTCATTTGTGAGAGCGGGTGAAGACGCGACGGGGTATCCTAGTTTGTTATAAAGATCAAACAAGCATTTATGACAGTAATGTTTTGTGCCCCAAAAAAAACTCAAACTTAGTTTCAGACTTAGTTATGTTCTAACGATTCCTGTTTTAATCTGTTGATTGTGTGTGGAACACATAGCAAAAATGTGCGTTATCTTGCGCAACCTGATAAATCGATGATTCTGAGTTCGAATCCAACTTGCGGTTAGGTGGAATGAGTTTTGAGTTTTTAATTCCGAACCTACAGACCAAGAAAACATGGTGTTTCCGAAACGACGAGGATGGGAAAATGACAAGGAACAGTATTATCACTGATATACTACTTTGTGAACAGATTTTTATTTTAAAACACTTTACCATTGGTTTTAACATTTTTTAAAAGATATGTAGTGCTCAAATAAAGTTGATTAATTTATTTAGATTAATTTAAGACATTGAGTTGTATATTTTTGTAAAAAAATTTTAATAAAGAATCATTCCTAAGAAAAGGATTTAAATTTTGTTTTATTTGTATGTTTCTTCTTTTTTTCGGCATTCTCTTTTAACACATTTTAGACAAAATCTGTTAAAAAATAATAAATTTAATTAAATTTTATTGTTATAACAGGTTTTTGTCTAAATTTATTAAATGGGATCCTTTGTTTTCTTTAGTGTTCTAAAATCTCATCATCTGGTTCCTAATTTTCAAAACACTTTCCAAAAGAATTCAAATAGATATATATATATATATAAAAATATAATTATAAATATAATATAATTATAATATAAATAAATATATAAAAATATAATTATAAATATATATAAAATGATTCAGCATATCTATATATATATATATATGAGTTATATTGTAAATGATTCAGCATCTTAACCGTCCAAACGGCAATCCTATAAAAACCGTTCATGTTCGGGTCTACCTACCAGCCATTAAGAGGCAATTCATGTTTCATTGTGATATTTTAATTTCCCTTCACCGAACATTAAACTGTTTCTATAAATGAACTGTAAACACGTAATTGGATAATAAATTTTTGTATCCATATTATTGCTTGTCAATGGTAAATACATAAACAGCAATATTGGCAGACAGTAATTATAAAGGAGGGATCGTACTGAGCCCATTCAAAGAACCGTAATTTTGTAATATGTATTTAAACATAATGGGACACCGTCTTTTTCCTGTTCTTGTTTTTGAGTTCGTTACACCTTTTCCATTATGTTCGATTATAATTATCCACGCCTAAGGCGAATGTTATTAGCTAGAAAGAGTATTCACCTCTGCAAGACCCGGCTTTACCACAAATTGCATATTATCTTACAAATTGGTCGCTCATGACTTCGCTTTTTTTTCTTGCTAAAAGTGCATACAAATTACGCGGTGTGATTAAGATTGGTTCGTAATAGAAAAGTATATAAAAATCTGCATGAAATTATATGTTACTAAAGTTATAATCGGTGCCTAGGTAAATATAACTATCATTAAACATTTATTGGACACGCTTTCGATCCATCTTTGTTTATTATATGCTATAAAAATATTTATAGGAGGTTATTATATTAATTAAAGCATTTTGGTATTTATCTCTATACTTTTATCACTTGAATCGATTTTTTGGTATTAGTAATCGAAAAGTTTTGGTCCTGACATATCACTAAAATGAATCCAAGTTTTTCAAGTTGTTAAATTTAATATTTAACTAAAGAAAATGCTATCTAATGACGCCCTAGTTAATTGATGTTTAGATAATCGACGTTCAACTGTTAGCACATTCAACAAATGAGCATCAAGTCAACTTGGGGGAAAGCTTCACTTTGAAAGTAATTCAATAATACCTATATTAGTTTACTATATCACGTGGTCGACGTAATAATCACAGCTTCATCTTTCCTCACTTTGATTATGGCTGCGTGGTGTATGGTGGTCTCTCTGTAGGTCTCCGAGACAGGTTAAAACGAATTATGAATTGCTTCGTTCGATTTGTTTTCGGAACCCCGAGGCGTTCCCATGTCTCACACCTGTACATGGACTTGAAGTGGCTCTACCCATCCACCCGCAAATCATACTTCCTAGGTTCATTCCTTTATCAGGTCATTTATCGCCTTCGCCCATCCTTCATTTATAATCTGTTTAAATTTAAGTCTTCCTTCTACTCTTCCATTTTTTTTTTTAGATCAAAAAAAAAAAAAAAATTTAAATCGGACGAATAGTTCCGGAGTTTTAGTAAAAAAATGTGCCAAAAAACTTGGATTTCACAACAGTACGAGGGGTTTTTAGCGTGCTGGCATGTGTATTTTAAGGTACTTAATAAAAACTTCATATATAACAGACTAAAGTTGAATTTAACCAGATTTGAGATGAATTAAAGTAATTTTGGATTGGACTAATAGTTTCGAAGATATAGTAAAAAATGTGCCAAAAAACTTCACAGTCTAACTTGGAATCCACATACAAGACTAAAACGAAAAGAAACTGCCTAAAACGACGGGCAGCGTTACAGACTACTTCAACATTTACTAGACAAACGTTCAAAGCTCCCAATTAATTACAAAAGACTCATTTACATGACAGTGATTAGACCTATTTGGACTTACGGAGTTGAGCTTTGGGGCTCTACTAAACCATCCAATTCATCTTGTATCCAATCCTTACAATCCAAAATCCTTCGAAAAATCCTCAATGCTCCTTACTTTGTGACCAATAAACTTATCCATAAAGACCTTAATATTCCATATATTGCAGAGTTAGCCCAAACCAGATACCTATCCTTCCATAGTAAGCTCCATAACCATTCCAATCCACTAGTCTCCCAACTTGCTTCCTCCTCCATCCCTGATAATCCTCCGAGGTGTCTAAACAGAAGATGGCCTAGAGACCTTTTAGTGTAGATTTTATTGAAGTGCTACTAGTGAGTAGTTCTTCACAAGTTATTTACATGCCATTGTATTCACTGTCAACACATTTACTTGTTGTATATTATTTTTTACAGTTGTAAATGTCAATAAATGAAAAAAAAAATTATAGAAGCATTAACTCTGTTAATATAATTCTATGAACTAAGTTATTCAAACCTGTCTCTTTGGAGACGGTATCTTCGCATAATGCCATCTTGAATTATATTTATTTCCTTTCCTTGGTTTATTACTATGTTATAAATTATTTAATTTTTTTATTTTAATTCTCATATTTTGGCTGTAGTTAACATTTACCAGCATTTTGTTCAAATAGAGGCCCATAGTGAAAGTATTTGTGGATGTTTCATGTCTAATTGTAAATGTGACGAATAAAATACACTACTCTTCTATCTTCAATGGAATTTATAATTGATTATGACTTTTTAAAAAAAATATATAAATATGAAATTTAATACAGATTTTTTTTTCTTTTCCAGGTAAGTTGAAATGTCTATTCATGTGGTGTAAAACTAAACAGTGAGTACAGTTTTTCTCTTTAGTTGTAAGGGTAATCTCATTAATTGTATGAATGAGTCTTTGTCGTCCATATTACACATTGCTCTTGAATTAAGCAGCTTGTAATTATTCAAAAAATAAAAAAAAAAAAAAAAAAGTGAGGTAAATCGTAAAAAAAAGATTGGATATTGTTTTATTAAAGATAGTTTTACCTCAGCTACTCATGATGGTATAAAAGGATTAATAAAATAAGGTTCGATGAATTAATTGCTAATTCGATTGAAATTCTTTTATTTACTAGTTTCCAATTTTAAACCTTCATCATCAGGTCTAAATATACAAAACAAATTCACATTATACCTTTTTAAAAAATGGACCAACTTGCCTGTCAGTAGAAAATCCACGATTTTTAACACTGTTGGCCGTTAATTATGTTAAACAAATTCAAATAAAGTCACTCAGTAAAGCAAGAAATACAAAATTAGCTATAAAAATAAATATGTTGTATGTACAGATATAAAAATGTTGAACAAGGCAAAAAGTGTTTGGCGGCCATCTTTGATTCGCCATTTTAGATGGGATACTTTTTAGATTTTGTTTTATTAGCCATAAAGAGCTAATCCTCAAATTTTCAGCTTATTATGAACTTGTGGTTTACCAAACTTTAAATTTACTGGGATATTAATAGAAATTGTCTGTTTACATAATTGTGTTTTTACAATAAATAGCTTGCGAACTTAAATAAGCGAGAAATTACGATTCGAAGTTCGCTAAGAAAAGCGTCGTTATTTTTTCTAACTCATTAATAAACTGCTACTACATGATCTGATTTTTCAGTAAATTATGAACAGCACTTAGCGTACAACATGCTAATGGACTATCATGTCATGCAATCGTAAGTAGTTTGTAGCTTAATTTACATATTGGTAATTATCAAGAGTTAGCAGTTATTATAACGAAAAATATAATAGCTGGTAATTCAAATTGACGTGTTACAAGGCGGATCGCCCGTTACAAGCTAACCTCTGTTAATTATTTTACTTCAGCTCGGCTCACTCATGCGCTGTTTTAACCAGCTTCAATATTAGATTTTTTTTCTTCTATTTATTTATTACCAATTCTCATTTATATTACTGAAATTTACAATTGTATACAATAAAATGTATCTATTAGATGCGAGGTATGGTATTGGTTTGGCAAAGTCTATTTGTTTTTTTAGGGTAAAATAAAACTCTGTATATAAAAAACATAAAATTTATTATAATCTACAACATATTCACCATTATTTAGTATAACTTGTTCCCATCTTTCGACCAATTGCATAATGCCACGTCTGGGGTGTTTTGTCATAAAAACTGATTCCAGTGCTTTTTGATGTCCTGTTCGTTTTAGAATTGCTTTCCATTCATATATTTCTGCAGAGACCGGAATAAGTGGTAGTCACTTTGAGATAGGTCTGATGAATTCTGAGGATGAGGCAAAAGTTCCCATCCAAAGATTATTTTTGGTGTCAAAAATGGAGAATAAAAAAAAAACCCAAACAAATCTCACCAAATAACCTTTACCCTTCGTCGCAAACCTACGACTTCCTGTCCAACAGTATCCTCCAATGATATTCCACTAATCCCTGTTGAACAGATCCGCTACCTAGGACTCCACTTGGTCAAACGTCTTACTTGGAATCCACATACAAGACTAAAGCGACAAGAAACTGCTCGTCGTTACTGACTACTTCAACATTTACTAGACAAACGATCAAACCTCCCAATTCATTACAAAAGACTTATTTACATGACTGTTATTAAATCTATTTGGACGTACAGAGTTGAGCTTTGGGGCTCTACTAAACCACCCAATTCATCTCGTATCCAATCCTTACAATCCAAAATCCTTCGAAAAATCCTAAATGCCCCTTACTTTGTCACCAATAAACTTATCCATAAAGACCTTAATGTTCCATATGTTGCTGAGTTAGCTCAAACCAGATACCTATCCTTCCATAGTAAGCTCCATAACCACTTCAATCCACTAGTCTCCCAACTTGCTTCCTCCTCCATCCCTGATAAACCTCCGAGGTGTCTGAAAAGAAGATGGCTTAGAGACCTTTTAGTGTAGATTTTATTGAAGTGCTACTAGTGAGTAGTTCTTCACAAGTTATTTACATGCCATTGTTATTCACTGTCAACACATTTACTTGTTGTATATTATTTTTTACAGTTGTAAATATCAATAAATGAAAAAAAAAATATCATTTTTTAAATGTCTCGGGTTATCTGTCACCGGGAATTTAATCGGAAGCAAGTTGAGAGGCTAGTCAGCTCTACTAATTTTGAAGTTTATTTTTGTAGGCTTCGGCCAAATCAGCTACAGGAATATTATGTTTAAATGGGGTTCAGTACTTGGTAAGGAACAACCCAAGTAGGTGATGTAGTTAGAAATCACGTACAACCGACATGTTTTTTATTTTATAGAGGCTGAGTGTGCCCCAGAGGAATCTCTTGACCCAGAAGTTGATCGTTAGCTGAAATTACAGAAATTATATTTCCTGCTTTCAGCCGGACTCGAACTTGAGACCCGGTGCCTCGAGTTCAGTGCCTTGATATCTAAGCTTCTTTAAACCGATATTTTGTAATACAGTTGTACATTTCAATAAATGGAAAAAAAAAATAGAAAAATTAAAAATAGTATATTGAGGTAGATAACCTTGTAAAGATAGACTCCATAATGTCTTTACTACTTGAGTAACCTTCTCCAGGCTTATCGAGGGCATCTTGTGGTCGCAGAATTTTCCATATTATAGCTAAATATAGATCTAAACAACGTCTGTGGGAACCGAACGCGTGTGATCACAAAACTCACAATTGCCAACAAGACCTCAAGACTGACAGTTATTGCTATTATTATCAAATTAATAAATTTGCATAAAAATTTCACAAGGAATCAACCAGATCTAACCGAGTTAGTGGTCATCTTCCTGTTATAGGCTAATGGAACATTTTTACCTTTTTTTAAAAAGAAATTCTAAACAGCGATCCTTCCTTAAAGTAAGCGACTTAGTTTTATTCACACTGCGACCTTGGACATATTTGCATGAACCCTGTGGTACGTATGTATAAGAACATTGCACACAGACTTACACACACCCACTTTACTGGGATTTGTTAAAACGTTTTTTAAAACTATTTTATTTATATTTACCAATTTATACATTATATACAACAAGTAAATTTGAGAAAAATGATTACAATGACATGTAAAGAACTAATAGTAGCACTTCAATAAAAGTTCTGCATTAGAAGGTCTCTTGACCATCTTCTTTTCAGACGCTTCGGAGGATTATCGGGAATGGAGGGGGAAGCAAGTTGAGAAACTAATGTATTTGAGTGGTTATGGAGCTTACTATGAAATAATAGGTTTCTGGTTTGGGCTAACTCAGCAACATATGGAACATTAAGGTCTTTATGGATAAGTTTATTGGTGACAAAGTAAGGAGTATTTAAGATTTTTCAAAGGATTTTGGATTGTAAGGATTGGATACGAGATAAATTGGATGGTTTAGTGGAGCCCGAAGCTCAAATCCGTACGTCCAAATAGGTCTAATCACAGTCATGAAAATAAGTCGTTTATAATGAATTGGGGGCTTTGATCGTTTGTCTAGTAAATGTTGTAGTAGTCTGTAATGACGAGCAGTTTCTTGTCTTTTAAGTTTGGTACTATTAAAACTAAAAATAAAATATTTCATAGCTGCCTTTATGACTATCCTCACCGCGTCAGACCGCTTCCTGCTTGCCCAGGCCTTCTAAACATTTAATTTAGATAATTTACAAGACATATTTTGTAATTAAAAAATAAAATAAACCAATGAAGACTTATATCACATGATATCCTGTTTCGTTTGTAAACATATTATTTCCATATTGCCTTAGATCTAATAAGTTAGTATTATAAGAAAGTAAAAGTAATAGATTACAGCCTTACAAGACTTTATATTGGTTTGATCGTGAGGCTTTGGTGGAGCTTTCTCCTCCAAAATAAATTGCAGATTACTAGAACTGGAACATCAGCTACTCAACTGGAAGTGAAAACTGCGATTGGAGTGAAAGGCCAATTTTTTTTTCGTTTTTAAATTGAATAAATCAATGAACATTGATTTATTGCGTTAGGTTTTATTTCAATTTTTTATACAGCAAAACCTGTGCACAACGGATAATTAAAGGCTTTGTCCGTTGATGTCTTTATTAATGGAATTCATGTTTATAATTTCATGCTCAATTTAAGAATACATTTTTTTATGTATATTTAATTAATATAATTAATGTTATGCCTGATATTAAAGCACTCTGACCACTAGTAGCAAACCACTTTTGTCAATTTTTTACAATTCAAGTCCATAGCTTGAATTGTGATGTTTTGGGACTGATGATCTTTTTTGTCAATTAGGAATGTAATTTTATGGGTTAGAAATATTTTTATCTCGTTTTTTCAAAATATCAGCGATATATTTTTTATGGACATTAGATTTTCGGCTAACTTCCGCTCTGACAATATTTTGTTTTCAATTGAAATTCCCTGGTTACTTAAACCGTTCATGTAAAAGAAATTTATTGCCAATTTAATATCCCCATGTTAATTAACATCTTAAAAGTATGTATGTGTCAGGCAAGTGAAGATTATGACCGCTTAGAGGTCAATAGAAAGCATTATTTAATAACTTCTAAGAAAATTACTTCAACCCATTTAGAGCACTTAATTTCCTTTCACTCTTCAAAAGAAATTTTGTTTATAAAACCTGAAATACAATACTTGTCTTTTCCATATTCAAAATGCTAAATAAAATTTTACTAATAAAAATATATCACTTGAGGTACGCATGATGATATAGAGGGATCAATACAATTAGGATTGATGAATTAAATAATATTATATATTATATATTATAATATTAATTCCTCAATAGAAGTGGAACTTAATTCATCAATCCTAACAAAAATATATGTGGCAGACTTGCTTTTACAAATAATATCATATAAAAGATTGATAGAATAGAAGTCAATAGAAGAAATTATAAATCAGATGATTTGTAAAGCAGCTGTCCCAATAAAATGTAATGATGTTTGTATACCATCGCGCATGCCTCCACTGAAAATCCTACTAATTATTGGGAAAACCTAAACGATCCCAGTCAAGAATATCTCGAAGGTCTTGGATATATCTTTATTAATATTTTGAGTTTGAATATGTTTTGTTTAAATGTCCCACACCAAACACCATTACCGTAGAGAAAATATTTTTTAAAAATACCATATTTTAAAGCAAACAAGTTTGTTAAAAGTTTAGACTAAATGAGAAAAACATAAGTTATTGTAAAATGAAACTTTCTTTAGTGTGTTAAAGTTTTTAAACTGCTTTGTACTGAGTTGTTAACAAGTCTGTTAGGTTTCTGAAGAAGACTTGCAAGGCAGGTCGAAATGTTGGAAATCTTGTACAATAAACATTAAAGATTTTTTTTTTTTTTTAACATAATTTTATTCACAATTGTACACATTTCTTTACAAACAATGAATCTGAACATACGAGGTGTGATCAAAAAGTTCGAGGACTGAATTTTTATACATTTATTCATACAACATACAGGTTATTCAAATTTGTCTCCTTCGAAGTACTCCCCTTGGGAAGCTACACACCTTTCCCACCGGTGTTTCCACTAATCAAAGGCCCCAGAAAACTCTTCTTTTGTAAAGGTGTTTAGCAGCTCCGTTGTTTTTTCTTTAATTTCGTCAACTGTTTGAAATCTTCGTCCTTTCAGGTGTCGCTTGAGCTTCGGGAAAAGAAAAAAGTCGGCTGGAGCCAGGTCAGGTGAGGAGGGGGGCTGAGGAATGACAGTTATTGCGTTTTTTACGCCAAAGTTACGGATAACTAATGCAGAGTGAACAGGAGCATTGTCATGGGGAAGGACCCAATCACCACTTTGCCACAGCTCAGGTCTCTTTCTTCTCACAGCATTACGCAATTTTCTAAGGGTTTCAAGATAAACAAAACGATTAATTGTTTGACCTTGTGGAAGGAATTCATAGTAGACAACACCTTTACAGTCAAAGAAAACCGTAAGCATGACCTTCACATTTGATTTGACTTGGCGTGCTTTCTTGGATCTTGGAGAACCTTTTGATGTCTATTGATGATTGGGCTTTTGTTTCCACATCGTAACCAAAAACCCATGTCTCGTACCCTGTAATGACATGTTTCAAGAAGCTTTCGTCGTCATTTGCCTTTTGAAGAAATTCCTTAGAAACATGAGTTCGGTGTTGTTTTTGGCCTCCAGTCAACAGTTTTGGCAGAAACTTTGCTGCAACACGACGCATTTGAAGTTTTTCAGTTAAAATTTCCTGACATGAACCAAATGAAATGTTACACTATTCTGCCATTTCACGGATTGTTAGTCGACGTTCTGATCGTACGAGAGCGTTCACTTTAGCAACATTTTCATCATTGATTGACGTTGAAGGGCGTCCGGAACGAGCATCGTCCTCTGTGGATGTTCGGCCATCTTTAAACCTCTTGAACCACTGATGGCAGCATGATCGGCTTAGACATTCTTTACCAAAAGCCTCTTGTAACATCAAAAAGGTTTTAAAAAACGTTTTGTTAAGTTTCACACAAAACTTCACACAAACACGTTGCTCTTCTTTCACATTCATTTTCATAAAATAGCCAAACTCTATAAAACTAACCTCAAACAAACTGTGCTAATGTTACTTTCAGTGATGTTATGATTGATCTGCAAACACAGCTGTGTTCCTGTTGAGTCAAGCAATACAATGCTGCCAACCGCATTCCCATAGTTTATAAAAAGTCCTGGAACTTTTTGATCACACCTCGTACATGATCAGGCATGAGGGAGTCAGCACCTAGTGGTACAATCTGTAGGCGTGATACTAAATTATTAGGAATTAGACTAGAAGATCCCTCATCCACCTCATTTTCAGCTTTTATTGAATTGTGTCAGAAATTTGTATTGTTCCAATGTTTTGTACCTGTTTGTTTGAGTCTCCACGTAGGTTTTCATAAAAATATCTGTATATTTTTAGAATATGGGTCTTAACTGTTGGAATACGTAAGTCTGTATGTAGCGTATCGTTTGACAGATAAAGAGGGGAGTCTGTTATCAGTTTACAATAATTTAATTTAGTTTTTTTTTTTTACATTTCTGACTGCGTACCTGTCCGAATTCTATACAATTAGATTCTACAGGCAATTATATTTTTTTCACTGCAATTGACAGCATGTTGAATGATGATTAAGGTCTTGTAAACTTTTAGAGACTTTAAATATGTAATGAAACCGTTGGTATCCAGTTAACCTTTGTTGTTTCCTTTACATACGTAATTCAATACAACTATCCTATTCCAAGTTGAGTGCTTAATGTCCTTAAAAGGGATACGTACGCCGAGGCCTACAAAGAACTCTATTTCCTCTTGTAAAATGCAGATACCCCCATTAAAGATTCTATTTTAGCTCGTTGAGGTTTTCTGAACGGACTTTTGTTTTTCTAAACAATCATTGAATCTAAAAATATTCAGAGCCGAAGGCACCAGGCCATGAAATTGCCCCATTGTTCTCCTACGCTTCAGTTGGTTCAATTTTTATTTTTCTTCATATTTCTGTCCGGAACAGGCGCCTTCCTCTGAGTAGTCGAGATGTTTCGCCACAACTTCCAGAACCTAGCGGAAGGCTAAATTATTCAAAGTAGAAACCGTAGATGTTTTCTAGGTGACCTTGATAGCCAGCCGCGGTTATCCGTCGTATCAAAGAGCGATCTTCATGGTCTGAAACGTCTCTGAGTTGTCTTTGTTAAGAACAATTAGACTGACCAGAGGTTCGCCTTGATGTTATCATCAGTACTCAGTAATAGAGTATAAACATTGGACTGTAAAAGTTTCCCAACTTAACAATATCACTATTATAGTTATAACATCCTGTAGAAGGATATGCTAATATCAAGATCATTACAACGAGATATATTTTATGATTCTTCGTAGTAAACCAAGCATTCTATCTTAGTTTGGGGGTCTCTATAGTTTAGGCCTGTAACTTTTTTTACGTTCAAAATTGTACATTTTGACACGCTCTCGCTCTGTTGGTGTGGTGCCCAATAATGTACTCATATTTTACGTATCTAAAATTTAATGGAGAAGATTTTTTGTTTTGTAACATTTGTTATATTGGTTTTAATGAAAAAAAAGTCATATTTTGCCTACATTAATTTTGTGACGTTTTTTTTTTTCACGTTTGTGTGTCTCTAGCTGTGTTGGTGTTGCTCAGATGGAAAACTTTCTGAGAAAATTTCTGATAAGAAATAAATTATTGAATATTTTTTGTTAAATAACATTTGTAGCGAGGACCTACCGTTTAGGAACTATATTGGTTTGAATAAAAAAAAAAAATCACGCTTAAAAATCCTACTTTTTCTCAACTTTTTAATTTCGAATAATCATTAATTGTTAATTTTTTTTTTTTTTTTTTTTTTTTTTTTTTTTTTTTTTTTTTTTTTTTTTTACCTATGACTCCGAACCGTAAGTTAGTACAGTTCTTACCAGTGTCTTGTACAGTCGCATCTTGGTAGTTCTTGACAGAAATTTGTTTCGGAAGAATCTACCCATACCAGAGTAACATCGGTTGGCAATGAGTTTTCGCCTCTCGATTTCTCTTGATGGTTTACTATCCGCGGTTACAAGTGTCCCCAACTAGATAACTCCACTTGCTTGAAAGAATATCTTCCAAATTGATCATAATAATAAAAAAAAAAATAGAATTAAAAAAAAAACAAAGAAAGAAAAAAAAAAATTAAAAAAATAAAATAAAAATGTCTCTCGATCGGACGAACGAAGCCTACTGGCCTTTGAAAGAAGAATTCTGCGGTGCATTTAGGGACCTAAGAGAGTCGGGGAGGCATTCCTCAGAAGAACTAATTAAGAAGTGTATAACCTCCTGGAAGGTTCAGACATAATGAGACACGTGAGACTGGGAAGACTGAGGTGGGCCGGCCATGTTGCTCGTATGTCGGAGAATGCGATCCCTAAAAACTTATTGATGGAAGATATACACATGACCAGGAGCAGAGGGAGACCCCGCCGTAGATGGATAGACGGCGTAGCAGAGGGTGCTAGGAGGATCCTGGGAGTCAGGGATTGGAAGGGAGCTGCCCAACGATGAGCAGACGCGGAAGTTGTTAGAGGATGCCAGGGACCAGTAATGGTCTGTCGAGCAATTGGAAGAAGTTAATTTAATTCTCATTATAAAATGCAAATTTATCAAAGGAAGGATAACTTCGAGAATAATTTTAAAATGTAACCCGACCTTTGAATTGGATGTGATACACAGACTGATTGGTTCAAAAGCCCAGCAGACCAACCTATTAGCAATGCACACCACTTAACTTAGAGGGCATTCTGCTGTTGTGATCCTAACCACTTAAGTTTTCGAATAACTAATATTATAGATATCCATATAGATATTAGATATCACTAATATAAGAGATATACATATGATCTATTCGACAGTATCGTTAAATAATATTCCATTTATCCTATACGAATACTATCCACAGGATGGATCTAGAATAGTTTCGTATATGCGTCAATAGGTTTGTAGTAACCCCTAGGATAAATAAATAAATTAATAAATATTCATATTTCAAAAAAAAACCTTTTGTATAATTTTTTAAATAGCTGAGATAATAGACGAAGAATACATTATTTAAAATTTCATATTGTTGTGTTATTAATTAGAATTTACTTACATAAAAACATATAAATAAAAAAACAAAAGAAATGTAGTATTTTAATCATTGACATGAAAACTCATAGAATCAAGAAAATCAAAACCTCTGTTCCACTACAACCCATGAATGTATCGATATTGAGAGGGGTCAGTCAGTATATCGATAATCAAAGTTATTGATAGGGATCAGTCAATATATCGATTATGTAACTTATTAAGAGGTATCAGTTAATGGTATTAAAAAAGATTTTATTTCTGAAATTAACAAGACATATTTTTAAAGTTGCCAACGTTTCAGCCATAGATTTGATGGCCATTATCAGTGCAGATAAAAAAAAAATTAAAATCAACTATACAAGATGCACCAGGTTAAGAACACTGTCTTAAAGAAAAACAGTAGTTCTGTTTAGTAGAAGTGTGCCGAGAAGGGTCTCTAGTCCTCTAGGTTGATGTTAGGCTGATATGAATAAATTCTTATTTACCTCAGCCGGAATCGTACCCCAGAACTAGAAGCTCAGTACCTTACTATTCAAATATATGATTGTTTATTTCCTTATTGAATCATTTAATAATTTTTACAAAAATATTCACGGAGACGTTTATAAAATACTTTATATTTACAACTGTACAAAATAATATACAAAAAGTAAATGTGTTGACAGTGAATACAATGGCATGTAAATAACTTGTGAAGAACTACTCACTAGTAGCACTTCAATAAAATCTACACTAAAAGGTCTCTAGGCCATCTTCTTTTCAGACGCCTCGGAGGATTATCAGGGATGGAGGAGGATGCAAGTTGGGAGGCTAGTGGATTGGAGTGGTTATGGAGCTTACAATGAAGGATAGGTATCTGGTTTGGGCTAAATCAGAAACATATGGAACATTAAGATCTTTATGGATAAGTTTATTGGTGACAAAGTAAGGAGCATTCAGGATTTTTCGAAGGATTTTGGATTGTAAGGATTGAATACAAGATGAATTGGATGGTTTAGTAGAGCCCCAAAGCTCAACTCCGTACGTCCAAAAAGGTCATGTAAATGAGTCTTTTGTAATTAATTGGGAGCTTTGAAAGTTTGTCTAGTAAATTATGAAGTAGTCTGTAACGTTGCAGGCAGTTTCTTATCGTTTTAGTCTAGTATATGGATTCCAAGTTAGACGTTTGTCCAAGTGGAGTCCTAGGTAGCGGATCTGTTCAACAGGGACTAGTGGAATATCATTAAAGGATACTGTAGGACAGGAAGTCGTGGTCTTACGACGTAGGGTAAATGTTATTTGGTGTGATTTGTTTGGATATATTTTGATTTTCCATTTTTGACACCATTCTTGAAGGTTTTGGATATGGGATTGGAATGTTTGAGAGGTAATAAAGGGATCATTGTTTACTGATAACGCACATCAGCGTAAGTGGTAGGATGAGTTGGTTATAAAATACAAATATTTATTTAATTTTAAACTTGTTTCTTACTGAAACTACATTGTTTTCAATAATATTTCAGTTATATTTTGCGAATATACGATTAACTAAGTTTCATGAAAATTCACGAAACCTTTTCTAATAATGAAATATGTAGCTGCATAGCATGATATTGTACGGAAATATTCATAAAATATAGCATAAGGAAATATTTAATTATCTCCAAAATTCAATGATTTTTTATATCATTACGATAAAAAAAAAAATAATCGGAAAGAAGCTTTTTATATAAATAGACGAAACCTTTCTCTGTTTAAGACAAAAAGAATATAAATTTTCTTAAAGTTTGTTTAGACAAGAATTTACAGAATCAATGTTTGTATGTGGCCACTGTTAGACAAACAAATAGGAATCCAGTTTTGGAACTTGGGCGGAAATTAATACAAAACTAAATTTATATCGACTATAAAATAGGCTTTCCAGTTTTTTTCCAGCAATATAATCTCAAGATATCCAGCAGTGATGACAGCCGCTGTAGTGTCATTGTAAGTTTATCTCTGAAGAACCTGTTCGCCAACTCGATAAGAGAACAGAAACCGCAACTCGTGCGGATTTTTATATTGGAACCGCTATTTTAAATAATTTCAGATCACTAAAGATTAACATTTCTGTTATTTCTTGTATTTTTTTTTTGTTGTCGGTTCAATAGTTAAAATACTACAAATTAGGTCGATCAACGCTTTAATAATTATTGTATTTACTGTTTTATCAGTATCAAAATCTTTCGATTATCGATATTGGTACCGGTACTAAAAAGTCGATTCTCGATTCTTGAAATCAATACGTAATTTTAAATAAGAAATTGTTATTACAAAAAATAATCCAGTTGAGAGCTAAAAAAACTAAAACAAACCTATCATAGTCTTGGGTTCAATGCTTAGGTAAGGATGTACTGTTACTGGGCCAACGGTTATGAAAGAAGGAGATATGACCGAAATCGTGTATTATATATCAAATATCGAGAATCGATTTCTCGGTATTAGTAATCGAAAAGTTTCAGTCCTAACACATCACTAAAAAGAATCCAAGTTTTTCAAGTTGTTAAATTTAATATTTAACTTAGTAAAATGCTACCAAATAATAGCCCGTATTATGATGCCCTGGTTAATTGATGTTTGGATAATCGACGTTCAACTGTTAGCACATTCAACAAATGAGCATCAAGTTAACTTCGGTTCAGCATCAATGTCACCTGTATTACTTTACTAGATCACGTGGTTGATATAATGATCAGAGCTTTATGTAATAAACAAATTGCTTGGTTTCTTTATTACAGCTGTTCGAATGAAATATCATCGAGGCCTTGTACGAATCCGACAGATTGTGTTTTGTTCGGAGAGTTTTGTTGTGTAGGTAATTTTCTGTTGTACGAGGAGGGAGAAACTATTTTGTGGAATCAATAACAAAGGAAAATCGTAGCTAGTAGAATAAGTGTATCATCTGGAATGGTTTCGGAAGGCCACTCAATAGGAGAATCAGATACGGAGGAAATTGCCTAGTTAGGTCCGATACAGAAATACTTCTTCCCTCGTGAGAACATAGGGACCTATTATTGGTTGTAGTATCGGCCGGCATTGAAATGAAATAGGTTCATTGTATTTTTGGGAGATTGTAAAATAGTAATTTTTTATTGTATCTGTTACTACATTTTTGTTTTAATAATAACTAAAAAGTAAAAAAAAACAAAAAAAACACAACCAAATATTTATTGCCAAAATCATGGAGCCCATATATAATCTACTGATTTTCTCAATTTACATTTTAGAATTAAAAGAATCAAATTACTTTATTATTTATTTATTACGTATATTTTTTTTATGTATTATTTGTATTAATATCATTATTTCAGTTAATTTTTCTTAGAATAAATGGTGATCTTTGATAAATACATTCCTTCCTGTCTTAAGGAATGAGGAATAGATTTAAAAAAAAAAACAATCCTGTAACTGAAATTTCGCAAATTCAAATTCTTTGTTACTTATTGGATTGTTTTAATTTTTTTTTATGGCTTAGGATTAGGGCCCTTCACCGTAGAAGAGGGAGAAATACCGGCTATGAAAAGCTTGTAACTTGTCACAAAACGTTAAAAAAATGAAGAAGAAAATAATAAAAAAATGTGTTAATTTATTATTTTTAAATAAATTGTAGCTGTGGAGGACAGCAAAAATCGAAAATCAAACGCATTCAATCCTTCCTATCCAAAATCCTCCGAACTATAATATAATATAAAACCCAACATAATGATCTGAATATACCATACGTCCTCTAACTTATACTCCTTAAATTTTCAAAATTCTATCGCAACCTTTCCTTTCACCCTAACCAACTAGCTCAATTATTATCTGCTTCCACACATCCTGATAACCCCCCTCGTTGACTTAAATGGCAGTGGCTCCGAGATCTTTTGTAAAACTACTTATATTGGAGTTCTGGCTATGGCCAGCTTCTCCATTCGTGCTCTGAATGAATGTTATAGCGCTCTCACTTAGTCTCAACTGGGTTTTTACACCAATGACGCTGCTAAGAGAAAAGAGCTGGGATCTCTCTGCTAGGGTTGGGAGATAGTCGATAGTTACTATCGATATATCGATAGGTCATGCCTATAGATGGTCACTATCGATAGCGTCGACTATCGATAGATCTTTTTTACTATCAAGTTTTGAAACTTTCGGAATTATGCTGATCTGTCTCTGTCGTGTCGAGTTCTTTTGAAATTGAATTCGGAATTCCTAGAGCTTATGGGTTCTCTCAAAGATTAAGCCAAAGGAAATCAGAAATTCTAGTTTTTCTTTCGGGAAATATGTGGCTCAAGGAGCACACTTGACTCTTGGAATTAACTACTTCGTTATTTTTATTTCCTGAAGATTTGATTTGTTCATTATTATTGTAACCATGTAAATTGTAAATACTTTTTTAAAATTCAAATAAAAAAAGACTATGTTTTTTTCTCGCATCTTTATGATATAATCTTATAATTTATAACCCTGCAAATTTCAAATAGTAAGTAGATAATTGAATTTAATTAAATTAGTTGAAATTCTTTAATGAATAGCTTAGAAAAAAAAGGAAGCAGCTATCGAAAAACTATCGATAGCAATCGATAGTTCTCAACCAATAGTATCGGCCTATCGATAGTGCTAACTATCGACTATCGCCTGACCCTACTCTGTGCCTGGCTTGTCCCTTCATAAGTGGATGGACGGGTCTGGTAGGGGGGTCCCTAGGATGAGTGTAAATTGTAAATAGAGTATAATTGTATTTTATCTTTGTTCTATCTTATATTATTTATTTATTTTTATTTTATTTAATTTTTTTAAATTTTACTATTTTATTTTGTATATAGTATAATTTATATTGTTTATGTATAGCATAGTTCTTTCCTTTTCTCTTTTTTTTTTTTTTTTTTTTTTTTATATTGCTTATTTACTTTATTTATTTATTTATTTTTTTTTACTCATTGTACATAATGTGTGAATTTAATCATACGCCATCTATATTGCTTTTTTCCCACATTTGTGACAGATTGTAATAGTTACTCAATAAAAGGTTAATAAAAAAAAAATTCTTATTTTATAATTTGTTGTTAATAATTAATAAAAAATATTCATACTTATAAATAAAACATTTTTTACTATAAATTAAAAATATTAACGTATGTAACAAAATTATGAGAACCGAATCTGTGTCCGATTTTGTTTTTGTTTTTTTCTGTTGAGTGTATTATAGGAAAAACTCGATAATTCGAAAAAATATTTTTTGTCGACTCGATATTTCGGAAAATTAAAAATGAAAGTAAATTTGTTCACTCTTCGATTTTGACTTTTCGAGTTTTGACTTTAATAACATATAAACGAGTTTTAAATAAACCATTAGTAGTAAACCTCAAAAGTTCTATATAAATATGTCTCGAGACCATTTTTTACTGAAACGGTTTGGTTAATTATCTGAAATCGAGTATAAAGCACGTTTGATTGTTTGTTTATTTTTTGGGGGCTTAACGTCCTTATGTACTCCAACTAGGGCAGGAAGGACAGGAATTATGAAGCACGTAACAAGTAGGTTTGAGTCATTATGGAGTTTAGTATGAAAAAACGAATGATTGGTTTGGGCCAACCTCTGTGTTTATCAGTTCTCTGCAGATAATTTTATTTTTAACATAATAAGGAAGATTTATCTATAGAATTAAATTTATAAGAACAGTTCAATGCATTAGTCTCGGCGCCTTGTATCTCCATATCATTGCAGGGGACTTTTTTTGTGTGGTTTTGCGGTCTGGAGTTAATGTGTAGTCCTAAGAACTTTTTATATGTATCAAGTTTATTAATTTGAAAATCTCAACTGCTTGGATTCTCTAACTAGATTTCTAAATAAAACCTTTATGAAAAGATCATTTATTGCAACACTTTTTTCGTTTTGGTTTCAAAAATTTACACATCTCTTCCGCGTTCTAAGTTCTATCGAAACCTATAATTCACATTCCTTTTTTGAAACTTTGAAAGAGTATCCAGGTTTTCCTTATGCCAGGCACTTCGTTAATCACAGACCTTTGACGGGCGCTTCAGGAGTTCAAACGATTTTATTATTATACAAGAGGTGAGGTAACTAAGTACTATGTCTGCACCATCGGTAATGCACGTTCGTGATTTACATGGCGTCGCTTTTGAAACTAAGCAGTGTTTTCCTTGTGCTTAGTTTATTGGACTGTTTGGGAATAGTAGCTGGATAGAATAATAAATAAAACGGTGGGGATCAGTTGCCGATTCCGTGGGTCGTGGGTTCGAATCCCTTACATACAGCTGACACCTCGACACATGTGTTGTCTGTGACCTCTTGTTACCTAAACACTCCAATCTCATTTAAATTTCAAAAATCTAAACAAATCCCATCAAATAATCTTTACCCTTCCTCGAAAACATGTTACTTCTTGTCCTACAGTATCCTTTAATGATGTTCCACAAATCCCTGTTAAACAGATCCGCTATCTAGAACTCCACTTACAATTAGACAAACGTCTTACATGGGATCCACATACATGACTAAAACGACAAGAAACTTTAATTCGTTTTCGACTCTTCCAACATTTACTAAATCAACTTTCAAACCTTCTGAATCATTACAAGATACTCATTTCTATGACAGTAATTAGACCTATTTTGACATACGGAGTTGAGCTATGGAGCACCACTAAACTATCTAATTCGTTTCGTAAGCAATCCTTACTTTGTCATAAACAAATCTATCTATAAAGCTCTTCATATACAATATGTTTCTGATTTATCCCAAACTAGATACCTATCTATTCATAGAAAACTTCATAGCTATTTAAATCCACTAGTCTCTCAACATGCCTCCCTTTCTATTCTTGATAACCTTTTATTGTGCCTGAACAGAAGATGGCCTGGGGACCTTCTAAATAGATTTATGGAGAAGAAGATAATCAGGGATGAAGTCAAAGAGAAACACCACGAATAAATAGAAATACTTTAATTGTGTGCCAACGTTTCGACCTGCCTTTCAATTCTTCTTCAGGCCACCGAACCACAATAGAAAAAAAGACGGTGAGCCATCGTTCGTCTCCTTCCTTCTTTTTGACTGCATTCCTCATTATCTTCTTCTTCATTCATCTTAACAGTCAACTACTCTTTTATCATAATATAGATTTATTATTGAAGTGGTATTATTGTATTATCGATTTATTGTTTGCAGTTGTAAATTTATTTAAATAAAAAAACAAAAAAAAGATAAAGGCACCCTTGAAGCTGTCAGCTAATTAAGATAATAAGAATATGATGGAACATGTTTAGGGGTTGCCCTTTTGACCTTAGATGCTCATATGTTTTCCATTTATTTTCGCTTACCTGTGATTCATTTGTCAGTAGGAGATAAATTTTCAAATTAAATAGCTTAAATCAGCTGACCGTCTATGCCATTATGTTTTGTTTTTTTTCTCGCTTACCTCCATGATTTTAAATTATTCAAATTAAATTAACACTATATGATGATTCAAATAAACATAGTTGAGAAAAAATAGGAGTTTCTAACATGACTTTTTTCATTCAAACCAGTATAACTCATAAACTGTTGGTCCTAACGACAAATGTTATATAACAAAAAATATTTTCCGTTACATTTATGATAAGGAAATTGTCAAATTTTCAAATGAAGCTACACCAACATAGCTAGAGCGTATTAAAATGTTACATTTTTGAGGGTAAAATAACCTTAAAATCTCACTTTTTTTAGTCGAATCAATATAGATCCTGAACAGTAGGTTCTAGCGACAAATAATATACAAGAAAAAAAATTTTCGATTAAATTTCTAACATGGGACTAGTCGTCCCATGTTAGAGGTTGCCCTACTAACCTCTGTAAAATATCTGTTTAAATTTCCCCAAGGTTAGTTGTGCACTAGAATTGTTTGTCTATTCATATCCACTAGTAACATTGTAAGTAGCTTCATACTCCTCTATATTCTGTAATTATATATATTTGTATTATCCAACACATGTTGGTATATACTTGTACTGTAGGTAACTGTATGTTTTGAAATAATTTATATAATTTTGTTGTAACCTGGTTTTTCACTGTAGGGCATGATTATGAGAACAATATAATCCCGAAACGTCGACAAAATAGTTGTTTTTTTTATTAATTGACTGAACCTCAAGAATCTTACTAAACATATATATATATAAAATTGAATCCTATTTTTTGTTTATTTATAGATTATTTATTTTATTTTGGAGCATAATGTATAGACTCATTACAACCCTATTGCTTATTTCTCGTAAGAAAAATAAGTGAGAAAGTCTGTTCTTACAAATATTTTTATATGTTGTATTTAATTATATTTGTGTATATTATTTATACAGATCGCAATAATATTTTATCGCAATAGAATTTTTTTTTATTTTTAAATAAAAGCTATATAAAAGAAAAAAAACAAATTGCAATCTTTGATTTATGTTATAAAAGTTCTAATTGTTTCATTTAAACCTGAGTTATTATGATTGTATTTGCTTTAGTTGAAATTTTATTTTTATTAATGTAATAAAAATGTCGTTGACCTAACTTAATAAAATCTTTAATAAGCGAAATGAAATACTTTTTTTTTTTCTTTATGAAGAGACGTAAAAATCTTTACTGCTGGAAAACAATCAGTCGTAACTTACTTTTGATATGGAATTTCTTTTAATAGGTTCGTCGACCCCACAAGAGCTCGAATTACTTCTGAAACTTTTTGGACCGTGTAATTGGAGCGTTAAAAAGCACTCTTTAGCATCAAGTTGTTTTTTTTCTCAACATTTTAGCGGGAATATATCACCGTTAGAGTTTTATAAGAGGCTGGATAAAACTTGAAACAGAGAGGTTGTCTCCTCTTTAAAAGCCCGTGAGAACGGAGTTGATACTCTGCCAACAATGGGCTTCGAACATGCTGCGTTATTCCAGTGACCCGATTATCCGCTGTTAGTAGGCCAAGAGTTACTTCAGTGAGAGCACACCTGTCTGTTCTTACAAATATTTTTATATGTTGTATTTAATTATATTTGTGTATATTATTTATACAGATCGCAATAATGTATAGAAATTGTTCATTTAATAATTTCAGGAAAATCTCCATAATACACTAGCGGGAATGGAATGAAGGATAAACTTAGATTTTTTTTTTCACATGAATATGTCTTTTAGCTGGGGTCTATAGTTTTCTTATGTAACGTATTTTTTCGGACTCGAATGTGTAACATTATTTTCAAACCGAAAAATGTAGCACTGTGACGATAACTCTGTTATCAGAAATTTAATAGAGAATATTTTTAATCATTTAGCATTTGTCACTCTAACCTACCGTCTTAGAAGCTATATTGATGTGAATGAAAAAAGTCACATTTTGCCTACATTTTTTGTAACGTTTAACCCTTAAAAATGTAACGCACAAGGCGTTCGAATCGACAATTTAATCAAACTTTCGGGTCTGATATCTAAAGGAAAATATTTTTTGTTGCACAACATGTGTCGCTAGGATCGAAAATTCTCTAACAATTTCCACATCATAAGCAGTAGATATAGAACATCATAAGCATTAGATTATCGATAGATAAAGTTATGTTCTATTGTTTTCTTAAAAAAAAAAAAAAAAAAAAAAAAAAAAAAAACCTGTACCACTTACAACCCATGAAGGGTCTTGGGTTCAGTACTTAGGTAGGCTGTACTGTTTCTTAGCCAACGGTTGTGAAAGGAGGTGATTTGGCCAGAATTCACGCTCAACCGCCAGGTTTTTCCCCAATTAATGGTACCCACGTTTAGATTATAGGGTTACCAGCATTAGATTATAGATAGATAAATTCATGTTCTATTGTTTTCTTAGTCATAAAGAAATTGAGTATTTATTTTCATTATTTAGGTCGAATTTCTTATTTTTATTATTTCCAACTGTAGAAAAAGGTGTATATTTCTATTTTCTATTCTATTCCTCTTTATATAGTTAGGTGTATATTTTATTCTCAGATTGCTGTAACCCTGCAATAAGTGAATATATTTCACTTGAGGTACGCTTGACGAAATAGAAGGATCAATACAAATAAGATTGATGAATCAATTGCCACTTCAATTAGGAATATTTTATTAGAAAACAAATTTCGAATACTAAACATTCATCTTCATTTCTGATTCTATGTTACACGGATTATATATACTAAAGTTTAAAAATGTAAGAACAGAAATTAAATATTGGTACTCACCTGAGGAAATATTTGAAATATATCCATACAGGAGGAAGAGGGAAGATCCAGGTTGGTTAAATTTTTAGGATTTTACCATGGGATTTCCCCTATGACTAATTACATTATATGAATTATTGGAATCCAATTAGTCATAGATGAAATTCCAAGGTAAAACTCTAACAATTTAACCTACCTGGCCCTTCCCCTTTCTACGATGGATATATTTCAGAAATATGTTAAATCTCCTCAGGTGAGCAGCAATATTTGATTTCTTGTCTTACATTTATGAAAACTTTAGTACGTATAATCCATGTAACATAGTGCTGATGTTTTGTATGTTTAAGAACTGAATGTTAAGCATTCGAAACTAGTTTTCTATTAAAATAATTTCAATAGAAGTGGCAATTAATTCATCAATCCTGAGTGAATATATTTCATCGCGTTTAATCTATTGACATAACACTTACTTAAATACTTATTGAAATAAATTATGATTAATTTAGGTTGTATATTTAATATTTTTATAGTGAATAGCATACAACTGGACATTATATAGCAGTGGTTTTGAAGTTAGTTGATAAGAAAAATATTAAAAAGAAAGTTATTATATTAAAAAGGCATAACTCCCCATTTGCTTTATTCATTTAACTACATGTTTCAGAGCTTGTCATGTTGTTCCATCTTCAGGTTCTACAATCATTATGTTATGTTATTTTACAATTTTTCACTATATTAATACATCACTTAACATTTTTGGTTTTTATTACCTAACACTGTGATATTCTCCCTGGTCATCTCTTCTAGTCTGACACCACTGGGCAATGTTCAATTATTGTTTTGTTTATTTATTGTCAGCTTCTGGCCTATTTAATATAGTTCCTATTCTACCTACCATTCCATTTCCATTCTATTAGTTGTATTGTCACTACTATTTACATTTTTATTACTTTTATTTATTAATGATTTCATTCTTTTTATGGACTATTTATATTTTCAGTCTATCTATTAATTTAGCATAGTTTGTACCAATTTTATGTGTATCAGTTTTGTAGTTTACTGCCTGGTCTATTGTTTTATTTATATAAATTGCTTCCATTATTTTTCTATTTTTGGTTTTATACTCATGATTTAATATGGTTGTATTTTCAAAGTCAAATTCATGTTTGAATTTGTTTGTGTTCACACAGTGCAGTCTTATTATTTTTCTCTTTTTTATTTATTCTTTTGCAGTCATATTTATGCTGGTTCACTCTTTTAATTAAATTCTGTTTGGTTTCACCTATGTAATGCATTTCACAATCTTTGCAGTTTATTTTATAAATCAGATCTTTTTTAGTCCACTTGTCCATGATTTCTTTATTTCTTATTATGTTATTAATTTTATTATTATTATATAAAGCACCATTGATTTTAATGTTTTCATTATTTAAATTATTTATTAATTGTCTTGTAAGTGTTGGGATGTAATTCAATCTGTTATAAGTTTTCTTTAAAATTATGTTAGATGTTTTTGGCATTGTTTCTACTGTGTTCTCTTTTATACTATTATTAAGTTCTTCAACAGTACTTTGTTTTTTATGGTAGAAGTCAGTGATTTTCAATTGTTCATTTATCTTACCTGTTAAATGAATGAATGAATGAAACATTTAAATTAAAAAGAAAAAATTGAGGAAAACAACAAATCACTTTCAACTATTTATATAAGAGTAACTAAAGAGCATTGTGTAATAATAATGTTTTTTTTAAATTCTCTTTAGGAACGTTGTGACAATTGAAACTCTGAAAAGATTTTCAGTTGTTGAGCTGTAAGTAGTCCATCTTATCGACAAATGAATCAAATTCCTCTAAGTATTTTCATAAGTTCACTAAGACTTTTGCGATGAATTTTCGTCTGAATCTTAACATATTTTGGTGGTTAAAACGGTTTGTTTTAGCACGTGGATTGTTTTACGCGCGGGGTTTGTGCTACTCAAATCTACGTTTAATCGGAATTTTACTGTAATCAGTTTTCCCATTAAATAATATTATTTCAACTATCCAAATAAGGAAGAAATAGAAACTCGGTTTGTACCAGGCTCACCGTTATTTCACACAATTCCAAGATTTCTCCGTAACGAGCGACTTTTACAGTAAGTTTCTGCTTAACGCGTCTTGCGGTTTTCAAAATAATTGTTTTCGATTTAGGAGTGACTTTCATCTGTAAGAACTTGGAAAGTTTGTATTAAACGAAAAAGTTAATTGTTTCCCGATCTGTCTGAACATTCTTCAAATTCAGGAGTAAGATTAAATTTATAGAAATATGAAACTTGGAAGAATTAAAATCAAATAATACGTAATATTAAATACACTTAAGATTAATGAAATGTTAGCTACTTTTTTGGGGAATTTTTGTTATAATTTTTATTTAAAGTCTAGTTTGGAATATAAGGAGGCAAAATGTTTCTAAAAGCTTTCGGTACTCAGACTCTAAGGTGATGAAGTTTTGAATTTTTTTTTAAAACTGATGATAAATGTTCAACACTAAACCTACCCACATTCCATGTATACGTATTTCTACCACAAACACGGTTAAAAACAATAATAAGCGTTAAGTTGATATTGAAAAAAAACTTTTGATATATTTTTTTAATTAATGTAGTAAAGTCAAAAAGCAAAGTAACGAATGTTGTTTTTATGGACTTCTGCAGAAAAATCCGAAAGTATCAAATGACCCGTCACGGCAAGTCTAGTGTTAAGATTCGAAACGTTTCTTCAAATAAAAAAATATTCCAATTGATTTGACAAATAATTCATCAATGCTAATCGTTTTGATTATTCTATATCATCATGCCTACCTCAAGTGACACTTGTTAATAATTAATTAATAATTTATTCGAACAAAAATTATCCGATCTATACTAAAATAATCTTCAATACATGTTTTTTATTTGCTTTTGCTTTTGCATTTAACTTGTGGTTGGATTCAGCTTCGATGAGTATCAATAATTTGCTTGATTTTAATTTTTGTTAACCTTTCTAAACATCTGGTAAACTGCCGAATTTTTAACTTGTTAACGCTTATCCTATATCGCCAGTGTAGTAAAATATAATTAAATTGTTACGAGGATTCATCAGTAAAGAGAAAAACAGTGCAAAAAAATATAAAACAGGTCGGCTGCTAATTTAAATTAATTAGTAGGGAAGGAGTGGCCAGCGATATTCTTCGGCCGTCTAAAATCGTTAGTTCCTGGCAGATCCCAAAATATTACCCTGTAGTGTCCTGTGAAAACAATTAAACGGGAAGACAGTATCCTTTTAAACGAAAAAAAAACACGAAAAGATCTAATAAATTTTTTTAAGATTAATAATTCCTCAAGCTTCAAGAATGGTGTCGAAATTGGAGAATTAAAATAAGCCAAGCAAATCCCGCCAAATAACCTTTACCCTTCGCCGTAAACCTACGTCTTCTTGTCCTACAGTATACTTTAATAATATTCCACTGATCCCTGTTGAACAGATCCGCTATATTGGACTCCAACTGGATAAAACAAATGGATCGTATGGGAATCCACATACGAGACTAAAACGGCAGGAAACTGCTCTACGTCTTCGACTCATTACACAGACTCATTTACATGACAGTTATCAGACCTATATGGACATATGGAGTTGAGCTTTGGGGCTCAACTAAACCTTCTAATTCTTCCCGTATCCAATCCTTACAATCCAAAATCCTTCGAAAATTCCTTAATGCTCCTTATTTTGTTACAAATAAACTGATCCATAAAGATCTTAATGTCCCATATGTTGCTGATTTAGCCCAAACCATATACCTATCCTTCCATAGTAAGCTCCATAACCACTCCAATCCACAAGTCTCCCAACTTGCTTCCTCCTCTATTCCCGATAATCCTCCGAGGCGTCTGAAAAGAAGATGGCCTAGAGACCTTTTAGTGTAGATTTTTATTGATGTGCTACTACTGAGTTGTTCTTTACAAGTTATTTACATGCCATTGTATTCACTATCAACACATTCACTTTATGTATATGTTTTTGTACAGTTGTAAATATCATTAAATGAAAACAAAAAAAAGTTATATAATCTATGTAACATAGTACTGATGTGTTGAAAATTTTTGTATGTTTTAGAACTGAAGATGAATATTTATCATTCGAAACTAATTTTCTAATAACAGTCCCAATAGAAGTGGCAATTAATTCATCAATCCTAATTCTTCTCGTATTTACTTACACGAGTAAAAGAAGATTGCCTAGAGAGACCTTCTAGTGTAATTTTTTTTTTTTTTTTTTTTTGAGGGCTACTGATGAGTAGTTCTTTTCAAGTTTCGCATGTTACAGTAATTCTTAACAACTCATTTACTAGATGTATATATTTTGTACAGTTGTAAATTTTAATAAATGGATATAAAAAAAATGATTAAAATCATTTAGTTGGGAAGTTTTTAAAAATAGTTTCCTTAAGTGGGTTTTTGAAAAATAAAAATGAAAAACAAATTTAATTATGTAGTTTTTCTTGTTTTAGGAAAACCACAGATAATCGATAGCATTTTGTTTACAATTGTATCATTAATAAAAAAAAAATTAATCGAACATCGAATATAATGTTGCAGGTTGAAAGTATATCGAGTATGGTAGCCGAATGGTCCGTATTTCGAGCACACGTCTAGTCCTCACGTTGAGTAAATATTTACTTTAACGAAGAGCAGTCTGAATGTCGCGTCGTTTGCTGGCCGTGGCGATGTTTGTATAAGTCCAAGGATTTTGAAACCTTTGGCGAGAGGATTGAACCAATCAATAGATTTATCAAGCTTAAAAAAAAAAGAAAGTAACTCCCATCAATCTTCTTTTAAACCATTTACTAATTGAAAATTACAATCGCATTTATCGTTTTATAGATTTTTTTTTTCCATTTATTGATATTTACAACTGTACAAAATAATAAACAACAAGGAAATGTGTTGACAGAGAATACAATGGCATGTAAATAACTTGTAAAAAACTACTCACTAGTAGCACTTCAATAAAATCTACACTAAAAGGTCACTAGGCCATCTTCTTTTCAGACGCCTCGGAGGATTATCTGGGATGGAGGAGGAAACAAGTTGGGAGACTAGTGGATTGGAGTCATATAAATGGGTCTTTTGTAATTAATTGGGAGCTTTGAGCGTTTGTCTAGTACATGTTGAAGTAGTGAGTAATGAATTATTATTTGTATATTAGCCGTTACAGACTACTTCAACATTTAAAAGCCAAACGTTCAAAGCTACCAATTAATTACAAAAGACTTATTTACATGGGATTAGACCTATTTGGGCGTACGGAGTTGAGCATTGGGGCTCCAATAAACTATCAAATTCATCTCGTATCCAATCTTTACCATCCTTTGAAAAATTCTCAATGCTCCTTTGTCACCAATAAACCTACTCATGAAGACCTAAGTGTTCTAAATGTTTAGCCCAAACCAGATACCTATTTCTTCATAGTAAGCTCGATAACCACTCAAATCCTTTATTATCTCAACTTGCTTTCCAAAGCATTCCCGATAATTCTCCGAGGCGTCTGAAAAGATGTCCTAGAGACTTTCTAGTGTAGAATTTTTATCGAAGTGTTACTGATGAGTAGCTCTTTTCAAGTTTGTTTGTCGTGAAGAAGTGGAAAAGTCAAATTTACCTCAAAAACGAGTCAACTATTAACCTTCAGACCTTAATCTTAATAAGGCTTTAAAGTATACATTTTGGAGGAAATTGTATTTTAAGGATAATTACAGAATTTTAGAAAATGATCAAAAATGCCTCATAAGTGCACAATTATGACTTATCAACGTTTTAAGGACAGCCCTTATCATACAATAATAAATGGCAGAATTACAACTTTACTATCTATTTCAATGTAAATAACAATAAATTCGATAAAGGTTAGGGTGTGAAACGAATATAAAATATTAAATTTTAGCCTAGATTCCTTTTTAATGTTTGTTGAAATTACCAGATAAATTGTATCCAGATCAAAAACCTGTCTAGTCATCGGGAAAACCTAAGGGATCGTATTTTTACTAGATAATTAAGCTGACTACCCAACCCCCTTTATTTCTATTAAATCTGAGTTTAATCTAGGAACTAATAGCTTCAAGAAGCCATTCAGTGTTGCCTTTGATTTCTTGTCTTGGCCTACGTTTTTATTTTGTTTGCATATTTTTAGAAATGAAGATGAATGTTTGGCGTACAAAATTACTCTTCAAATTTGTTATTCCAATAGAAGTGCAAATAATTCATCAAATCAAATAATTTTTTAAGTTTTATTTATTTATTATAATTTTTTTTTTTGCTGGTTTCACAACAAATACCGTAAATCATTTCCTGTTTTAAGGTTGTATAGTAATCGTCTCTCATATAGAAAATATTCGGTCTATTACAACTATTTTATTGATGAGTCTCGTTTATCCCGTAAAACACAGTTGAGTATTTGAGATCTATTTACTAGGACGACCTGTTATCCGGATGGGAAAGCTAAATGTCAAGACGGCACCCCTTCCTGGGATACTCTCACGGATTAGGAACAGAGGACAGGAAACGGAGGAAGAGTTCCAAGAGGGACAAACGACGTAATTGCAGGTCGGGCAGTTGTTGAAGAGCACGGGGGTAATTAATTCCGAGTTCTTCTTGTCTCATTGAAGCAACGGTTAGGTCATTTCGATGTATCTTCTTTGTCTGTTTTTTTTTTTTTTTTTTTTTTTTTTTTTTGTATTCTATTGTATTTTACTCCAATTTGTCTCTTATCCAAGCATTACAATCAAAAATCCTCAATGCTCCTTATTATGTCATAAATAAATAGGGATTCTATCAATTCCTGAGAAAAGAATTAGTATCGAGAGCCGATGATTCAAAGTCGATTCTTAAGAATCGATTGATACTCGCTGCAGCTTCGTTCGCTAGCTAATAAGGAACTTAGATTATTTTTACTAATGATTGCATTTCATTTGATTATCGATAAAAATCTAGTATTGAAGAATTTAGCATTATTTCTCCAATGATATTTTCACGCATGACCGTAATTTTTAACCTCGTTAAATTTGCATAAATTAAGTGTTTGAAGAGTCCGCAAAAGCATTATTAAACATCCAATTGAGCAGAAATAATTTTATCAATCCATCCATATTTTAATTTATAACCATAAAAGTATATGACAGTTTGGAAAACCTCGTTTCTGTCACTCAAGACATAAACATATTCATTACTTTCATAGTAAAATTTATTCTTTTAAACCTTGCGGGAACTATGAAGATGTTTGTTGTTGTTAAAATTTGGTACAGTTGGTTTAATAGTTTTACAATTGCAAAATCTGTTGCAGAATGGCCACATGTCGGTCGATTTTTTAAATACTCTGGGATCCACACGTGCTTCGAACATACTGTGAGGGTGGACAAAATTCGCAAACCCATAAAATCTTATAGAAAATTACACGCTAAACAAAACATTTCCTATGAACATGGGTCCGGAAATGCACCTATGTAAAAGTTATGGCAAGATAATTGTAATAAAAAAAGCAATTTTTTTTTCCTATTGTAGCAAAATGAAATTCTTGGTGCAAGTTTTTAATACTTCCGTAAATGTAGCGTTTTGAGCTACATTAGGGTGTGTTTGAGTTAATAAAGAAGATAAGTAGTAAATATATATATATATATATAACGAGGTGTGATCAAAAAGTTCCAGGACTTTTTATATACTAGGGGAATGCAATGTCTCACAGCGATGCGGTTGGCAGCATTGTATTGCCTGACTCAACAGGAACACAGCTGTGTTTGCAGATCAATCATAACATCACTGAAAGTAACATTAGCACAGTTTGTTTGAGGTTAGTTTTATATAGTTTGGCTATTTTATGAAAATGAATGTGAAAGGAGAGCAACGTGTTTGTGTGAAACTGAACAAAACGTTTTCGAAACCTTTTTGATGTTGCAAGAGGCTTTTGGTGAAGAATGTCTAAGCCGATCATGCTGCCATCAGTGGTTCAAGAGGTTTAAAGATGGCCTTTTTGTGTAAAAAACGCAATGACTGTCATTCCTCAGCCCCCCTACTCAGCCGACCTTTTTCTTTTCCCGAAGCTCAAGAGACACCTGAAAGGACGAAGATTTCAAACAGTTGACGAAATTAAAGAAAAAACAACGGAGCTGCTAAACAACTTTACAAAAGAAGAGTTTTCTGGGCCTTTGATCAGTGGAAACACCGGTGGGAAAAGTGTGTAGCTTCCCAAGGGGAGTACTTCGAAGGAAACAAATTTGAATAACCTGTATGTAGTATGAATAAATGTATAAAAATTCAGTCCTGGAACTTTTTGATCACACCTCGTATATATATATATATATATATATATATATATATATATATATATATATATATATATATATATATATTCTTTTTTTTTTTAATTTTTTTTTTTTTTAATTAAAGCAAAATGCTTAGTTTTTCTGATATTTTTTTTATTTATAAGTGACCACAGCTATTTGATCTGATTTTTTGTGGGGAAAACATATTTCAGCAAACTGGCCATTGGCCTAATTTTTGCTTTTTCTAAAAAAAACAGTCCCGGCGCAGGCCCGGCGCAGTTAAAATCCATGGCGAATCAAAGCCAATATACCAAGCTACAAGAATATGCAAAAACTACAAAAGGATATTTGAGGATTTTTTTGAAAGCCCCTTCAAAGTTTGAATAAATTTCAAACTGGTCATCGAAACTTCGCACGCATGCAATGAATATAATAAGTGCTCAGCTTACCAATTAAAGTAGTATATTTTAAAATAGATACCTTGATTTGTATTTTTAATCGTTAACAGTGGTTATTTTTTATCCAATGAGATGTGAATGAAACAAAATATAATTTGCGGCTAATATGATATAAATCGCAAAACGAAAATACTACTGAAGTTTTTCGATTATGTTGGCTTAAACGAATATGTAAACAATGAAAACAATCATACTAAACAGCTGTCTAAGGTATATTTAAGAATACCAAAAGGTAAACAGATCGATAAAAAATACTTCGATTTTTGATTTTTGCCCATTGACGAAGCACTGTTTATATTTATAGTTTTTTTCTGATAACAATTGAATTGAAAACAAGTGAATTTTATCATAAATTTCTAGCTCTATATAACACACTGCATTTGTAACCTCTCTAGAATGGTGCTCTATCTATTGGGTTGTTTCACATGAAATGTCCGTTTTCAAGGTATAGGGATTTTAGTAAAAATACAATATGAAAACAATATAATTTTATTCGAAGTATTTACCTTCTTTTTCTACACATTTTTCCCAACGTGACAACAACTTTTTTATCCCGGATTTGAAAAACTCTGAGCTTTGAAGTGAAACAAAATCTGAAAACGCACTGTTAATTTCAGCATCATTTGCAAAAATTTTTCCTCTGCAGAAGTTGTCTAAATTCCTGAAAAGGTGATAATCTGTTGGGGACAAGTCGGGAGAATATGGTGGGTGCGGAAGAACTTCGTACCCCAGCTCTTTCAATTTATGCATGGTAAGTTTTGAAACGTGGGGTCTAGCGTTGTCGTGTAGGAGTATAGGGCCCTTCCGATTTACCAATCCAGGTTGTTTTTTCAATAATGTTTCGTGCATTTGGCCAATTTCATTGCAGTAGGTTGTAGAGGTAACGGTCTCACCTCTAGGCAAAAAGGAATAATGTATGATTCCAGCCATGGACCACCATACTGTAACCATCAATTTTTTCGGGTGCAAATTTGGTTTTGGCATTTGTCCTGGGCTTTCGTCGATGTCTAACCACTGCCCTGACCGACGCTGATTGTCATAAGCTATCCAGCTGCCGAACGACCTAGTTTAAACTCATAAAAAAATATTACACGAAAATCGCGTGTTTCCATGTTCATATTTGAAGGTATACTAAACAGTGTGTAATTGATTGGGAAGCTAATGTTTATAAAAGAAAAGTAGAGGATTAGTAACTGCTTGATTATGATATGTGAACTTTGGAAGTAAACAACAGAGACTCGCAAAATCCTCTATGTATTTCAAATATTATAAAATCGGACATTTCATGTGAAACAACCCAATAATATTCAACATTTATTCAAGTGCTACTAATGGGTAATTCTTTGCAAGTTACACCATTTTACACCAAATTTTCTTTTGTATATATTTTTCATAGTTATAAATGTTAAAAAAGTATTAATTTTTTTTATTTATATCTATTTAATAAAATTTACAACTGTGCAATTATATACATCAAGTAAATGTGTTTATAACGATTACAATAACATGTCAAACATTGAAAAGAACTACTCATTAGTAGAACTGCAATAAAAATTTTACACTAGAAGGTCTCTAGGCCATCTTCTTTTCAGACGCCTCGGAGGATTATCGGGAATGGAGTGGGAAGCAAGTTGAGAGACTAGTGGATTGGAGTGGTTATGGTGCTTACAATGATAAGGATAGGTATCTGGTTTGGGCTAAATCAGCAACATATAGATTTTTAATATCTTTATGAATAAGTTAGGAAAGGAGCATTGAGGATTTTTCGAAGGATTTTGGACTGTAAGGATTAAATATGTTATGAATTGGATGGTTTAAGGTGTGGTTCCGCATGTAGCTTCCAAACGCTGCAGCTGGAAGATCATCAGTTCGTTTTCTGGTGATCATTTCACAAAATATAGAAATAGAGTTAAGAAAACTCGCTGGAACCACAATTTTTTTTTTTTTTTTTTTTTTTTTCCAGACGATGTATAAAGTTCCAGTTTTTTACTGTGAATATTTTATAGACAACCCTGTTTTCGTTAAATCAATTTTATCATGTAAGATTATTGATAACTTACATTTTTATTATTTTACATAATAAAAATTATTTAACGAAAATAGGGTTGTCTATAAAATATTCACAGTAAAAAACTGGAACTTTATACATCGTCTGAAAAAAATAGTAAAATTGTGGTTGCAGCGACTTTTCTTTATTTTATTTTGCCTTTTTTTATATACTGTCTTTCTATATTTTGTGAAATCATCAAAGGGAAAACTTATATATATATATATATATATATATATATATATATATATATATATATATATGTATTTATATATTTGTATAATATATATTCCAATATATATATATATTGGTACCAAAGTTTCTTGTACTTTGTAAATTTTGTAATTGTAAAACTTCTTGTGTTCTTAAAATAATCTTATATATATTATATATATATATATATATATATATATATATATATATATATATATATATATATATATATATATATATATATATTTATATATATATATATATGAGGTTTTTCAACATGAGGTTTTATCCTATTATTTATAAATGTATATTAAATATACCAAAACCCTAAAATTATGTTCTGTAATGTATTTTAAGCATTGTTTTTCAAAAATACCATATAGATCGGTATGACATTAAAAAAAAAAAAGTCTAAAATGGTACAAGAAACTTTGGTGATGTGGGTTTGCATACTACAGACGCGAAGGAGTGCGTCTGGACTGGTCCCTAGAGCAGTCCGAACGCAGCAGCCAGCTTCTCAAATTTCTGGCTCTAGCCGCAGCTGCTCCCTCTTGCAACACTTCTATTAAAACCAACTGAAGCAGTGCTCAACTTCCAGCCGCTGCGTCTGGCAGACGCAGCTGCTGCAGCTGGCTGCTCCATGCGGAACCACACCTTTAGTGGAGCCCCAAAGCTCAGTAAGCCCAAATAGGTCTAATCACAGTTATATAAATAAGTCTTTAGTAATTAATTGGGAGCTTTGAATGTTTGTCTAGAAATTATAAAATAAACAAATAAAAGTATTTTACGATTGTATGAATTTTAATTTTTAATTTATTTTATTGTGTATTTTACGTTGAAACTGTATTAGGATACAGATCTAGTAAATAAAATGGAATGATAATAAAATTAAATAAAAAAATATTTTTTGAGAAACCATCCATTGGTAGCACTGCAGTGAATGTTTTAGAATAAAAGGTCTCGAATCCATTTTCATTTCAGACTAGGAAGATAAATGGGAATCGAATGTTTGGCAATTTGAACTATGGACCCAACTAAATTATTGCCTTAAAAACAAAATAAACGAACATTGTTTTCATTAAGTTGCTTAACGAACTTTCTCCAAGTACCGATCTTGTGGACCAATTCACTCATTGTGCGTTCTTAATTTAAGATAAACAAAGAAAAGAAAAAAAACCTAATGAATAAATTAATTAATCTTTTTCGATAGAAATAACATCATTCATCCACAAGAGAGATGTGGGACAACCGATAGTCTCGAAGGAGGCAGGAGAGAAACTTATTTGCATATGATCGTGAATAGTGTACACGATTTGGTGTCCCAATTCTGTCATAGCCCGCCTTAGCTTTTGAGTTCCCTAAAAAGAGTTTTTTTGCAATACGAAGATTCGTGACGGACGAAGAGGCGCTTAGTGTAGTAACATCGTTTTGGTTACATGACACATGTCCCCTTCTTGCCTAATACACGGCTGACGTTTCCTCTGGAGCGAAACGTACATTGAGAATATGTTTAAGTTCTCAGTAAGACTAGTGGCCTTCGGGATGAAGGGTTAACTATATTAATGTGTCGTATTTCAACCTTGGATTGTCTCTTTGCTTAAGGAACGTACGTCTTTTGTTTAATAATGAGCAGTTCTTTGTTTTAATTTTTATTAAATGTATCCTAAAATAATGTAATGACGTTACTAAAAACAAATTTAGATTATATTATGTAATTATTAGAATATAATATTTGTTTCATAAATTTTTATACACATTTTTAGGGCGAAAAAAGCATTGCAACCTAAAATCTAAGACAAAATGGTTGGAATCATTCCAAAATAGAATTATTAGAAAAATAGTAAAGGGAACGGAATTTGAAAACAAAAAGACAAAATTAGTAAATGAAGAGCTTCAATTACCGAGCATAAAATAAATTATAAACCTGAACCATTTAAATTTTCAGTCAAAATTACCACTGGAATAAATTGTTCTATAAAATTATAGCAAGTCTAGTTCCCCAACGTTGGCAGAAATTTGTAAACATTTGTGTTGGTTTTAGTTTTTTAAGTTAGGCTGTCTCAAAGAAAAGATGAACCACAATTACCTAATAAATAAATAAATAAATGAAATAAAAATTTTTCAAACCTAAGTTTATCACTCATAAATTCCTTAAAATGTAACTAATTGTAAGTTACAGTAGAAGGAGGAAAAAGTAAAATATTGAGCGTAATATCTTTATATATATATAAATCTTTATAGTTCGGTATAATAGTTATATTTGATTAATTTAAAGAAAACTCCTGTTATTTAAGCGCATTAAAAAAAAAAAAAAAAAAAAAAAAAATCAGACTGGGAGATGTAACACTAGATAAAAGGCTATTAAACCTTAGATAAAAGGCTTCATTGTTACGGTAACTTAGAAGAACTTTGATTGCAGCCTCAATGATCCATCAATTACCTAACGTTTTACTTGCGGTATTAGAACAGTGTAACGCAAATTGGAGAAGAAGAACTAGAAAGAAAAGCAAAACGTAGGCAATAAAGTCAGCCAAGAAGAGTCTGTAAGATTGCTTCTTGTTAAGAATGCCTAAGCTTCTTCAAAAAATGATCGGATGCTTGAAAAGCTCAAGAAAATTAGTGCAAAAAGGAAAAGAAGGGGGCAGGTATTCGTTCTGACCGTGGGACAGTCTTGATCTCAAGTGTGTTATTCTTTTTCTATTTTTTTTATATCTTTTTATTGAAATTTACATCTATCTAAATATATACATCAAGTAAATGTGTTGATAACGATTACAATGTCACAACTTGAACAGAACTACTCATCAGTAGCACTTCAATAACAATTCTAAACTAGATGGTCTTTAGGCCATCTTCTTTTCATACGCCTCGGAGGATTATCGGGAATGGAAAGGAAAGCGAGTTGAGAAAATAATGGATTCGAGTGGTTACGGAGCTTACTATGAAAAGATAGGTATCTGGTTTAGGCTGACTCAGCAACATATAAGTTTATTGGTGACAAAGTAAGGAGCATTGAGGATTTTTCGAAGGATTTTTAATAATAAGGATTAGATACGAAATGAATGGGATGGTTTAATAGAGCCCCAAATCTCAACTCCGTACGTCCAAATAGGTTTAATTCACATGTAAATGAGTCTTTTGTAATTAATCGAGAGCTTTGAGCGTTTGTCTTTTAAATGTTGAAGTAGTCTGTAACGACTATTATTTGTACATTAGTCGTTACAGAATTATTATTTGTACATTAATTCATAAAACGATAAATGCGATTGCAATTTTCAAGTATTAAATTGTTTAATATATAATAATGGTTATAATAATATTGTAAAGGGACCTTCAATGGCCGAGTAGTGATGGGCGGGTTAAAATGTATTTCGCGGTGGACACACGAAATGAGTCTTCACCTTCCTATAGGACTTCAATGGAAATCTTGGTCTAAAAAAAAATAATAATATTGTAACATAAAATAAATGATGTTATTGTTGCCCAAAGCTGTCAATTTAATATTATGTTAATTTTGGAGGAAAACTAGGAAAAAATATTTTAAATAAATATTCTAATGTAAATTAATTTGAATGAATTAATAATTCTGAACTGTAATTTAATAATTCTTGTTTAGTTTATACCCATCATTAATTTTTTAATTTGTATTTGTTTCAGGTCAGTTGCAACTTCATTAATAGTCTGCTAAGTTCTTTGGTAAGTACTTTAACTCTACGATCATAAAGAAATAATCATTATTCACGATACATATCAATGGTATTTGTTAATCGTTGTGGGCGAGTGTGTCGGAGTGACTTTTTCCGTGCTGCACAATGTCACGAGTATATGGTGTAAGAAATCAAAACCCATAAATTTGTCTTGACAAGTATAATATTTTTTTAGGTTACTAAACAACATAAAAATGGCAGATAAAATAATTTATTATGGTATTAACTTATATAAAATGTATATAGAGACTTCTTATATAAAATTTGTTGTTTGTTGTATATAGAGACTTACCAATGGCATTTACGAACTTACAAAAAACATATACAGGAAATTAAAAAAAAACAACCTTATTCCTTCTCAGGATCACTGATGTAAACTAATACATGTTCTCTTAAAATTAAATGTGTCAAAGCATTTTCGTCAATTGATTTATTTTCGAAGCCAACCTTTCGTAATGTTGAGGAATATGGATATGATTAAAGGAGAAGCAGTTTCATTACATCCTATTTGTATCAACACGTTAAGTTTTCCTTGCATTATGTTCTCTAAAATATCTAATATCTTTGTATTGGTCCTCAAATGAAAATTTCGAATTCAATTGGAACTAAAAAGAAAAAATCAATTGCCATTTTTCGTTTTTAAAGATATATTTATAAAATATATATAAATATATACTCTATTGTTTGTTTAAAAAATAGACTAATTCATTCCGCTTTAGTTGATTTTACGCTGCGACCAAGAACCATAACTCCCCTCGACTAACGATCCTGCGGTTATATCCGCCTCAAGAGACATTGCTGGTTAGCGGTGACTATGAAAAGAAAAAAGAAAAGAAGATGATTGTTGGACCGCAGAAGAAGAACAAAACAGCAGATAGAAGGTTACGCAAGACGGGTAGCTGAACCATCGGAGTTAGACATACATCAGGGACCTTGGTTGCGTCAGTCCTGGGAACCCGGGTCCATTCATAAGTGAGATTAGCTGGACAAGGTTGATTGTACCCTGCCCTTGGGGGTAGGGAACGAGTCGTTCAACCTGAAGCAGGCTGTACACAGTACTGTGGTTCGAGTACTGTGTACAGCGAACAATACCAGTGTATGCTGATTACCTTATCGCGAACGAATTTCACCTCGACAAGGTGTGGAATTCTTAAGTGAAGTCACATAATCTATTATTCTTTTGGTCAGTCGATTGGAGATGATCAAAGAATATCATTAACCTTTTCCTAATATCGATTTCGATGTTTGAAATTGTTTATAATTTTTATTTATTATTATTTAATAAAATTGACTGGAAAGTTTTCTTATATGTCTTCCCTTTCTGCGACTATCCACAATAAATAAAATCATATCCTTTTAGAAAACGCAATCAAATCTCCCCTTTCAATTTTTCCACTTCTCCTTTCATGTGTCACTTTCATCCCATAAATCGTGAGGATAAAGCCTTCCGCTGACGGCCAGCTGCATTATTTAGTAGAGACGTATCCATAAGGCCGTGGAAGTGCTTCCTGAGAAGTGGACCCTCCACCTCTATGGCTCTACGAGGGGGGGGGGGGGTGGATAAAGGAGATATCCTTTTGTCGAGGATTCCTTTGAGAGTAATGTCGTCTCACTTCTCTTTGAATTAAAATGGGTTTCGACTTAAACAAGTTTAAACATTTTTCTAAAATCAATTTTTTTGTTGAAACTTAAAAATTAAAATAAATTTATTATTTTTATTTTTTGTAATCATTTTTGTATTTTCAAAAGTTTAAGCTGAAAAATGTTTTGTAGCCAATTGTGATATCCTGCTTAAAGCTGCGAAAAACAAAAAATTTACATCGGACGTGTACACAATTACTAATGCAATTTAACAAAACGGGAAATTTCCGAGAACCTTTCAAACAAACCTAGTTTATCGATCTTTTGTACTGTTAGTGCCTAATAAAATTATGTTTAACGTACTGTTGTTTATCGACAATGACCATAGTAAACATTTTATCAATGATTCAAGCCATTAATATAAATGTTGGTTTTCAACCAATGTCAAACAAATTACGTTGGCTCGTCCCACTGTGTACCGGTTCAAGTACCAAAACATCGATTCTTGATATCTATACCCCGGTTTAACAATAAATTTCTATTCCAAAAATAAATAAGTTGTATTATGCAATTATATTACAGTATGATACAACTAAATGCATTCGAAAAATGTATCTTCAGAGTCGAATTCATCAAACATCGAATACAGAAATTTGTTTATTCGATATTCGAATATTCTGAAAAGTAATTGATTTTCGAATAACATATTAGTCAAGTCAATAAGTGCTGAAAGGAGGGGTGTAGGTTGCATGAAATATGCGATACTATTTGTCTTCATAGCTTCGTTAGGAATAGCTAGAAGGTAAACATACTAAAAGTCCCCGCTCCTGGGGGTCCCCTAACGGTGGGGGAGGGGAGAAGTTCAATTTTTTTCGTTTTTCAATTATATCTCAAAAACGGTTGGCTTTTGAAAAATATGTTTCAAATAAACATTAAAGCTAATTAAATTTTCTATAAAATTTATTCTATATACATTTGTCGTAATTCCACCCGTTTTCGAGATATTCGTTACTGAAAATCGGTGATTTTCGGGAAAAAACAAATATTACCTCACTTTTTGTCAAACTTTTGCTTCTAGAGCCTAAAAGGTCCCAATTTTGTGTTTTTCGATTATATTTCGAAAACAGTGGACTCCAGAAAAATATGCTACATATCAAAATTAAAGCTATTTAAATTTCCTATAATATTAATTAGATACATATTTCTCGAAATTCCAACGGTTTTCGAGATATACGTTATTAAAAATCTATGATTATAGAAATAAAAAAAATGTTTACCTCACTTTTTTTTAAACGTTAGCTTCAAAGACCAGAGACGTATATATGAAATTAAAGTAAATTTAATGCTTTGCAACTTTAGTTCTGTCATTTTTCTTCAGAAACGATTGTGAAAGGTACTAGAAGCAAACGTTTGACAAAAAGTGAGGCAACATTCGTTTTTTACCGAAATTCACCGATTTTCAATAACGAATGTTTCGAAAACGGTTAGAATTACGACAAATTTATATATAATTTATTTTATAGGAAATGTAATTAGCTTTAATGTTAATTTGAAATATATTTTTCAAGAGCTAACCGTTTTTGAGATATTATCGAAAAATAAAAAAATTGAACTTCTGCCCTCCCCCCCCACCGTTAGCTCACCCCCCAGGGGCGGGGACTTTTAGTATGTTTACCTTCTAACTATTCCTAACGAAGCTATGAAGTCAGGAATTATCTCCTATTTCATGCACTCTACAATGTGTTCATTGACTGGACTATATCTACATAATTAGTATCTTTATTCGTATCTAGATAGATTTAGTATCTATATATATATATATATATATATATATATATATATATATTTTTTTTTTTTTTTTAAATGAAAAATAATATTTATTCTGGGACACCTTGTCCCTAAGAAAGACAAAAAGTACAATAAAACGGTATCATTGTCTGGCTGCGTACATAACAGGCAGCAACTTATATAGAATTTAAATTATATACATATAAATATATAGGGTATAATTTTATGTTTGAAAAAATAAAAGTCTTTGGGTTTATATAAGAAAAACAAGATAAGAAAATAACAAAATTAAAATAAAATATATAAAATAAAGAAATATTCCAACACTAATATATTACATGATTTCGGAAGATTGATAATTGAGGAGGTAGATGAATAAATTATGTTTGAAGGAAGTGAGAGAAGGAGCATTGCGGATCGAAATGGGTATGGAATTCCAAAATAAAGCTGCACGATTAATAAAGGATTTTTCAAAGGAAGCAGTTCGATGAGAAGGGATATACAAATCTATAGGCTGGGATCTAGTGTTCAAAAGATGAATGGAAGAACGAATATTGCCCGATTCTGGTATAAAGGAGGATGCACTCAGATTAGACAGGATGTTTAAATAGTATGTTAGGTATTGAAAATCAGGATGAACATTTATTGAATTCAACAGCTTTTCCCGGGTAATAAAAAGAAACAAAACATATATCTTACTGACTACATTAATTTCGATACTGCTTCTGTTTTGGCCGTTTAAAGTTTTAATCCTATTTCTTCAATGTTGAATACTTATTATCAACTATTCGGGTTAAAGTAGCAATTCTGTACTAAGAAGTGTTGATCAATTACATGAAAATCTAGTGTTAATAATTTCTTTTTTTTTAATAGTAGTATTTCAGTAATTAGGTTGAGAAATCAGTGTATACAAATCAAATGATTAGGTATCACAAAACTATCGTCAACGTCAGTAGTATCGTTATAGAATTTTTGTGGACTGGATCATAATTTCTTTTTAATACTATTCTGTGGATTACCGGGAGTTTACTATATTTTTAACTATTCATACCGAATTGTGAGCAATTCAAATATTTTATGTGTCATACAAATTTACGTTAGATTTTTATGACTTATGTTGTAGGAAATAGTCGCACTGAAATGTATTAACCTATTTTCTAGGATGACTATGACAGTTGGAATAAGGCGTGGGGGGCCAGCCTTGAGAAGTGTGATGTGGTTCTTCTGAAATAGCTATTATCTCTCAAGTTGCCTTCATTGTGCAATACTGATTATAGAATTTAACAATTTTTAAACTTTTTTATTTCACTAGTTCAGAATAAAATAGAAATGTTTGCTACAAATTTGTGTTTAATATCTACATTTTTAAAAGAATTGTTTTATTGAGTAAATATTACAAGCTGCCTCTTAATGGGCAATGAGTGATATGGATGACAAAGAATCCATTCATACAATAAGTACAATTAAATTAAATAAAAATAAACATCCTTTAAATATAGAAAATATTAATATTAGATAAATCCGAAAATAAAAGTATAAACAATGTAAACAATAGTAATTAAGGAGCAGAAAACAATAAAATAAAATAATAATAAGCATTAAAAAGAAAAAAAAATCACAATCAAACTGTATATACAATATTCACAAACATTCTAGAAAAACCCCAAACCAAACTTCCAAACTTATGGGAGGGCAAACCAGAATATAGTGGAAGCTTAGAGGAAGCAACAAATGCTTAAAAAAAAATTAAAAAAAATAAATAAAAATTGTGAGTAGTATAATTATAAATTATTTTTAACAAAATCCCCTCATCAATAATTAAAAAATGTTTATCATTCGGTTATCAGACTTCATACAAAATATATCGCGTCAAACTCTGGCCTCAAAAAAGATGCCAGAGAATACCTGAAAAAGGAGTTGGCTGAGAGATCTAAAATTAAACTGCGTTAAAATGAATTAAATATCATTTCGGGAGAAAGAATCACTAAGTGCTGACCTCTGTAATACCTGACACGCCAGTTATCTTGCTTATCAAGATCACATCTGATTTTTGTCACGGGGTAAGTGACAGTTGTGGATTTAAAATTAAAAAGAAAAAAAAATACAGATTACATAAAAGTATCAAAATTCATCCAGAAACAACAAGTACAAAATTTCTTTTAAGTTCTAGATACAAGACCCTTAGTTGGATATATTTTTAATTGAATCGTTGTTTCCTCAATTAAAACGTTCGACTTCCTGTCCCACAGTACTCCTTATTGATATTCCACGGGTCTCTGTTAAACAGATCCGCTACCTAAGATTCTATTTAGGCCAACACCTTACTTACAATTCGCATACAAGAATGAATCGACAAAAAACTGTTCGTTTTCCACTAATTAAACACTCTAAAACTCCTCTTAATGACCTATTTACTTGGTTTTAGCATGACCTATTTTCGATAACGGATTTGAATGGATAAAGGTTCTAAGTTACAATAGACTCAATTACATGACAGTAATTAGATCTATTTGGATTTGAATGAATGAGTCTTGGGCTGTAGAAAGATAAGATATAGACTCGGAGAGTAGAAACAAGAAATTTGACCTTAACGATATACCACTAATCCCTGCTGAACCGATTAACTACCTAAGACTCCACTTGGACAAACGTCTTACTTGGAATCCACATACAAGACTAAAACGACAAGAAACTGCACGTCGTTACAGACAACTTCAACATTTACTAGACAAACGATCAAAGCTCCCAATTCATTACAAAAGACTTATTTACATGACCTGGATTAGACCTATTTAGACTTACGGAGCTAAACTTTGGGGCTTCACTAAACTATCCAATGCATCTCGTATCCAATGCTTACAATCCACAATCCTTTGACAAATCCTTAAAGATCCTTACTTTGTCACCAATAAACTTATCCATAAAGATCTTATTGTTCCATATGTTGCTGATTCAGCCCAAACCAGATACATATCATTTCATAGTAAGCGCCATAACCACTTAAATGCATTTGTTTCTTAACTTGCTTTTCATCCGAGGCGTCTGAAAAGAAGATTCTAGGCCATCTTTCTAGTATAAAATTTTTACTGAGGTGCTACCTATGAATAGTTATTTTTAAATTTGACATGTTGTTGTAATCGTCATCAACACTTTTTCTGGATGTATGTATTTTGTAAAATTGTAAATTAAAAAACAAAAAAAGATTAAAATTATTTTATTAATTTTTTTAATTCATGTCTATAACAAATCGGTAGAAATTTTGAAGGAACCAAATAATACGACAATAACTCAGCACACGCTCAATTACAAACTGAAACTCACCTGCACATTATCGTCTTCCACCTTTTATTCGATTCAGATCCTTGCCTATCGATCTATATCGATAAAAACAAAACATTCGATTGCGCTTCACTAGATCTTGCTGATGTAATTAGAGAGGGCAGTGAAAGTCGATAAGAACAATCGAACTGAAAGTACTCCGCCCAGGACGAGTCTAATTTCCGGAACTATTTTTTTTTCCAGATCAGACCCGAACCTAAATCGCTCTTTCGTAGAAATTGCTTCTGCCGAAATTTACTTCTCATTGATCTAAGAAGTCAATTATATCTACGAATCATGATCTTAGAAAATACTTTTGGTTGTCCTTCGCTTTTTTTTTTTTTTTTTTTTTTTTTTTTGATCAGAAAGCTGCTGTTGAATTTTTAATCCGAGCAACACCAACATAGTTAGAGCATGTCAAAATGTTACATTTGTGAGCTGGAGAAAACGTTACACCAAAAATATTGTGCCCCCCAGCCAAAAGACATATCCATTAAAAAAACAACAAGTTTTATAGGATTTATTAAGAGAATCGGAATTAATGGTTGTGTTCATGAACAAAGACTTTTGTTACAAGCTATTAGTTTAACTTGGAAAAGATTACCTCCACTTTAGCCGCTAATCCATTGTTATAAGCGTCTCTACTTTTCGGACGAAATTAAGCGAAAGTCGGTTAGAAAGTAGTGCAAGGAAGGTTATATAACATAATATAATTTATATAACATCCCATCATTGTTATAATTTCATCCTTAATAATACTATTAGTGCTATACGGATATTATATCTAAGCGGGTTCTGCAATAATTGTGATAGCAGCTTAAAGAGTTTTAGCATTATGCAAGTCCCGTAGATTATTTATTTGGTTTTCAAAAGATTAACTGGTAAATGGATTTTATATGATTCTGCAACAAGTTATTATACATTAATGGACCTGAAATACCATTATTAATTTGAACATTTATTTATTTTTTTGTGTGTGCGAGTTAATTTTGCTTTCAATAAATTTATACCCTTTATCATTTATAGGTTAGTGGTTTATAAAATCATTAATAGTGTAACGAAATTGGCGAGAGCAGCCGTTTCTAGGCAACCATAGACTCCTCTAGAACGTTTAGCTTCTCGTTGCTATGCAAAATGGTATTGAATATAACAGTGAGAATAGTGTGAAACTTTGTACAAAAAGTCATGTTTGTTAGTGCAGTGTAGTAAGTGTTCTAGCGTTGCTTGGTCTGTTCTATGTGTACGTAATTGTTTTATGTCATATTTGTTAATAAATCTCTGTGTTAAGAAACCCCCTGTTTATTACAATTAGTGTCAGGTGTGGGGTTAGGTTTGTTAACAAATATAATTTGTGAAATCAGGATGCCTGTTAAGGGAATTCGGGAATTGCGTGTTTCAGAACTGAAAGTGGAACTGGATACATCAGTTCCAATCAAGACGACGCTATTTGAACGGCTTTATCGTTATTATAACAGTCAAGGTATAAATCCCGAGACATTAGATTTCGAAAATGATATTTCAAAATCTATCAGGAAGCTGTCGACGGAAATAAGTAACAAAATCGATGATTGAAGGACAAAACTTTTTACTGAAATGTCCGATCGACTCGAAGTGTTCTCGCAGGAGGTATCCGGCCTGCGGAGTGGCGATAGTGAGATCATGAATATTCAAGAAAAATTCGACGCGTTGACCGAGGTCTATAGTAAAGGTGAAATTGAAACTGTCCAGTCTATTGATAAACATGAGGCCGAAAAAGAGACTGATGAAGAAACTGGGAACCAAATACAAAATGAAAATGATGTGAAAGAAAGAAGGTGTGTAACTGTGAATCAAGAAGAAATGGTGCCTCAATTAACAAATCTAGGAAGATGTGAGGGAGGAACAAAATAAGAATATGATGCGAGTGAATCGCTGAATCCAGTGCCAGCTGATGACCAGACTGTCATAATCAGAGTTATTAGAGAATGCGGCAATGTAGAAGAAAGGGAAGAATTCTTTAAGAAACAATATGCCATTGAAAGTGAAAGAAAACTCAGGAATGTAATAACAGAGAAAACAAATGATGATGTTCCAATCAGGAAAGTTAAAGTACTAGATTTAGAGAATGGTAAGAGTAATTTCGATAAACCACCTAAAAGGAAAAGAAAAAGAAAACGCAAAACGTTCATAAAGAGGCGCCATAGATCTAAACATGACTTAATAGCTGTGTGAATGTTTAGAAAGAAAAGAGAAAAGATTGGAACAGAGTAGAACAGAAGAAGAAATTGTCCTGGAAGATAGGACACGAAAGGTATATGAAGAACTGATGCGAAAGAAAAAGAAACCAAACAATCCAGGAAGGAGCAAAATATTTCTAGAGCAGGAACATATCTGAAGGAAGCATAAGCATGCCAGAAGGAACCAGAAGAGTTCCTAGCAGGAATTAGAAGCGTTTCTAGAGGAAGCAGAATTCCTGGAGGAACCAAGAGTGTGCCAGGAGGAAGCAGGATTGCTCCAGGTGGAAACAAAAGCATTCCAGGAGGAATGCTATTGAGGAGGGGGCAGTGTAACGAAATTGGCGAGAGCAGCCGTTGCTAGGCAACCATAGACTCCTCTAGAACGTTTAGCTTCTCGTTGCTATGCAAAAATGGTTATGAATATAACAGTGAGAATATTGTGAAACTTCGTAAGAAAAGTCGTGTGTGTTGCGTGTGTAGTAATAAACAGTGTGTGTTTTAGTTAGTTCCAAGGCTGCTTGGTCTTTTCCGTGTGTACGTAATTGTTTTATGTTATATTTATCTACTATATATTTGTCAAATACCACTCACTCATTTAACACGAAATCTCAAAAAACACCGAACGGATTGGAATGAAATTTCGATATGTAGCTTCCTCTAGGGCCGTAGGTGCTCGCTAAGAAAGGAATTTTAAAAAATCGGCCTGGATCGCGGCTAATTCATGAAAAATCCGATTACAATTTTTATTGGGTGAATAATATTGGATTAATTGTCATATGGTGTTTGAATATAAGCTAAGCTAAAAAAATAGGTTAGATGTTTAAGCTGCACACTTTGACCACAAATTAAGTTCCTTATAGTTGTAAACAAACAAAAATACGATTGATGTCGAAACCTCATAATATGGTACTTTCTGTGAACCCATGGTGGATGCAGAGGTGTACCCTTATAAGTTTGAGTTGTTTCGTGACGAGGAGCTATTAAAAGACTTATGTTAAAGAGGAGGTTAAAAGACTTATGTTCTCTGGTGATGACATGTAAGGCCAGTTCGATGTAGGGACAAAAAACAGATAAGAATCAATGAGTTCTATCAAGTGTATGATTCTCTTTAGTATCGTATTATGTTCTACCATGGAGAAGAAAGGTGTGACCCAAACCAATACATCACTTAAGAAAACTGTGTCTGCAGCTGATTTTTACGCCTAAATGTTAGTGGAGCGAGGAGGTGAAGAACCTTATTTACTTTAATTTCGTAATCTCCTCAACCAATTTATGCTTTATATGTACGCAAAAATAGAAACAGAAAGACTAATCTTTCTTCAAAAAAGTTAAGAAGTTGAGACTATATTCACTTAAAGTATGCCATAAGAAAAGCTGATGGTCTGGTATCATAGCTGGTAAGATGATAGTGCTGCCTCGAAGCTTCACTGGAGGACTATCAAAATAATATAAAATTAACTTTTGCAAATTGTCAAATTTACTTATTGAAATTATTCTAAGAATGGAATTCTTCAGGTTTATTTAAGTAATAATAATTATCAACGTTAAGCTTAACTTTTACTAATTTAAGTTGTCTTCATCCTAATGATATTAAACCGTAGCGGAGCAGGGTACTTTCAGCTAGTTTGTTAATAAATCTTTTGTGTTAAGAAACCCCCTGTTTATTACAATAGGTAATATTATACCTATAAATTATTTTTTTGTTTTGCCATTGATATGTTTTTGCTGGGGGTTGTGTATGTTTGGGGTGTATAATTTTTGTAAGGTTTTTCACCCTTTAAAAATATTTTGGCATGCTCTCTAGCTCTCTTGGTGTTGCTCAGATTGAAAATTTGCCGAGTTTACTAATTAGAATTTTAATTGAGAATATTTTTGTTTTATAACATTGGTCGTTGTATTGGTTTGAATAAAAGAAGTCACGCTTTGCCTATATTTTTAAATGTTAAGGCATTTTTGACAGGCTCCAGCTCTGTTGGAGGTGCTCAAATCGAAAATTTTCTGACAGTTTCCTTATCAGAAGCAGTTTGACTTATATTCAATTTTTTCTTTTGTTATTCAATGAATTTAATTTTAATTTTATATTAATTCTAAATATGATTTTATTTTATTATCCTTGTTTTTAGATTTAAGATCTGTTTTTTGTTTTTTTTTTAATGTATACAGATTAATAATTTAATCTCTTAGTTTTGTTTTTTTAGTTAGAACTCAGTATCCACAAATGGAACTGTATTTCTTCTGTTTTATCGTTTTCTCACAGTTCTTTTAATTTTTTTTTTTTTTTCATTGCTGGTGTTTATTTTAACATTTATTTTTTACATCTAATATTCCCGTGTGTCAGATTTATTTATTTCTTCTTTCATGTTCGGATGATTTACAAACTAAGAATTCCCCTGAAGAATTATTTCAGTTAAATAATCCGACATCAGGAAACATCATCAGAAAAGCAGACTGTTTTTTAAGTTCAAACACGGCTTGATCTGGGTTTTTTTTTTTTTTTTTTTTTTTTTTTTTGTCTTTCTGAAACCTTTGAATAATGATCATTAAATATTTGATGTTAATTTGACATAATAATTAATTTTTTAAATGGCCAATTAGGAACTCCATGTTTTTCCTGAAAATAAATTGTTGAACTTTGAATTTATGTATTTTGTATCAACCAACACCACAATCCTTTGTTGATCTTTGTATTGGAAAAAGTTTAGATATATTTCACGGCTACCAAACCGCATCAAAGGCCCTGTATAATCTTGAATACCAATCCATTTCCGACGAACCAACTAGGCGCCAATAAAAAACACAAAACAGAGAAGGTCCCGAGCCCTTTATACAAAATCAGTGTCTAGGATGATACTGGGTACTAGTTTTAGCATAATTTCAAACAGAATAATTTTTAGCTAGGAAGTATAAATTAGATTATTAATTGTATTTAGTCCATATATATATAAAACTCGTAAGGAATTAAAGAAAATTTATTCTCTAGCAGGTAGCCAAAAAGAACATAAAAACTTTATATTTAAAATTATGAAATAAGATACCTAACCTTTTATAGAAATTCCAAATCCACTAGTCTCTCAACATGTTTTTCATTCTATTTCTGACAATCCTCTGAGGCGTCTGAAAAGAAGATGGCCTCGATACCTTCTCAAATAGAACTTTTATTGAAGTGCTGTCAGTGGGAAGTCGCTTCACAAGCAATTTTCTTGTTATTTTACGTTATTGTCACATTTAGTGTATGCATGTTTTTTTTGTAATTTACAATTGTATATCTCAATATATATATATATATTTAAAAAATATATATTGTGTACATTAATTGGCGATAAGTTAATTAAAGTTTATTTATAAAAAAAAAATAAATAAAAAAAATCTTCCACATAATTATTAGTACTATCCATTACTATATTTGAATACTTAAAATGAATTACTAAAGGAAGTTGCCCAATTTTTTTAATTTTTAACGAAAAAAACAACAAAACAATTCAAACATATGTTTTGGGCAAAAAAATGATACATATCGTTGACATTTTTATTTTTATTTTTTTTTATGATTACCTAGACGACTCTTATTAATAGTGTGATGTTTTCCTTGAGCTGGATAAGGTCATTTTTTTTTTTTTCTGTCCTGATATTCTATTTTATAAAAGAATAAACGATTTAGAACAATCTATTGAATCAATTACAAGCAAAATTACCCTTGAGCTCAATATGTCGCATTAGGTTGACTTATTGTGACTTTTACATTTTTTTTTTTTTTTAAGAGAAAAATAGTAAAAAAAAAAGTAGGTACCCCTAAAGTTATTAAAATAATCGCCGCTTCAAGGAGCCAGTCTTCGGAAGGCCTTGAAAAATATCTAGCTATAAAATTTATCTAAAAGATATTTGTTATATTTTAAAACGTTTAGTCATTGCGTGTAGTACTAGTCTCATTTAGATGAAGGTTAATGTCAAAGTCGACTGGTGAAGTCGTAATTCCAATATTATAGGGCAGTTGTACCAGTCGTTCTGGGTCTTATAATTAGTGAAATGTAGCTGACATGTCATACTGACCTAATTCAATAAGAATAATCCAATAGCTACAAAGGATAACTGGAAAAATATTGGGTTTGTGCTGAAATAATGCAGGTTTCGATTACATTGGTCAACAAAATTTTTGTTTCCTTCATTTTTTTATTGTTACTGGTTATTTTAAAGGCCCTGACTATGAAAAAAGTACTGGGAGGTTGCTAACAGCTTTCTTTTGTGAAATATAGTTTACTGTCTTGTTTTAAAAAATGTAAGGAAATTAATACATAATGTTAATAACATTTTATTGAACATTATTATCAAATGATCATTTATAGGTTTTCCTTGAATAAACGACTTTAGGTAGATCTCTTTGCATAAAATATTTGTGTATTCTTCTTTCAAAGTCGTCGAATGTGCAATAGTACTTGTTACTGCTATGGAGCAAAACACACTTTAAACTTCTTTCGCTGCTGTCCATAAAAATACACCAATCCCTATGCTTGTAGTTTATTAAACCCATCGGTTGAAAAATACCACCAACATCGTTACAAAAGACTAAATCCTTCTCTTGAGAAAAATACGGTAACAGATTCTTTTTTCGGGTAGGATAAAAAGTAATGTTGGTTTCGGGATTAAGCAAATTTGTTTCTTTTAAAGATATGCAAAAATTTCTGAAAATTCTTTCGGTAAGTTCAGATCCCTCACTAAGTCATTAAGTTATTTCTGATTAAATGGTTGAGGTTCTCAAAGGCTACATTTGTAATCTGGATCAGAGTCATCACTTAATATATTTTGTTCGCGTTCACAGAGATTTGGAACATCAGAGGATTTAGATGTGCTGGGTTGTACCTCTCGAGATTTTAATTGAGATCGTTGAGCAGAAGATAATTTAGGATATGATGAATTACTTCGATTTCCAGGGTTTATTCCGTTTATTTTCTGAGGCGCGGTAGCTCAGTGGGTAAGGCATTTGACTACCACGCTCCCGGGCCCGAGTTCGAGTCCGACTGAAGGCAGAAAATTTATTTTCTGTTATTTCGGCCGTGGATCGAATTCGAGGTCGGGAGACCCTCCTGGGGTACACCCAGCCTCCTAAAAAGTGGGTACCCTTAATTGGGGGAAAAACTTGGCGGTTGAGCGTGAATTCTGGCCAAATCACTTCCTTTCACAACCGTTGGCTTAGAAACAGTACAGCCTACCTAAGTACTGAACCCGAGACCCTTCATGGGTTGTAAGTGCTACAGGTGGTACAGAGGATTTAGATGTGCTGGGTTGTACCTCTCGAGATTTTAATTGAGATCGTTGAGCAGAAGATAATTTAGGATATGACGAATTACTTCGATTTCCAGGGTTTATTCCGTTTATTTTCACAACCCAGAAGTAGCAGACGTCACGATGGTTTTGAGGTTCTCGCCAAATCATGGGAGTTACGAACTTCACTGCATCTCTTTTCCAGCTCGATCATAACCGTAGACACACAAAACATTTTTGGCAAACAATATGAGGAACCCATGGCTTGTCCTGATTGTACAAATCTATTTTGAAATATTGATGATATGCAGTTTTTACAAAGTCTAATATAGGTTTTCGATATTTTTCTAATATATATTCGCCACAAATATTTCAAATTCACTCCGGATTAAGCACACAACACCGCCTGGACGAATGCACCTCGAAAACAACAACAGAATATATTTAAATATATATGTATCAAATTGAGTTAGAAACAACAAAATAGTCACAGGAAACAAACAATTTTTTTTTTTTTTGTTGTCCAATGTTATTAATGTTGTTTTGGCAAGTGCATGCCGATCAAACTAATATAATGCTAAAGTCTAGTTAATGCATTATAAACATGGTTACCTCTGAAATTCCATGACAAAACTAGATTTTCATTAAATTTACTTTTGCGAGTTCAATTTTTGTTAAAGTGCGCCACAAAACCCGCATAACATCAATGTTGTTTAGGATGAATCATCAGTGAATGTACGGTGCAGTGATGGCTCCAAAAATTTTGTCTTCGAGATTTTGACAAGAATGTTCACTTTAGTACGTGAAAAACCTCACGCAACTACTCTGGTCATAGTGGGAGAAGTATGTGATATGACCACTCAACTTCATTAACCACACAAAACTATAATAATTTTTTTGTCACATAGAAAAAAAATCCTTTATTATTTTCGCACCATCCCAACAAATATGTTCTCTTCACACTTTACCTTTGACTCTTCCAATATTTTTCACATTAAAAAATATGGATATAAATAAAAATAATATTGAAATTAATTTAAAGAATCGATGATCCAAATTCGATAACTAGGAACCAATCGATTTCGCTAACGTTTGCTATAACTCTACGATACCTAATTATGTAATTATTATGTACCGATTCTTCTCAGTAATGATAACATACTATACAGTATTAGCCAAGTATATAAAAAATTTCAAAAAACCTCAACATTTAAAAAAAGTCTCTTTAAAGATGTATTTTGTATTGAAGATGGAAGACAATAGCACCATTTAATTAGGATAGATGAATTAAATGATTCATCCGCAAGAAATAAATAAATAAAATAAATTTGCAATAAATAAATTTAAATAAAAGCTTTTACCCACTTTTAATGGGTGGATGCACTAATATTTCTCTGGGTGTTGTTTTAATAGTGTGCTAGGGCTTGAAGACCAGCAACAGCATGTAATGTAATGAAAAATAATCTTTATTCTGGGATAATAAAAATCCTTTATGAATAACGTAAAAGTAAAATGGTGCTTACTTGAGGTAAGTTTAATGGTATGGAAGGATCAATACAATTAGGATTGATGAATTAATTAACGAATTAATGAATTAATTAATTAACGAAACTACTTCTATTGGGATTATTTTATTTGAAAAATAGTTTCGAATGCTAAACATTCATCATCAGTTTTAATCATACTTACAACTAGTTATTATCGCACTGAACGTAGATTATCGTTCCGACACGTCATATATATATATATATACATAAAACTTTTCTTGGCGACGTTTGCTGAACCTTAATAACTGTGTTATATATATATATATATAACTATATATATAATATATATATATATATATATATATATATAGAGAGAGAGAGAGAGAGAGAGATTGTTTTATCACTTATTTCTCATCTTTCTTCCTCATCGCTCTTTGAGGTGATCGGATCCAGAGATCTCTTTCCTGTTCCAGCCGTTCTCACTATCACTCTTACTCTTATTTACCCTCTCCATAGTACGGCTGGAGTAGCGAAGTCCTCCTGGACTCCAGTTATTCCCCACGGTCCTTTCTCTTCTGATTTTACTTTTTTTGGCTCGCCTCACATCCATACTGGCCCTTATGGAACTTCATAATACGTTTTCCACTAAAATTTTCAGGTGTCTTAATTCTATTTTGTATTCGTTCTAGAGAGGATACAAGATTCAATTTTGAGAGAAATGTAGTTTAAAAACTATTATATTTGCTTGCTTAGAGACTTCCGTTTCCAGCATAAAAATTACTGCTGTGAGAGTTTAAACAGCTTCCTGTGAACTTTAATTTTCTATTTAACGTTCTCCTCTATCTTCGCTCATTTAGATGATTTCCGGTGCTTCATCTCCAACATACATCCAGGTATTACGCAACGTCCATCTTGGTTTTCTCTCTTTCGGATGAAGTTCTTCTTAAAATATACCTAATAGACCTTATTAGCGATTTGTTAATATTAATAGCGAAAAAAGAACTTTAATTGAAAATTGTAGTCGGTAGAATCTAGGACGGAAAATCATTGGGGTTATAGGAATAATGCGATCTGTTCAGTCACTGTTCCAGTGAGAATTATAGCGTCAATGTTATTTTCACGCATAGCAGTAATTTTTTTACCTGATACCATTAAACTGATTAGGTAGTTAAAGGTAACGTAAAAACATAATTGGACATCCAATTTTTAATTTTAATGTTTCAGTTGGTGATCCAGATGGCTTGTCTTTTTATTTAATAAAATATTAAGATTTAAAAAAAAACACACTGAAAAAAACAAATCCAACAGTTTTTCAAAAAAATATAACAAAAAGAAAGAAGTTTCGGAAAAAAAAAACAAAAAAAACTCTGACGTCTAAAGACAGAATAACATGGAACATAGTTTAGTGCTTGTTCACTTGACCGTCGATGCGCATATATTTTCTTTGTTTTTTTCGCTTACGTGTGATTCATTTGTTTGTAGGAGATAAATTTTCAAATTAAATAGCTTAATCGTGCTGACCGTCTATGCCCTTATAGTCTTTATTTTTTTTATTCTGTATGATTTTTTTTTTTTTTTCATTTATAGATATTTACAACTGTACAAATAATATACAACAAGTAAATGTGTTGACAGTGAATACAATGGCATGTAAATAATTTGTGAAGAACTACTTACTAGTAGCACTTCAATAAATCTTTTTTTTTTTTTTTTTTTTTTTTTTTTAATGTAGCGTGTAAAAAGTAATAAATCAAAACTTAAATGTTGTATAACCAAAAATGTTTTCTATGAAATCCCTGATCAGTTAACACTAAGAAAATATTCGATCCAAACTACACCAACAGTGCTTGAGCGTGTTAAACTACACGTAAAACCCTCGCGTTCCCCAAAAACGCTTTTTATTTGTATCGCTTTGGACAAACTAGGCCACGGAGTAAAACATGTTCCAAAATTTTGAACAGCCGAGAGGGATCGAAGGGGATCGGTCAAATCCGGGTTAAGTTTTTTTTTATTTGGGGAAGCAGAGTCAAAAGGAGGTCATTCATTAGAACCTGTCTCCTAGTCAAGATAGTGTTTATTTAAGTCCAGTAAAATAAGGGTTTGCCGAAGAAAAAACTGCCGAACTTTTATTCTCAACGTATCTTTATGTTTTTTTTTTGGTTCCGAATCCGAATATGATGTTTGCTACCACAGCAGACGTCGGATTCATACCCAAAATCGCAAAAAAAAAAAAAAAAAAAAAAAAAAAAACGCCCAAAATACCGGTTATTTTCAGTGTTTTACCTATAACACGAAAACAAAGCTTTATTCGAAGAAAGTATATCAATTATAACTGGAATCGTTACCTACGAAATAAAAAAACTACCTCCAAATCGCACCATTTTCCACGAATGTATGATCTTGGGAAAAAGTGTAGAAATTGGCCAACTGACGGTCCCTTTTCTCCGTGAAAACATGTTTGTTGTACTTTTTTGTCTATAACTCCGAAACTATTTGCCCAATTCTAAATTACTTTTTTTCATCTTAAAGCTGATTAAATTTACTATTAGACTGTTAAATATGAAGTTTTAATAATCTCCCTTTAAAAAACGCTAAAAAACCCGTACTGTTGTAAAATCCACGGTTTTTTGTACATTTTTCACTATAACCCCGAAACTATTCGTCCGAATCCAAATTTCATTCTTTCATCTCAAACCTGTTTAAATTTACTACTAGCTTGTCTATATGTAATTTATATTAAATCCTGTGAAACGCCCACGCTGGCATGTTAAATGTGTATACTTTGGTAAAATATAAAAAATTTGACTTCTTAAGTGGGCTAGTGTGTTTGTTTTACGTGATTTAATATAAATTACATATATACGAGTTAGTAGTATATTTAAACAGCTTTGAGATGAAAGAATGAAATTTGGGATCGGACAAATAGTTTCGGAGTTATAGTGAAACATGTGCCAAAAAAACGTGGATGACATAAACGTACGGGATCTTTAGCGTTCTGGAATGTGTAAATATTCAAATTCAGCACCCAAAAAACATAAATATACGTTGAGAATAAAAGTTCGGCAGTTTTTTCTTGTAAACGGACTTTTGGTGTCTTATTTTACTGGAATAATTTAGTATAAGATGAGTAGAGCTCATGACTATTTATACTCTCCTAATATCAAACTATCAAACTACGCCTAACGTCTTCGCGTTTCCTAAAAACGTATCGCTTTGGACTTACTAGGTCACGGGTCAAAACATGTTCTATGTTAAAAAAAAAAAAAAAAAAAAAAATTAAAAAGTATCAAAGTTTTTATTCAAATTCTGTATGTTTAAGGAAAACAGTAAAATTGATTTATCCGTCACTGTTTTTAACAGTTGCACTATATACTTTCTTTAATGTAATGTTTTTCTTGAGAAACATTGTCATACAATAAAGTTTTCCTTCTATTCTAAATATATCCTAATTTGGAAAAAATGGAAGCTTTTCCATTTTCTTTAGTAGCCATTTAAGTGCAGCCATTTAATGGAGCATGCGATCCTTGATTGTTCCGCAGGATTCTTAATTTAAGCCTTTCCTTAGACAGCTCTAATGGATGCACTGCGGTTACATTCTCCTTGACCTTTATGATTCTAAAATCGAAGGTATCATGAACTTTGGCCGTGGCAATGAGTAATAGAACTAAAAAGTACACATTCATCCATTATCAGCAAAAATATACATATATATATATATATATATATATATATATATATATATATATCAAAATTATATTTTGTCGACCCTTAGAAATTATATAATTAACTGTTTTACAATAATCGGGTTTTTGGTCCTTTATAACAATATTTTGTTCATACAATATTATTATCCATATATATATTTTCTCTCTTCCTTCTCCTCTCTCCCCTCTTTTTGACGTTTCGACCCCTTATTTAATGGGGTCCTCCTCAGAACTGAAAAAACAATACCATTCTTAAACATCTTTCCCGACATTGGCACACCTCCAGTCATTAATAATACAAAATTTGACAAATACACACCAAAAACTGGGTACCCCGAAACTCCAGGCCAGTAAGCCCACCGACTCCTGCAGCAAGTGCTTGCCAGCTCAGACACCAGGGTACTGAGCTGCTCGGCGGAACTATAAAGGACCAAAAACCCGATTATTGTAAAACAGTTAATTATATATATATATATATATATATATATATATATATATATATATATATATATATAAAAAAATAAACATATATATCACACCAATGAAAATCTTAAAATAGTTTTCATAATATAAATAAATGTAAATAGATAGAGTAGATAAGAATAAAAAAAACCATCATTCGTTCTTATTAACAATATTTACACACAGGATGAGGACTTTAAAACTATTGGGTTGTTTCACATGAAATGTCCGATTTTATAATATTTGAAATACATAGAGGATTTTGCGAGTCTCTGTTGTTTACTTCCAAAGTTCACATATCATAATCAAGCAGTTACTAATCCTCTACTTTTCTTTTATAAACATTAGCTTCCCAATCAATTACACACTGTTTAGTATACCTTCAAATATGAACATGGAAACACGCGATTTTCGTGTAATATTTTTTTTATGAGTTTAAACTAGGTCGTTCGGCAGCTGAGGCTGCTAGAAACATCTGTAAGGCGTTTGGGGAAGGGAGTGTAAATAAACGAACGATTCGCCGTTGGTTTGCTAAGTTTTCGACTGGGGATACCAACTTGGAAAACCAGCCCCGAGGAAGACCTCCAACTGTAATTAGAGAGGTGAGACCATTACCTCTACAACCTACTGCAATGAAATTGGCCAAATGCACGAAAAATTATTGAAAAAACAACCTGGATTGGTAAATCGGAAGGGCCCTATACTCCTACACGACAACGCTAGACCCCACGTTTCAAAACTTACCATGCATAAATTGAAAGAGCTGGGGTACGAAGTTCTTCCGCTCCCACCATATTCTCCCGACTTGTCTCCAACAGATCATCACCTTTTCAGGAATTTAGACAACTTCTGCAGAGGAAAAATTTTTGCAAATGATGCCGAAATCAAAAGTGCGTTTTCGGATTTTGTTTTACTTCAAAGCTCAGAGTTTTTCAAATCCGGGATAAAAAAGTTGTTGTCACATTGGGAAAAATGTGTAGGAAAAGAAGGTAAATACTTCGAATAAAATTATATTGTTTTCATATTGTATTTTTACTAAAATCCCTTTACCTTTAAAACGGACATTTCATGTGAAACAACCCAATAGTAAACCCTTCCCTCTCACCTGTTCTCTGGTTCTTGAACCAATGGAGGCAGAAAAAGGGCGCTTTAGCCGTATAACAACATGCAATGGATTATAGGTATGATTTGAACTAGATAAGCATATAGCAAGTAGATTAAAATTAGAAAGGATTTGGTGATTATTAATAATACGACTGGTGTAAGGTTTGTTGGAGACGTAATATATTGTATTAGTATTAGATTTTGGATAAAAGGATGGATAGATTTGATGTTCAAATATTTTGCGGTACACTAAAGTTCTAATCTAAAAAATCTACATTAGGCCTCTCGTCATCTTCTTTTCAAACACATCGGAGGATTATCCGGAATTGAGTGTGAAGGAAGATGGGAAACTAGTGGATTCGAAGAGTGGGAAGAGTTAGCTATAAAAGGATAGGTATGTTGTTTGGGTCAAATCAGCAACATATGGAACATTAAGATCTTTATGGATTTTATGGAATTTTTTTTCGATGAATCATCTGTTAAGTCCTAATCAAACATAGGTTACTAAATTAGTTTTAAACTATTGGCTCCAAGCTTGACTTCATTATGTCAGAAGTTAGTTAGCAAAAACTAACTTATTATGTCTGTAAGATTATTTCTGTTTGGTTTTTATTTTACTATTTCAATAACATTTTCCACTTTATATCCAATTTTCTTAAATAAATCACTTAAATATTTATGATAAGTTCACATAATGTAAGCTGCTTAAGATACATATCTATGAGATATGTTAAATGCATACCAATGATCTGAGAGAGTATGGATATAATGGATCTATCGAATCATAGTTAATATTCTTGCAATCGTACACCGCATTCGCATTGTCACCTGCCTCCCGTTATTTGTCTGTTACCTGAACCACTGGTGTTTAAATGACATTATGCTCTAGGAGAATAGACAAACATTTTTGCGGTTGATATCCCGTTTAACCGTCGCGCTACGGAAAAGGAAATGGTGATGTGCTTTTTCCCTGCTCTACATGAAATAATGTGGAACTGTGTCAACTCCACACCCGAGAAAAATGTCGCGTCACCGTTTTTGCATGCTAGGCCAGTCAAGCTTGGAGTCAGTAGTCCGAAACTAATTTAGTAACCTAACATAATATAAAACTATGAATAATTAAGTAAAATTAACTATACATCTTAATATACTTGATGTAAACATGATGGTATAGAAGGATCAATACAATTAGGATTTATAAATTAATTACCACTTCTATTGGGGTTATTTTATTTTAAAACTAGTTTCGAATGCTAAACATTCATCTTCAGTTCTTAAACATACAAAATTTTGAAAGCATCAGCAATTTGTTACAATATATTATATGTACTTAAGTTTTCAAAAATGTAAGACAAGAAATCAAATATATTCATACTCAAACGGACTTCTCAAACATATCAAGAGTGGAAGGTGAAGGGCCAAGTAGGTTTAATATTGGGTTTTTCCCCTGGATTGTCGCTATGACTAATTGCTTTTTTCCGTTCCTATTGGAAAAAGTAGTCCAATTTTAAATTTATTTTCAATAGGAAAGGAAAAATCTAATTAATCATAGGAAAAACCAAGGAAAAAAACTCAAAAATTTAATCTACCTGCCTCCTCCCCTTCCACTCTTGGTATAATTCAGAAGTCTGTTTGACATCAGGTGAATACCAATATTTTTTTTTCTTTTATTATATAGAAATTTACAAATGTATCAGAAAATACATCTAGTAAATATGCGGTATACATGAGATATAATGACATGAATAATTTGTAGAGGACTACCCATTGGTAGTATTCTAAAATAATTAGTATTCTGAAATATTTACAAAAGAAGAAGATCCCGATGCCATCTTCTTTTCAAGCGCCTCGGAGGATTGCCAGGAATGGAATGGGAAGCAAGTTGTGCAACAAGTGGATTTGGATGAGGAGTAAGTTTAATTGGATAGTTTGGTGGATCCCCATAACTCTATACCGTAAGTCCAAATAGACCTGATAATCATCATATATATGAGTTTTTGTAGTGAATCGGGAGATTTGAACGTTTGTCAAGTAGCTGTTGCAGTAGTCGAAATCGACGTGCAGCTGTGAATACCAATATATTTTATTTTGTGTCTTACATTTTTGAAAACTTTATTAAAACTTATATATATATATATATATATATATATATATATATATATATATATATATATATATATATATATATAATATACGTAACAAAGTGCTGTTGTTTTGAAATTTTTTTATGTTTTAGAACATTATAAATGTTTAACATTTGAAACTAGTTTTCAAATAATTAATTCAATAGATGTGGCTATTAATTATCTATCTTAATCACCTTAATACATTTTGTTACATGTTTTATATATTACAAGCATGTTTTACAAAGTTGTTGTCCATTTAAGTGGGACTAGATCGTTTGATGTTTTTCAGAAATAATTGATATATAACCTTAAATACTTAAAGAGGCCAAGGGAAAAACAGCTGGTCTTCTCTTTCGTTATTGTTGAACAGGTGTTGCCCTCTGAGTAAATAATATCAACTTTTAAAAACTTAAAACCTGTAGCACTATGGTTGTACCGTTTCTTAGCCATCTGTTGTGAAAGGTGCTGATTTGGCCAGCCGCGATTTTTTTCCCCATTTAAGAGCACTCTTTTTACAAAGGCTGGTTGTGCCTAAGGATCGTCTGACTTCTGGGTTGATCCTCGGTTAGTAAAACAGAACAAGAACACAAAATTAACAATTTAAAATGAATAAACATGTAAAAACAGCTTTAGCCTCGAACTCTGAGGAATTTCTTGAACTACATGGAAGCTAGGTGTGCTGCAGTAGGATCGATTCTCACTTGATATACCGCATTACTAATTATCTTCGGATATTTAATATAATTATCGGACTCGAGCCTGTGCCAGCAGTTTGGAATACAGCAATCAGGAGGAAAAGTCGACATAAAATTATCTATTTAAGAACAATATTAAAGGTAATAAACAATTGTATTTATAAACGAAGGGGAATTTTTGAAGACGGATCCCTTCTCGGGTATCCCAAGAGTGTCTTAAGACGATTTTCTAGCTATTTTTGGAATTTAATACAGTGATAAACAATTATCTGAGTTTGAAAAATAATAATTAATAACTAAATTTTAGTAAATATAATCAAGGTTACCTTGAAGTTTAAATTTAATTTATTTCGAAATAGATGTTGTTTCATCAATACAATTAGGTATAATGAATTATTTTCTACTTGTATAGGATATTTTTTATTCGATAACTTGTTGTGAATTTTAAACATTCATCATAAGTTCTGAAAACATACAAATTTGAAACTTTTCTACTGGAAATTTTATACATAGATTATTTGTTTTAAATAAAATATTTGGAAATGTAAGACAAGAAATCAAACATGTTGATATTCACCTAAGGATACAATATGAAAATGGCGTCTAAAATTTATCAGGACATAAAACAGACTGAGTGTAAAGAGAGGAATGGGTCAGGTAGACAGGTGGGTAGTCCTTTAGGTTTTTCCTATAACTGTTTTTTTTCTGTTCCTGTTGAAAACCAATTTGAAATATGACTTTTGGAAATTTTTATCTGGTCATTAAAATAAAAATCTGGACTGATTTTAAACGATTTTATTATTTCTAATTGAAAATAATTCATTAATCATAATAGTTAACGATGTGTTAATAGGAAAGTACAAAGCGATATTATAATTTTAGCTCGCCCTGGGGTATCGAGTGATGGTGCAAGTGTTTTCCGGTTGAGTCACCTTGCGAAACCCACTAACCGCCGAATCATACTTCCAAACCCGATTAATATGCAAGAAGACGACATCATAGAACTCTATCGCTTTTCGCCAAAAAGGAGACGTCATCCTCAACAGAGTTGTCTAATACTTTCTCCAGCGGCGCGGAGCGATACACGACTCCAGCTCATTTCAATGGACAAGAGTCCTTTTATCCTTCGTGTCCCGGCTAAGGTCCTTCCAGGAGGGCCTTGCTCTCCTTCCAGAAGGATCACGGTTTCACTCTCACCCTGTCGTGTTCCAGAATACTCCAGCATTATTCCCACTGACGCCCATTCACGAAAGGAATGGTTAATGAGGAATGTTGAAATGTACCGACGAAGAAAAAGTGTACTTTGGTGAACTGTATAAGGTTTGCAGTAAATTTATACAATAATATCACATGATATGAACGGCAAATTAAACTTTAATAATTTCTTAAATTAAAAAAATTAAAAGTTAAAATGATATATACAAGGCGATAAAACGTATACCATTAAAAAAAATAAATAAATAAGAACCAAAATTACATAGTTGGTTAAATATACGGTTTCGATGCTTGGTAGTAATTTCTTGCATAATTGTTTTCCGATTTATAAATATGTAATCATTATTCTATGTTTCTAATCGAAATTAGATCAGATATCATTTTAATATAAACAAAAGGTAAATAAAAATTTGTAATAAAAAAAAAAGTTGACAGTCAGCTGACGTCTTCGCGACAAAAATAAAAAATAGAAGTGCCGTTAGAATATTGAACTATAAAAAAATAATAATGGGGTATGTTGTTTTTTTTTTTTATCCTAATCTTATGAGTGAATATATATCTGTATATGTGCACTTTAGCTTATTGTATGTCGAGAATATGTTTATTTATGACTTTAAGTTATTAATTTTAGTTTTAACCAATGCTTAAATAGTATTATTCTATTTGTTTTCTTTTGTTGTTATTTTTTTCATGTCTTAAATTGTTTATCTTCCTTTCCTTCTCTCATAGCATCTATTAAATTTACTTTTTTTAATTTTGTATCCGTGCAAATCTGTTTTAATGTTATAATTTTTTATGCATTTATATCTCTCTGTAAGTATTTGATATAGTAATGTCTCTGCACAATATATAGTACATACGGTTTGAAGATTCATCGAAGTGAAAAATTAGTGGCCACTCACCTGAAAATTTAAAATGAATGAATGAATGAATTACTGTATTATGTAAAAATAATTACAAGGACAGGAGGTTTGACTTCAGAATGTAGTTAATATGAAAAAATAAATTGAAACTAACACAATGTCCACATATCACACATGATATAAAATAAAATAAATATATTACACATAATAAGTATAACTTAAAAAAAAAAGAAAATTTTCGGCTGAATAAAAAGAAAAACAAAATTTTAGACAAATTGTAGAAATATTATAGGCAAAACGTGTCTTTTTTCAGTCAAACCTAATCAGTAGTTCCTATTGACAAATGTTATAAAATTAAAAATATTACACATTAAATTTCTTATAGGAATACTTTTTTAACATTTTCGAACAAGACTAAAGCGACAAGAAACTGCTCGTCGTTACAGACTACTTCAACATTTACTAGACAAACGTTCAAAGCTCCCAATTAATTACAAAAGACTTATATACATACTGTAATTAGACCTAGTTGGACGTACGGAGTTGAGCTTGGGGCTCCACTAAACCAATTCATCTCTTATCCAATCCTTACAATCCAAAATCCTTTGAAAATCCTAAATTCTCCTTACTTTTTCACCAATAAACTTATCCATAAAGACCTTAATGTTACATATGCTGCTGAGTTAGCCCAAACCAGATACCTATCCTTTCATATATGCTCCATAACCACTCGAATCCATTAGTTTCTCAACTTGCTTCCCACTCCATTCCCGATAATCCTCCGAGGCGTCTGAAAAGAGGATAGCCTAAAGATCTAGTGTAGAATTTTTATTTAACTGCTACTGATAATTGTTCTTTTCAAGCTTTGAAATGTTATTGTAATCGATATCAGCTCATTTACTTAATGTTATAAGTACAGTTGTCAATTTCAATAAATTGATATAAATAAAAAAATAAATAATTCGATCCTTTCAATATCAACAGAGCTTAAGCGTGTTAACATAATACATTTTTGAGTGTAAAAAAAATTTTACATTTTAAAAGTGTAACCAGCCAAAAGACGAATCCATGTAAAAAATATGAAGTACTAAATTTAGAACTAAGTACTAAGAAAACGTAGCATTATACTTTAATGATGGCTGGCTGATTTTTATCTGTAATTAGTTTTGACAAAAAAGAAAAAAGAAAGTTTTTTGAAATGAATAAAAATTATGTTATTATTGTTTACAAGACACAAAGCAGGTATTGTAAAGTTATTGAATTTAATAAGGACCGGAAGGGCAACGATCCGAGCGATAAATTTTAACACTTCTGATTGGTCAGTAAGTGAATACGGAGCCACGGCTATCTAAATCCGCTCCAATCAAACTCTAATGATAGCCTCCACTGCCTTCTAAGTTTGTTATCAGCCATCATCCGATATTCCTTCCTCTTCTTCCATTTCGTTCCGTCGACCTGCTTCCTCCAACTCTTCCTCATTAGTTCGACACCTCTCCTAATGTTATCTTCTGCTTCCCCTTAATAGCGGACACTCTTTGGCCTGTTTACGAGTAAGGTCATTAGCTTCACGAGGCCGGTAGGTGGCTGGTTTCTTTTGTTTATTAATTTTTTTTTTTAACTCCTCTCATTTTGTTGCAATCTTCTTTTCTATTAAAATTTAGATATTAAAAGAAAAAAATGTAATCAGTTTCAGAAACTGAAACTTTAATAATAGCATAATTATGTTATTTTCGGATGGTTAATAACAAAGCCCACAATCTACCTAATAGGAGTTATTATAATAAAATTACATTGAGATATTGTTTTGTCAATAAGAGAGAAAATTTTTTTTTTCTCTCTCAATTGTTTTTTTTTGTATTTTTTGGGATGCTGAATCCAAATTTCTTCTATAATCGAAATTTTTCAACGTTCAAAAAGTAATTATAATCAACAAATAATAATAATAAAAACCTATACAACTACAAAACATGGACGGTTTTAGGTTCAGTACCTTAATAAGAGTATACTTTAACTAGGCCAACGGTGTTGAAAGGTGGAAATTTGGCCAATCATTTTTTCCTAAATTATGAGTACCCACTTTTTTTTTTCCCCTTATATTGTACGCCCATGTAAGGACTGTTTATTTATATATTCACATGTTCCATGCCTTACAGGCATACTACATGTTTTACAATGTTACTACAAAGTTTAGCATTACATAGTAAGTAAAATAAAAAAAAAAAAAAAAAAAAAAAAAAAAAAAAAAAAAAAAAAAAAAAAAAAAAAAAAAACCAACAAGATACTATGTACCTCCGCTGCCTATCATTTGTCAGTTTGTCAAAGTCGATCTTTCTTATAAATGTGAGTAAGTCAGTCTTAAATTTAGAAAACAAATTTTGTTCTGTCTCTGGCCATGTTCCATGCATGAGAATAATACTTTTTATTTAAACGTTTTTCTTTCAAATGATTTACATTCGTAAAGTACATGTCTAAAATTTTGAATCTATCCGTCTTGGTTACATATGTCAGATCGTATTATGTTAAATCGTTTGAGATATCGTTTAGAGTTACCGTGTTCTGTCTTTAGTTATGTTAGTTTGTAGTTGTTACTTTGTATGTGTTTGTAATTGTTCTGTGTAATGTGAGGTATTAATCTGTGTAAGCTTGGTGACTTTGATGAAACCCACAATTGGTCCCACTGTTTAACCATATCTGAACTTATGTCCCGCTTTATGAAAATATACAACTCTTTAGTTTTTTGTAATTAACTATTGTGTTTTTTATTTATTTGAATCAGCATTTTATATTTACATTTCTGAAAAAGAGAGAAATTGTTTGCAGAAATGAATTATTACTTCACTTACCTGTTTATGTATAGATTAGTTTTTTTTGGGGAATTAAAAATAAATATTCATTTCATTGCCGAAAAACTGAATAAAAATAATTTTATCTGAATTTGCTTTTTTCTGTAGGGATGCTAAATTTTTTATTTTTTTAAATTAAAATTTCTAACAGCAATAGAAAATAATTCATCAATTTTTATATTCCTTATCGTTCTATTTATACCTCAACCTAACATTTATGCTATGTTCCTAAGTTCCCAGACTGTTCAATGTTAAACACCTTTCTAATATTCCATTATTCACACCTTCACCTAAAATCAATTATTACCGGATACGACTCAAGCAGTATGTTTGTTTGTACCTCTGTTTTCATTAGGATCTAATATTCCAAACACTATTTTAAAGCCTTTTAGGTTTACCTTTTATTAGTGTAGTCAAATAACAATATAAATACAAATAAATTATTGATTATTTAATATATTTATGTATCTTAAAACTGTCTTGTTAGTTACTATTTTTATGTATAAAGTATGCGTATTCCAGCTAAATTACAGGTCAAGTCAAAATGAAAATTTTTCATATAAGTAGTTTTAAGATTTGAATACATAATTCTCTCTCTCTCTCTCTCTCTCTCTATCTCTATATATATATATATATATATATATATATATATATATATATATATATATATATATATATATATAATTGGGTGGAATTTTTAAATTGGTGGTATTCCCAGATACAGGTACAAAAAGGGATTTCCGTATTTCCATGTAATATTAAAGAAATGATAATCATTGAAGAATTTAAAAATCGTGCAATAACCAAAAAATCAGACGTTCTAAATCTCAACACCTGTTATTCCAATTTAGTACATTCAGAGCAATAATATACATTTACATTAATATACATCATACAAACCATTTACATATTTATAAGTATATTACACCGAAATACCGAAATCCCTATTTGTACCTGTATCTGGGAATACCACTAATATTTGAACATCCCTCCCAACCTTTAACTTTTTTTTTCGAAATTCCCCAGGTCAGTTGTGTACTAGAATTGTTATATCGCTCATGGGCACGAAAAGTAACACAACTCAAAAACATCAAATTTTTCAGGAGAGTCAAAAGAAGTTTTAGAAATTATTACAATAATATCGCTCATGGGCAAGAAAACCGCCCCAACTCAAAATATGAAGCTGTCCTTAACTCCCCGTACAAGTTACCTTTGTGAAGGTCAAGACACAACTGAAATGTGTCACTGTTCCTGCTTCCACCGTTCGTCATCTTTGGAAAAATCACACATAACGCAATTTTGCTGTCGCCCGCTGAGATACCTTTATGTAACTTTTCCTGTTGCAAGGCAAACCAAAAACGATCATTATTCTGAAATAAAACGTAAAATGAATCTTTTTGAGTTGTTTTACTTTTCTTGCCCATAGCCCAGCGATATGCAGTAGTCCAAAAGCATATCCACCAGTAACATTGTAAGTAGTACATACTCCTCTATATTTTGTAATTATACGTTATTAATCATTCCAACGCATGATTTTATATATTTATATTGTAGCTAGCTTTATGTTTTGAAATAATTGGTATAATTTATATAATTTTATTGTGTTTTCACTGAGGGGCATAATAATGAGAACAATATAGTTACATTGACTAAACATATATAAATAGTATTTGATGATAAAAGTATGGTTGACTGGATGATGAATGTTATTTTATGTATCTTTTTTATATTTGTGCTGCACCCTATCATGATGGCATTGGCCTTATTGTATTTCCTCTTTTTATTCTGTCTGTATTTGCTTGTTATTTCGTTATCTTATAGTCTCTCTGTTGTTCATTTTTCTTTTATATTTTTGTTTCATTTTCATTGTTTCATTTTCCTATTCTGTATGCATGTGTCCCGCGCCTTTTCTCCCTTATCCTACCCAGCTGTTCTTACCATTTCACATCAGTCATCGTCATCGGTTCGGTGGGTAAGTGTTCTTTGATATTCTTTTCCTTTTACTTTTATCTTTCCACTTTTATTTTCCTTCACCTTCATTCTTTTATCCGTTTCTTTTCTTTTATCACCCTCTACATTCTTTCCTATATTTCCATAGTTTTATTTTATTATTTATTTATTTATTATTTTATTTTTTATTATTATTTTTTCATTATTTTATTTATTATAGTATATATATATATATATATATATATATATATTTTTTTTTTTATTTATTTATTATTTTTTTTATTTTTTTTTTTTTTTCCTTTTTCATTCCTTTCTTGTCCTTATTCTTACCTTGCTGCTTTTTATTCTTTGTTATTTATGTATCTGATATTTTCTATGCGGTTTTTGTATATTGTTTTTTTATCTATGCCATTCTGTATTCCATTTGTCATCTGTTTATCGGTCTGTTATTTTTGTCACATCTGATTTTTTGTCACTTCTGGTATTTTGTTCATTATAGCCCTGAAGAAGACCTGCAACGTAGGTCGAAACGTTGGCACGTATTAAAGAATTCTTCTTTGACGTGGTGTTACTTTGACTGCATCCCTGACTATCTTCTTTTCTATATAGTATTTGTATCTATTATTCGTATATAATTATTATATTGAGATGATTACTTTCCTGCTAGTTAAAACAGAGTGACATTTTAAAAGCATAGATCAACTAAATTGAAGCAGTTGATTGGAGCAATCAATCAACCGGGATGATTCTGTCCTCGCGAATCCAGGATGACTCGGTGCCTTCGGTTGATAATGCCACATACTTTCTCCCGGCAGGGGGAGCTGTCGCTGGCTATTCGGTTGTTATCTTATTAGCAGTGATTATCAGCTGATAACGAACTAGATGAAAGGGTTCCACAAGTCACACAGCTCGTTAGCAACTTGTCCTAACGATCTTTCGACCGGCTTTCCTCGATTTTGACAAAAAAAAAATAAAAACTTTCGCCAAAGTTAATCTTTCGACTTTCGGCGGTGATATTTAGGAAATTTGTAAATGGCACACGTCGACCCAGTTTGTTAATTGTGTTGTGCCTAATTGACATACAATTAACACATATAGGGTGTCTGTTTAAAGATTATTTAAATTTTTTTTTTCATTTCGAAAACTCCTTATTTTTTTTTTTTTGTTTTGTATAATTTAATAAATAATCAATTGACACAAGATCACATAACAAGAGAAATTCTTTTATGAAAGGGCTCTGAAAGGTTCGTTGAACCCTAATAAAATTAAAAGGTTGAATCAATTCATTGGCTCTTGATAATCGTTTTAAGCAATCATGATCATTGTCTATAATTGATCATAAAATTTCCAATATTATAAAGAATTAAAAGTTGCCTATAGACTAGGATTACATTTTTTTTTTAAAGTTATTTCTTAGCAAGGGTGCTGCGTGAAAGCGACTACTATATAAAATACGTAAGCTTTCAAAGAGGCTTGATCTAGCCATTACATGATGCAGCGAACTTTCCATGTCCTGGAGAAAGGATTACTATATAAATATATAATTGCTATTTTTAAGTCTAGGCTTAAAGAATGTTTGTTATGAAACTAGAATTACTCGTTTTCTCAATTCGATTAACTGAGATGCTTTTCATACAATCTGCCACATGGTAAAAAAAAAATTTAAAAAAAAAAAAAAAAAGGGGGGGCAATACAATTAAGAATAATAAATTATACACAACTAATATTGGATTTTTTTAAATTTAAAAACTAGTTTCGAATGTTAAACATTCATCATCCGTTCTAAAAAGTATAAACTTTTCAAAACATCAGCACCTGTTACATGGATTAAATATATTAAACTTTTCACAAATGTAATACAGGAAATTAAATATTGGTACTCATCTTAGGAGATCAAATGGATACCTGAAATATATCCTTAGTGGAAGGGAAAGGGCCAGGTATGTTATATAGAAAACAATTTAATTTGAAAATGTTTATCAGGAAATTTAAA